>OU860787.2:0-372156 GCA_917862395.2 Heliconius sara | reverse complement strand
ATGTTACATAATGAAATAGGCAGTTATGGTGCATAATAATAATATTTGACTGTAAAGGTGGTAAGTGGGTATTCGATTCCAATTCCAGTCATCTCCTTTTCCCTGCTCTATCAATATAAAGCGTGACGTTGAGTTACGCCACCCAACACCTAAGATCTCGAATTCGGTAAGGAGAACAGTATGCCTCGATACTAGATCCCCTTTGTCTACCCTGCTATAGGCGGGATAGAGCGTTAGAAAAATTAAACTCTGAATAATTATAAAATTAATGTATTAAAAAAGATATAGCTTTGAAGTCAGTCGTGACGTAGGGGCACAAAGTGTGGCTGTAAGCGCAACTGGTAGTGGGTTCGATCCCCACTCGAGGAAATTAAATATTTATGTACCTACATTTATATTTCCTTATTTAAAGTTTATATTTCCATTTCTTCGCTCTGATATCGAGGCAAAGCACGGCGTTGAGGTCCGCCACTCAATACGCAATGCCTTCAGAACTTGGCGGAAAGTGGTGAACGGAGTGTCTTAACACTAGGTTTCCTCTGCCTACTCTGCTGTGTGCGGGCTACAGTGTGAAGCTGATTTAATTTTGAATTATTTATATTTCCATTTACTCACTCTGATGTCGAGGCAAAAGCGCCGCGTTGAGTTCCGCCGAAGCTGGGGAACGGATTTAATACTAGATTTTCTCTGCCTACACTGCTGTGTGCGGGATTACAGCGTGAAGCTGTTTTTTTTGTTAATATTACATTAAATAAGACACGTGCCAGAAGTTTTTCAAAATGTTCTCTTTAATCTTAATAACATACCTATTTTTTTTATATGTTTCTGTCAAGTTCGTATCTATGGAAGTTCGGAAGAGGAAAAAACTGAAAATAATGTTCACGAAGGAAAAAAAAGCAAGCATGGATCTAAAAGCTTCAAGGAAACGAATGGTGGTGTACTGTCCGCCTTATCAGCTCATTAGTTTTATATTACGTAACAAAGGACACTAATGTGTTAAATAATGGCAATGTTGTTGTCTATCTCTATAAACACCCCCACCCTCCCCCAGCTAGTGCCCAGCCACTACAAATGACGGTCTTTAGAGGATAAAAAAATATTTAGAATGGTAACTTGAAAAGGCACCAGAAAAATTAATTTTCGAACAAATAGAATTATGCGCTCATTTAGATATGGCGAGCTTTTTGTATTGTTGATTAATAATGGTGAGGGTTCCTATGTGTTACCTACTATATTTATAGTTTCACATATTTTGGAAAATTTATAACTTTGTTTACACTAACCGGTGAGGTGAATCGCCTACAAACTTCGCAGCTACAACCAAACACTAATGTAGTTTAAAAATTTTATATTTTATTATTTATTATTATACTACTACTTTTTATATCCTATAGTAATCATATTCATTTTTTTTTAAATATCTTTTTTATAATGATCAATATTTGACTGACTACCCTGCAATATTAATATGCAGGATTGACATATTCTTAATGCACGAGGTTGCCCTAAGTGTGTGTGCACTTAGGGCAACAGTGTATAAGCGAATATTGCGGGTTCGATGCCCACTCGGTGGAAAGTATTATTTTCTTTTCCTTTCTCTGGTTTTGTGAAGTATAAGGATGGAGACAAGTGAAATGGCGTGTAGCTCGATACGCATTTATTTATTATTCGACTCTCGCCATATCGCGTAGTGAGCGCAGCCAATCTAACAGAAAGAGCACGTCTAACAGAATTTTAACGGGGATGAGTGATGCTGTTTTGTGATGTACGCAGGTGTTTATTAGTGACTCAAACGTCTTTATATAAAGAATTATTGGAAAAGAAATTAAAACAATATAGGTCATCGAAAAGTTTTTTTTTTGCTAGGTTACAGATGTATGTATATCAGTATAATTAAAATACACAAGGCAGACTCAATGATAATGTGAAAAAGTGTAAATATTTTTTTGGCTTTACGGACGTAAAATTACAAAACATAGCAGGGAATATGGGAATCTAATGTCATGATACTCCGTTCCCATTAACATACTTCCATTTTCCGAATTCTGGAGTTATTAGCAAGACTCAACACCGCGATTTGATACCAGAGACCGACGTCTAACAATATCTAACGAATGAAGTGCGAGCGAGGGAACTTAACATAACCTATAGTAAATCTAGGAGTACGAACAATCAACAAGAAGTTAGATTCCGAATGTGGAGTTGAGGCAGTGTTCAACACCGGCCGGCCACACCTGATCCGCTTATATATGCAGATTTAGTGTTACTTGGACCTGCATTGTATTTAGTCAAACAGAAGAAATTTTTTTATTACATTTTAATCACTTAGCAAAGTGGTTTAATTTTTTTTCAGCTTCAAATAAAAGTAGGCAGAGAGAACTGAATGTTAAGACACTCCGTCCCTCATTTTCCGCCGAATGTTGGGGGCACTGCGTGCTGAGGGGCAGAACTCAAATTTTATACTAATTATTTTAATTTCCTGCGCCACGACTGGCCTAAAGATAGTGGTTATAAAGTAAAAACTCTGATAAAAGGTTATAAATAAAAACATTGTTTATACGTTTTTATTTGTAAGAAGAAATGTACCGAACACGCCCACGTTACTTAAGTAAGCAAGTTTTATGTTTGTATTTATTTGTCAAGGGGATTATGGGTTAGATTTTCACTCTATGAAATGAATTATTTTTATTCCCTTGATTTGATAGGAAAATAAAGAGCGGCGAAGAAACACGACGCGGTGTTCCGCCATTCAACACACAATGTCTCGAAAATTGGGCAATAAAGATACGTCCCTTATGGGACGGAGTGTTAATATATGGTTTTCCTCTGTCTACTTTTCTATATATGGGAGACTTTTTCGCAGAAAAAATCAAAAATTGTTTGTATATTTAAGACAATTAAATATAAAATTTCAAGATATATTAAGAGCATAGACATTTCAAATCACGGCATTAATTAAAAACAACACCAATTCTTATAACCAGAAAATATGACCTAGAACCGATCAAATCAATTATACTATGCAAAACAGAAATTTTTGCGTCGGTTAACTGAAGTGAAGTGACGCAAAAATTGTTGTTCAGAGAAACACCACTGCGTCACGTTCGATATTGGCTAGGATCTTCTGCTTTGACTCTGGAAGATATCTATATCCAATTTTAGTGCCTCTAAAAATCTGAAGGCTAGCCACGGGGCACAAAGTGTGACTGTAAACGCGACTGGTTGTGGGTTCGACACTCGAAGAAATGAAATATTTATTTAAATGTATATTTCCGTTTCTTCGTCAACGGCAACGTGCGGCGTTGAGTTCCGCCACTCAGCACGCAATGCCTCCAAAATTCGACGGAAAATGAGGAACAGGGTGTCTCAATCTAACTAAAATGGCCTAAGACATGTACTACAAATCCTAAACCAACTCATTTCTAGTAGCTTAGATAGATTAATTTCAAACAAACATCGGGGAAGCCTATAAAAAAGGTATTCTTTCATATTCTCGGACATTTAAATAAAAAAATATAATATCAATACAAAATCTTTATTAAATCTTATAAGAAGAAAGAAGAATATTTACTATGAATTTAAGGTTCATTTAAAGAAGTAATAGTATAATTTTTTAATTTTTTTTTTAAATGCAAAAACAAATAAGTAAACAAATAATATTTTCATTTAGTATATTCAAAACAATAAATGGTACAAGGTATTCTATTATATAAAAAAAATATATATAAAATAATCTTTTCATAAGTTTTAACTGACAACCATACATTGTGCAGTATTTATTATGACGCGACTTTTTTTAGCTTTACGCTGTATCTCGCACATAGCAGGATAGGCAGAGGGAACCTGATAATCTAGTTTTAAGAGACAATAATTTAAAAATTGTCAAAAAACGAAACGAACAAAAGTGTCTTAATAGTCTCCTCCGTTCCTATTTCGAACATTATTTTCTTACCACTAGGTTCTCAATGTCTACCCTGCTATGCGCGGGAAACAGTGGGAAGCTTAAAAAACATTCAAATATTATTAATTATTTTTAATTTAATCAAATTCTATCAATCACCTTCTCGAATGGCCATTGACATTCCCGTTGCTAGCATTGGTGTTGGCAGTGCGCTGCACCGACGACATGCCGTCCACAAAGCGAGTTCTGAACAACACGTTGGCATTATT
Source organism: Heliconius sara (assembly GCA_917862395.2). Classification (NCBI taxonomy): domain Eukaryota; kingdom Metazoa; phylum Arthropoda; class Insecta; order Lepidoptera; family Nymphalidae; genus Heliconius; species Heliconius sara. Next base: position 367,986 of record OU860787.2, on the reverse strand, counting down.
GAACATGCCGTCCTTCAACGAGACCACTATGAACTGCGAGTGCCGGAAGTGCTCCTTCAACATGCGGCCTATGTTCTGCGTGTGAGACAGGTCCAGCGCCGCGTCCACCTCGTCCAGAATGTACAGCGGCGCGGGCTTGAACAGCAGCATGGCCAGCACCAGCGCCAGCGCCACCAGCGAGCGCTGCCCGCCCGACAGCTCGGCCAGCGACTCCTTCCACGCGCCGTTGAAGGCCACGCGCACCTGCAGCCCGTCCAGCGCGCTCGCGCCCGCGGGCGGCGCCAGGCGCGCCGCCGCGCCCGGCAGCAGCGCGCTGAAGATGGAGCCGAAGTCGCGGTTCACTTGCTCGCAGGCGCCCACGAGGGTGCGGCGTTTCTTCTCGTCCAGTTCCGCCATCACTTGTACCAGTTTGGCGCGGTCCGCTTCTACGATTTTCTTTTTTCTCATTACGTCTTGGTACTGCGGATATAAGGAGAAATTTGTATTAATTATTTATACAATATGCCTCATAGTTGACAGTGTAAAATATACATACACAAAGAAGACGACTCAACACAAAAAAAAAACTTGCTAGCCAACCTTGTGACGTGTAAAGATGTGGAAAAAATAATTTAGAATTAAATAGATATATACACAGTTCGTGAGGCTTAAGTGGCTGTCTTTAAAAGTGGAGCCAGAACTTAAAAATAAATATCTACAGATAATTAAAAACCACAATAAGCAATAACCACAATAAACACATGTATCGTATATACATTTAAGGAACTCCTTGGCTTTATTTAATGTATAGGGAAGTCCTCATAATGTAAAAATTTTGGCATTTAATAAGACCCCTGGCCAGCTTGTCCCTGCGCTCGCGCGCGGGCCCCCTCGCTGTGGGACGTACCTGCTCCTCCTCCTTGCCGAGCAGCGTGTGCGCGCGCGCGTTGAGGCCCCTGGCCAGCTTGTCCCTGCGCTCGCGCAGCTGCGCCTCGCGCGCGGGCCCCCTCGCTCTGGGACATACCTGCTCCTCCTCCTTGCCGAGCAGCGTGTGCGCGCGCGCGTTGAGGCCCCTGGCCAGCTTGTCCCTGCGCTCGCGCAGCTGCGCCTCGCGCGCGGGCCCCCTCGCTCTGGGACATACCTGCTCCTCCTCCTTGCCGAGCAGCGTGTGCGCGCGCGCGTTGAGGCCCCTGGCCAGCTTGTCCCCTGCGCTCGCGCAGCTGCGACACGCGCGCGGGGCCCCTCGCTCTGGGACATACCTGCTCCTCCTCCTTGCCGAGCAGCGTGTGCGCGCGCGCGTTGAGGCCCCTGGCCAGCTTGTCCCTGCGCTCGCGCAGCTGCGCCTCGCGCGCGGGCCCCCTCGCTCTGGGACATACCTGCTCCTCCTCCTTGCCGAGCAGCGTGTGCGCGCGCGCGTTGAGGCCCCTGGCCAGCTTGTCCCTGCGCTCGCGCAGCTGCGACACGCGCGCGGGCCCCCTCGCTCTGGGACATACCTGCTCCTCCTCCTTGCCGAGCAGCGTTGTGCGCGGCGCGCGTTGAGGCCCCTGGCCAGCTTGTCCCTGCGCTCGCGCAGCTGCGCCCTCGCGCGCGGGCCCCCTCGCATCTGGGACATACCTGCTCCTCCTCCTTGCCGAGCAGCGTGTGCGCGCGCGCGTTGAGGCCCCTGGCCAGCTTGTTCCCTGCGCTCGCGCAGCTGCGCCTCGCGCGCGGGCCCCTCGCTCTGGACATACCTTGCTCCTCCTCCTTGCGAGCAGCGTGTGCGCGCGCGCGTTGAGGCCCCTGGCCAGCTTGTCCCTGCGGCTCGCGCAGCTGCGACCCTGCGCGCGGGCCCCCCTCGCTCCTGGGACATACCTGCTCCTCCTCCTTGCCGGAGCAGCGTGTGCGCGCGCGCGTTGAGGCCCCTGGCCAGCTTGTCCCTGCGCTCGCGCAGCTGCGCCCCTCGCGCGCGGGCCCCCCTCGCTCTGGACATACCTGCTCCCTCCTCCTTGCCGAGCAGCGTGTGCGCGCGCGCGTTGAGGCCCCTGGCCAGCTTGTCCCTGCGCTCGCGCAGCTGCGCCTCGCGCGCGGGCCCCCTCGCTCTGGGACATACCTGCTCCTCCTCCTTGCCGAGCAGCGTGTGCGCGCGCGCGTTGAGGCCCCTGGCCAGCTTGTCCCTGCGCTCGCGCAGCTGCGCCTCGCGCGCGGGCCCCCTCGCTCTGGGACATACCTGCTCCTCCTCCTTGCCGAGCAGCGTGTGCGCGCGCGCGTTGAGGCCCCTGGCCAGCTTGTCCCTGCGCTCGCGCAGCTGCGCCTCGCGCGCGGGCCCCCTCGCTCTGGGACATACCTGCTCCTCCTCCTTGCCGAGCAGCGTGTGCGCGCGCGCGTTGAGGCCCCTGGCCAGCTTGTCCCTGCGCTCGCGCAGCTGCGCCACGCGCGCGCCCGCCACCGCGCCGCCGCCCTCCACGCGCGCGAAGTCGTACGCGCCGCCCGCCAGGCCGAAGTACGCCAGCTCGGAGGAGATCCACGGGTGCTCTTGCTCTAGAGACTTCATCTGGTGAGTGCAAGGATTTAAATAATACTTCATTCAACTTATAAATTTATCTCTATCTAAAATATCTATAACTACCAAAAGAAATAATAAAATTCCATGAAATTGAATTTTAGTATTTCTTTCTATTTCTTTTATTGAATTACATTTATTTTTCTATCTATATAAATAAAAATGAATGTACTCTTCATTGAACTGACTACAGCCACTACCAATGCGTTACTATTGCAAGGCATTGCAATACAAAAATGAACAGAATGAATTGTGTTGCGCAAATGGCAAAGTGAAATTAGTGCCATTGATTTCGCCACAACTCAGGAGTTTCAGGAAATGAAACTGATTCCATACATTTCTGAATATTCATAGTTAGTTTCGTATAGAAGTAATTTTAAGGAAATTAAACAAAATGTAAACAAAAAGTATACTATTGGTGCATGTTGTGTCTACCTGTAAAGGGAATAACACTTACCAATGTATTTTTTTTATTATTATTTATATTCATGTACTGTGTATATTCTGTTGGTGGACCTTATAAATAAATAAATAAATAAATAAATAAAGAAAGTTCACTGTTGCCGATAATAGATAACGAATATAAATTCTTGCAAATCTATTTCATGGGCAATACAATACAAAAGATTAAACAGTGTTGTGCAAATAATAGTTCAATGAGGAGGCCTATTGTAGAACAATTACAAACTTTGTTATAGTTGTTTCTAACTTTACTGGATTTAATGCTTTCTGATAATCATAAAATTGTAATCAGATTCAATTAAACTCCTGTAAGAGAACATGAGACGTTTCAATGCACCAACAGTCGATGAAGTTGCCATTGTAATGGTTGGAGAAAATTTGGAAACCCATGATGTACTTTTTTTTACATCGCCGAAATGATCAGTTACAAGCCTGTGCGGTATGAAACATATCGCTGCTATGATACAATACCCAATCATATTTTACAAAGGAGAAGATGGTTAACATCATTGTCAATGAAGATAATAGAAAAAGAGAATTAGAAAATTGATTTTGTAATTTGTTATTTTGGAGCTTTTGTATCAGTTATTTTGTATAATATAAAATGATGTACAACATATTATAAAAACTATTCGCTTACAACTGTCTGTCAATTAAATATTTTTAATCTAAGCACAAATATTGGTACAAAAAAAGAATAAAAAGAATTACCTTCTTCTCACAATCAGCAGCTTCTGTTTGCAGTTCCCCCACTTTATACTCCAGCTCCTTTATAGCTAACTCCAGTTCAGTAATACGCTTGGCTAGCTGTTCCCTTTTCTGTGCGAGACGACCTATGTCGGCATTGCGTTTGGATATTTCTAATTTTTGCTTCTTAATTTGTGATTGGATTTCTTTAACTGCTTCCTGGAAAGTTATAATTTTTATAGCTTCACGCTTTATCCCTCACTGAGATGGTTAGAGTTCACGCCGGTTTCACGCTGTAACTTTTTACCCGAGCGAGGACTTGAAATTTCCTTGAATTTCCTGGAGTTGAAGTCATTTTTATCTTCCTAGAAACTGCTACTAAATATGCGGTGTTTAAAAATAGAATAATAGTTAATTATGTCAATTAAAGAATTAAAGAATATATACATCTTTATTTAATTTTACATTATTTTTAACGTTTTCATATTTTTTTGTAATTTTTAGGGCTCCGTACCTTTTAAGGCAAAAAAAATCCCTTATAAGATCACCTTTTTGTCCGTCGGTCTATATATCTGTCAAGAGCCTATATCTTAGAAACGTTTGGAATTATTGAGTCGAAAATCAAACTATATAGTCAGATCTAAGACGTATGATTTCCCGAAAAAATCATATTTCTACATTTACTTAAAAAAAGATGGCCGTTTATTTCAGAAACAAACGCGAATTTCCACACTATAAAAAGAATCAATCAGAACCCATAGTGTACTTCCGGTTCAAATTATAAAATTTGGCACCTAGCATCCACAGGTATTACTAGTTCAGGAAAAAAACTGAAAAATATAGATTTGTGGTTAAATCCTAAAAATAATAACATTAAACAGAGGCCATACGTGCCGCAGGGGCACAAAGTGTGACTGTCAAATCGACTGGTTGTGGGGTCGATCTCTAATTGATCAAATAAAATTTATATTTGCATTTAAATTTTAATTTTTTTGGTGACGAGGCAAGGCACGGTGTTGATTTCCACCACTCAACTCGCAACGCCTCTGGAACTTGGCGGAAAGATGGGAACGGAGTATTTTTACACTAGGTTCCCCCTGCCTAGGGTAGGCAGGCTGTGTGGGAAACAGTGTGAAGCTAATTTTTTAAAATAGAGGAAAATTTGTTATTAAAGCCGGTAGTTTAAGTGAGGTATCAGATGAAAGGGCTAGAATTTCAGTAAAAGCTCGATACCTCCAATTCCTTTGAGAAACACTCGGTGGGCGAGACCAATTTGCGTTTATCCGGGTTTTCATCATATTATAGCAAAACATTAATCAAAAAATTAAACATTACCATAGTTTTCTCGTGCTCCGCGGTTGCCGCCTCCATCGCGGCTTTCAACTCCACCTCGCTGGCTTCCATCTCCTGTATCTGCGCAGTGCTGTTCGCCACCGCCGTCTCCAACTCCTGGACTTCAAGGCGAAGTGTTTCAAACTCTTGTTCCCTCTGTTTCCATAATGTGGAATGATGCTCGGCATCTTTCTTAGCCTTTTTGAGAGCTTCTTCTGCTTTTTTGAATTCTCTGTTAAATTAGGTTATTTTTTTATAGTCATTGCATGTTGATTGTCGCAGCTTATTGCCATACTTTGTCTTGATACCAAAGCATGGAAATGAAAATAATTCATTGCCTGAAGTAAGTAGACACTTTCGTTTCTCATTTTGCACCGAATTCTAGAGGAAGCCCCGCGTGTTGTGTGGCGGAACTCAACACCGAGCTTAGCCTCGACATCAGAGCGAAGACAAAAAAAATATTATAAAAGCTATTGTAATATACCTTTCTCTATGTCCCTTAATATCTTTGAGTTTATCAGCAAGTTCTTTAGCACGTGCGTTCGCTTCAGTTGCCACCTTCTCATCTTCTTCTAGTGCTGCTGATAGTTTCTCTATCTATAAATCAAAAATCAATCAGCTTCACGCTGTATCCCACACACAGCAGGGTAGAAGGAACTCAGTGTTAGGACACTCCATTCTCCACTTTTCGTGTCAAATAGAATCTCTTAAGGTCTCCAGTTTTTATGACATTTTTGAATATCAGTTTCTTTTTATTGACTCAAAAATGTATTATTCAATATAATGAGAATTTTAAAATTGAACCAGTACTTGCTAAGATTAGTGTGTTCAACCGAATTTATTATTTTAGATTTATAATATTAGTATAGATAGTGTTAATGTATTTTTTAAACATTTTTAAAGTGTTAATCCACACTTAGGAAAGATAAATATTTTCTAATTAAGTAGTGTTAATGTAGTTAAAGAGTTAAATTTGCTTGAGTTTGATATGTATTTGTGTGTACATGTTGTTTGCTTGGTAGTTTATTGGACATACCTCGTATATCAACTTGCATAAATGTACATTTATCGCAATTAGCTGTTTTAAACAAATATTAACAAACTAAACGCACAGATAGTATAATATTAGTATAGATAGTATTAATACTAGATATAATAAGCAAGTATACCAACTTTTTCTTTTAATGCTGTTATTTCAGCGTACACCTGCGCGTGCGCAGTGGCCGCCACTCGCGCTTCAGCTACCGATAATTCGTGTTGAGACATTTCCAATCTGAAAAAGAATATAATTATTTGTAAGAAAGCAGTTTCACGCCTCTTTCTGAATAGAAAGGAGGTATTTAAATGTCAAGACATTCTGTTTTGGAGAAATTACGTGTAAAGTAGCGGAAATCAATGTTGTGCTTAGTCTACTAGAACCAATAAAAGCGTGATTCTTCTTCTTCTTCTTCTTCAGCCGCGCCTCTTGGTACCCGTCCAAGCGCTCTGACCACTAAGGCATACGTTCTCATCAAGCTACGTCGTTCAAATCCCTCTACGTTTTAAATTTTTATACGGTTTCTAAATAATATTTATTTGTTTACTGACTTTTGTCGTAACGCAGCATGTTTATCACCGGCGTTTTTCATGGCGTTTAACTCTGCGTTACACTGTGCTAGTTGCGCTTCACCGTCGCGTAAAGACGCCTCTAGTTCCTTAAGCTCTGCTAGTTGTACCAGTACTGATCCACCCTACACATATAAAGAAATACATTGAGTATATTATCTACGTCGAATTCCGTCACACAGTGTTATGTAATGTTTCGAAAATTGGATGGAAAGTAGGTAACATCTAAGAGCAACTGACTTTTTGCCTCGCACCTCCCGACAACGTCCCCGAGGGGTCGAACACGTCCCCGTCCAGGGTAACGGTGCGCGCGCGCACTCGCGGATGGAAGGTCACCTTTTTGGCCACTTCTAGCGACGAACATACTAAAGTGGCTCCGAACACCCACGCGAGTGCTGGACGGGTTTCTGAGGGATACGTCACTAGGTCCAGGGCTAGTTGGACTTGGGAGGGACCGCCACCCTGTAAAAAGTTACGTGTAATAAAGTTATGATTAATTGTGATTATAAATAACACCTTACAATATAAATATTTACATATGCATGAAAAACAAAATAAACCTTGATTTACTAAGAAATATTTAAAAAAAAACAAGCATAAGAAAATATATTTATATGACATAATATGACGCGACATATTCTAACAATCCATTGTCCACTATCCACCCTACATGATACATAATTTGGCCACATCGCTCACAATGTCCTGCGCCAGCCGCACGGCGTCGCGCGGGACGACGTGCGGCGAGATCTTGTTGAGCGGGATGACGGTGGTGCGCGTCTGCAGGCGCCCGCGCTGCAGCAGCAGCTTGCTCGTCGTGTCCGTGTCCACCACCACGTTGTACAGCTGGAACATATTATGCAAGGAAAACCTTAGCCTTACAGGGTAGGCAGAGGGAACATAGTGTTAAGACACTCCGTTCCCCCCCTTTTAGAGTGAGAATCATTTTTAAACAATGCTTCCTTTGCCCGAGTGGGAGTATAATCTATTCTACTCAACTACTTACTATTTTTAAATTGCTTAATTTATTAATCTCTACTTATAAAGCAAATTTTATCAATTATTATGAGATACAGAAGATTTATAGTAAATTATTACAAAAATGCCAATGTAACTCACCCTGCCACCAGCAGCAGTCTCGAGCGCCGTACAATGTATGGGGTCCTTGACGTCTATGAGACGACATACTGTGCCTGCATACCAATATATAATTAGTGTAGCAATAAAAAAATGTTATATATAAGAACTAATTTACATTTTTAAATATATACATTTTAGTATATTCAGAAAAACAATGCCTTTAAAAATAATAAAAATAAAATTTCTGATAGTTGGACAAGGCCAACGTTATAGCAGGCTAGACAATGAAAGCTAAAGAATGATAGGTGTTGTAACTGAATCCCCAGAACCTATATATAAAATACGATTTAAAACTACTTAAAATTACGCTTTAAAAATACGATTCAGTATGAGTCTTTTTCTGCACCATATTTATTAGTACCATAGTGGTTTAGAGTTTGACTCGACCTCTGTCTTCCGTCAGCACTCATCTACCATAGATATAAAACGACGGTTGCGACATTCGGGCCGTTCATACATTAATAACTTCGGATCAATACGATATTAATAATATCGTATTGATCCGAATTATTGTTGTATAATTGTTGATTGTATTATTCGTAATAGTTAATTACGAATAATACAATCAACATGCTAATTATCTGTATTACCATGAATATTATAATTATTTTATTTTTTTATTTATTTTACTACTCATATCCACATACCAGCGATCCAGCGACTAAGCTTATGGATTGTGAACGCAATGTTTATGGGTTGGAAAAAAATGATTTAATATTTTTATTTTCCTCGTTTTGGTAACAAGACAAAGCGCAGCGTTGAGTTTCGCCACTCTAAACGCAATATCTCGAAAGTGTGTAGGGGAAAGGAGTAGGAATGTTTTCTCTGTCTACCCTGCTATATGTCGGATACAGCGTCAAATTGAACAAAATATAAAAATTAAAAAAAAAAAAAAATCACGCTATATCGCGCACATAGCAGGGTAACATAGTGTTAAGACACTCCATTCCCCATTTTCCGCCGAATTTTGGAGGCATTGCGTGTTGAGTGGCGGAACTCAACGCCGATCGTTGTCTCGACCCCAGAGCGATGAATAGATATATAAAACAAAATAATAAAATAAAATAAGTGTATTCCGTCTTTGCTTACCTTTAACTTTCCTACTATCAAAGTCTTGCGTCGGCGGAGTATAGTGAAAGTCGCAGCGCTGTAGTCTCGCAGCCAGCGCTTCAGCGCGGTCGCGACCGGCGCGCGTACTTTGTTGCAGAGAACGAGCGCTCTCGCGTAGAGCGCTGCAGCGCTCCTCGCTGAATTGCGTGTTGGAGAGTTCTGCCTGTAAGATAGTAGATAATACACACTAATTATTATAATATTACTACATAAATTTGATCTACTACGCCATTTTGTATATATGACGCTATCATGTGATATTATATCCATTTTTTTTGTATTAAATTGTTATAGTTTTAGTTAATATTAACGTAACGATATTTATTTCTACAAATGTATGAAGTGTTATGGAAGAGCGAGGCCTCCTTACACAAGTACTACTGTTTTACTAGTAACTTACCAGGTTGGTCTCATTACTTCACATGTAGCTAAAGAAAATGTGAAATTGAAATTAATATATTTTTTATGTCATATTTGAAAGTAATGAACTGCTGCGCCCCGACCTGCAGGCGCGCGACGTCGCCGCGCAGGCGCTGTATGTGGTCGGCGTCGGCGCGGTGCTGCGCGCTGCTGCTCTCGTGCTCGCGCCGCAGCGCGCGCAGCGCCGCGTCCGCGTGGCGCCGCTCCAGCGCGCCCTGCGACGCGCGCGTCGCCGCCTCCGACGCCTGCCGCTCCGCGCCTGCCCGACACGACCACATCTCAGACCACACTCCCTCGGCCGCACGCCGGCGTGCAATGTACAGAATGAGCCTTACTCATCAGCTGGTCCTGCAGCGACTCCGAGGCGCCCTCCTTGCCCGAGCTGACTGCTAGAAAGCGCTCCTGAGCCGCCGATAGTGCTGCCGCACTTTCCTCGCTCTGCGTTTTTAGACGAGAGAATGTTGATGACACCTGGAGAAAAGAAGTTATATGTAGCTTGAAAATTATTTTCTTTTAATATTATACAATAATCTGAAACCGTTGAAGATCACAGGGTGTCACATTATTGAAATGCTTCTTATCATCATTATTGAATTTTTTACCAATCAAGAAGTTTTGTAATGATGATAAAAACATGATAAAATAATCCTTAAGTGAGATTCATATGGGTGATGCCAAAATAATAGACGTTTAGATCTATTAAAATGCCAGATTAGTAATGTACTATTGTACGAAAATGTACTATTTTATTTCTTAAGGAACTCATTTGCCACCGCACTCATACTACAATAGAAGGGCGTACGTTCTCCAGCGCGCCCGCCTTGTCGCGCAGCGCGGCGGCGTCGTCGTCCAGCGCGCGGCGCAGCAGTCGCGCGCGGCGCTCGAGGTCGGCGCACGCGTCGCGCGCCGCACGCGCCGCCGCGCCCGCGCCCGCCTCCGCGCGCTCCGCGCCCGCCAGCGCGCCCTGCAGCGCACACAGCGAGGTGCCGCTTTCCTGTCGACGCGCGTTATTACGAAATATAGCTTATTATACAGGCAGAGGGAAAATACTTACAGACACTACATTCGCCATACATCTTTCGAATTCAATATATTACACCCTGAGTGACAAACTACAGCAAAGCCAAAAAAAGCCAAGCTTTATTCGCCCAATGGGAACCGAACCCATTATTTTTGGCTGTACACAGAGTATTCCGTAGTAGTATTCCGAAAAATAATAATTTAAATATCTTACTTAAATCACTCACTCTAACAGGAAATGAGCTCACAATTATTACCTTTTTCACTTCACCAAGGTTTGTTTTAGCTCAATAATAACATAACAAATATAAAGCAGTAATATATACCTCATCCAACTTCTTATTTAACTCAGCAATCTCTTTGTCCAACTGCTTCATTTCCTTCTCATTGCTTTTGATGTTCTCCTTCTTGTCTTTGATCTCATCTTGGACTTTGGTTACTTTGTTCTCAGCTTCTTTTGTACTCTTTTCTGCTGTTACATATCTGTAATATTTTTTAAGCTTCATATTGTAACCCTCACAGAGACAACCTGGGAATCTAATGTTAAGACACTCCGAGCCTCATTCAAACATTAATGTTACCACCCTATTTTTTCTTTATTGTTGACATTGTATGTTAAATAACCATACCAACACCGCCCTTTGCTCGAAGGCGCTTTGCCTCCAAGTAGGAATGGAGACAATGTCTTAATGAGGATGGGGTGTCTTAACACTAGATTTCCAGGTTCTCTCTGCCGACCTTGCCATGCAGCCAAATAAACACTTAAAAATGCAAGCAAAGAGCCTACTGTTAAGGCATTTACATAATAACTCACTTCCACGCAACATAGAGCCTTGTCAGATTTTCTAATTCTCGCACCACCTTTTGATATTCTTGAAACTGTGACCTTTCATCTTGTAATTTTTGCAATTTTGGTGCAATATCTTCCCTTATTATCTAGAATATACAAAAAAATATACATTTCATTCAAAAATATTTGTATAAAATAAAGTAAATGTAGCAATGAGACTGTGACTCTGCACATGCAATGTGTATGTAGGTTGAATCATCAAGCTATTATTTAAATTATGATTTTTATTCCTTAATCTGAGTATTTGGATTTAATATAGAATATCTCTCAAATTGTTAATCATTATTAAAAATACTTGGCCTACTAAGTACAGTAAAAAATGTACATCTGTTTGAAAACACAATGATTGTAGGTTTGTTTCCGACTTGGGGTATGAGTTTATTTAAATTATTTTCATTTCCAATCTCTTGTAGACAAAGTTGAGTTTTACCACTCAAAAAACAATGTCTCAAAAATTTGCTGCTATTAAATATGTAAAAAAAAGTGGGGAACTGAGTATCTCACATTAGGTGCCCCTACTATGTTCACATAAAAATAAAAAATAAATAAAATGAACATACATCATTTAACTCTCTAAGTTTAGCATCTTTCTTCTCTATGGTCTTCTGAGCAGCTTGTTTCTTTGCTTCATACATTCTTGTGCCAGCAGCTTCTTCCACCATTGATAATATCTGCCATAAATTAAATAATTTAATTTTGTGTACATAATGCATTAAGATTAAAAATATTAAGAATATATAAATAGATACATAAAATATTCTTATCTACTGTGTTTCTTTGTTTTTAATGCTTGTATCTCAAAAATAGCATGGTATGCAGAAGGAAATTAGTTTAGTGTTCTATATGTATGTAATATAATTAATTACAATAGTTATTATAATCACCTCAGGAGGCTTCATGTTTAACACCTTAGTGATCCTCCCTTGCATAATAAGAAAATGAGGATTGTTAACATTCAGCTGCACTGAACAGAAGAGATCGCTGACTCTCTTATTTTGTACATTGATGCCATTTATTAAATACTTGTTCTTTCCTCCCATAACCACCTAGAAATAGAAATATTATTAACATCATATTTAATAAGTATACTTAAAGACAGTAGGTAGTATGGTTTTGTGAAATCATTTTAGTCAAATATATTTAAGGAATATACATAAACAAAATTATACTTTTATTAAAAAAGTATAGTACCTGTCTTGTAACAGTAATTTCATCATGATTCTCATATCCTATGGGACATTGTCTCTTGTCTCTGTTATCAAAAGTGATACTAACTGTTGCTTTTGTGATTCCTGCCTGACCATGTTTGTAAATAAGTTCTTGAAGACTGCCAGCTCTTACCTAAGCAATAAAAAACAATAATTTAATAAGTTTCAATGATCGCTTACTATATAGAAACATATAGAAAAAAAGTTTACAATAAGATATTGTTACTATTTATTATAGGTACTACTATCACAGTTCAGACATATAAAGACACAAAATAAATATTAAATTTTGCATTATTAACAAATTAAAACTACTTACATTTGAAAGATTAGTAATCCCTAATACAAAACAAATAGAATCCAATATATTGGACTTCCCTGTGCCATTTAGACCGGTAATAGCGTTAAACTCCGGATCGAACCCGGTTATCTCCACTCTGTTACCGTAGGATTTAAATCCATCTAACACTATCGACTTTATGTACATTTTGAACGTGACATAAATGTCGAAAACGTTTTACACTAACTAAAATACCTTTAACCACAAATTATAAAAGGAAGCGCTAAATTTTCTATGAAAGCGGGAACCGTTGTGTTATTTTGTTTAAAGTTTGACTGTTGACACTATATCGACAGATAACATATACCGTACAGAAAAAATATTTAAAAGAATATACTATCACTGTATACAGTATCACTGTATTTAGCTTCTTTTTTAATAAATTTAGTTAAATGTTTATTTATAATAGAAATAGATTAGCAATTCTATAATAAGAGGTGTAAGCTTAATTTATGTTGTAATTTGTAAATTTATTTTACATAAAAATGCCTAATATTTTAATTTAAAATAAAGTACAGTACCATAATAATAGTGTTTTATTTATAATACCACATATTCCTTTGTTTTCGCTGTTTATTAAAAATTTTAAATAATTATATAATCTATATTGAATATTTTACCGCCATATTCTTCTGATTAGTAATATTTGTATTGTCAAAAAGTCAGTTGAACTAAATGTCAATTTAGTATTTAGAAAAATAGTGTTAAGCGTTAATTGCACTATAGTTGGACTTAACATTGTAAGATAAATACATAATGGAATTTAATAGTACCGGCGGCATGAGGAGCCCGTTCTCTCCTCGTGTCAGACAATCTATTACAGGACGGAGACCAATAGGATTGGCTTCTGCTAAAAAGAATCAGAGGTATTTCAAAAAAGTAACCTATATCTAAGACAACGATAAAAATATTCAAATTCATGTATTGTCTTATTTTTTAGCAAATTTACTCAACCTACTGAACAACCAGCTGGAGATATTATTTACAAAACAGCTACATTTACTATTGAAACTTATGGCATGCCTCTACCGGTTATGGTTACAGAAACACTTACTTTTGGTAAGGGAAGCAATATATTTATTAATTTTAACATTATAATAAAAACATGATCATTACATCTTTTGTGAAACATAAATATACTATATCAAGATTTCAATTTGCATTTCATTTGGTAAGAATATTTTTATGATTCCAAATTCTAATACTATGTTTAAAAAATATTGTTATTTTCTAAGTGAATACTTTAAAAATGTTAAACAAACATGATTCTTATATTGCAATAGCTAGTGGAGATATAAGTGTCCGTATGTCACCTTGTGGATGGTGTTGGGTGGTTGCTGGTCGTAAAGTGTTAGCGTGGCCGAGAGAACCAGCTTCATCCACACCTGCAGCCCCCTCTGCTGCCAGGGAAATGACTTTACCGCAGACCGATTTGGCCCATAAAGCTGATCTGGTTATGGTTTTTTATGAAGAAGGAGCACAAGTAATTAATCTGTTTTTTTTGTGTTATAAAGAAAAAGTATTCTGATATTTATAAATTAAAAAAAAAAATTAGCTTCACGCTGTATCCCACACACTGCAGGGTAGTCAGAGGGAACGTAGTGAAAGACACTCCGTCCCCTTCTGATATTTATAATTTGAAAAAAAAAAATTAGGCAAAAAAGTTATTTTTAATTGTTTTGTGAAACTATTAATTATGGTAAAAATATTGAATAGTTTCCATCAACAACATCAAACTGTTAGCAGAATGATTATAAATTATTTTTTTTAACTCTCACAATCTCTGAAATACCAATTATGAGTTCAATTCTTATTTAAGTGTTGTGAGCTGTTGTTGGGCAGGGACACAAGGTTCTGACTGTAACACAATGGTTGTGTTATAATACATATATATTCATTAATCTGTGGAATGAATTATTATATATCATTATTCTTATTTTTTTCACTCTGGAACCAAGACAAAACCTTGGTGTTGAGTTGAGTGAGCCACTTAACTGCCAATGAAATGCTTCAAAATTTTGGCAGAAAGTGGGGAATAGAGTGTCTTAACACTAAGTAGCCTTTGCTCACCCACATATAGCAGATATGTGGGATACAGTGTGTATTTGAATTACTTTGCTAAAACAAAATGCAGCATTAGGTCATCCTCTCAACATGCAATAACTTTAATCAGAAAGTGGAGAATAGATTTTCTTAACAATAAGTTTTCTCTGCCTAACCTACTATTGACACATATAGCTAAAAAAATCTGTTATATTTTAGATGCCCTCCTGCATAGGTGTGTCACCAGAAGGGGTGGTCAGATACTGGCCCTCAGTGGGCACAGAAGGGGCGTACTCTGATATATCATGTGAGCTGGCCGGCCAAGAGTGTGACAGACTTACCGAGGCCAAAGATGGATTACTGCTGGCTACCACTACTTGTACACTTGTTAAGATTACTACTAGCAAAGGTAAGAAAGACATTGTGATCTATACATATAATAAAAATGTACCATTCACTTTAAGTGCAGTTTTCACTATAGAGTTTTGGTATACATACCTTAGTGTCTTTGTTTATTGAGTGTATGTTTTTTTTTCAATTGGTCCATAAATAAAAAAGTTACGTCAACTCAGTGCTACGAGTGAGTTGCTACTTTTAAATAAATTTAATAAAAATGGTAGTGTATATCTTGCTAGTCTACTGTGAAGATGGTCTCATTGTGATATAATTTTAATAACCATTATTTCAGAGGCCAAATGTGATGCAGGGGCACATAATATGTCTATAAACGTGACTGGTTGTGGATTCAATCCCCACTCAAGGAAATATTTTTTTTAGTTAAATTTTATATTTTTATTTCTTTACTCTGGTGTCCAAGCAAAGCGCGGCGTTGTGTTCCACCAATCAACACGCAATGTCTGCCAAATTCGGTGGAAATTGGGAAATGCAGTGTCTTAACACTAAGTTTCCTCTGCCTACTCTGCTGTGTGTGGGATACAGCGTGAAGCTGATTTGAGTTTAACATTATTTCAGAGGGTCGTCCAACTGTGGTCTGCCAAACACTGCGACCTCCCAGTGGGTGGCTCGGAGGTATTGGACGACGCGTGTCGTTGCTATTCTTTGGTTCCATGCCTGCACATGCTGATACTGTTAGTATTAGTATTTATTTTCTAATTAATATTATAAAATTTATATTTATATATTTAAAATTAAAAGAATTACATATTTATATATGAAATAAAAACATTATTTCATTAAATTCATATTGTATTGCATTGTGCATTTTGCCAGTAGCAGGATTGATAGAATAAATCCAGTGCCAAAACACACTTTACCTTTCATTGAAATTTAAGACATTATTTGTGTAGCAAATGTCATGAATTTAAAAAAAAATCTTTTCTTCCAAGTGGTTTTTTTTTTAATTAAAAATAAATTACAGAAACTAGTAGGCGTGGTGGTTCTTCCAAGTGCTCCAAACCCTGAAGACCCAGAGGAAGAAGAGGAATGCATAGCGTTGGTAGCTGGGGGACCATTATTACAACTGTGGTGTGGGTCAGATGTGTATGAACACCATTTGAGACGACCATTATCCGAAGCCTTTGCTAGAGCTCATTTAGCACCACAGGGTAGGTATTTTTTATTTATTTTTTAAGCTCCACACTGTGTCCTGTAAAAGCATGGTATCTTAAAAATTTCAACTGTTGAGTTTTGATAATAATACTGTATGCACATATTTATTAGTAAAATTTATATTAATCAATTATTAAATAAATTATTAAATAAAATATGAAGTAGCTAAAAAATTACAAAATATTATTTGTATTATTGCCCTAAAATTACATCATGCTTATAATATTAATTTTTATTTTCGTTCCAAGAACATATTAAATATAATAAATAATAAAACGTGCGTAGGTGACTTAAACAGCCTGGAGGTGGTGGCGCTGGACGTGCACGCGGCGGGCCCGCGCGCGCTGCTGCTGCTGGTGGCGGCCGTGGGCGCGGCGCGCGCGCCCGACACGCGCTACGCCTTAGGTGCGCGCGACATGTGCTTAAGTTACATCCACCAAAGTTTATAATGATTGCAAAAGTCATTGCGAATGAAGTGGAAAAATCGCGCAGAAACACTTCAAAATGACGTAGAAAACCAGTTTTAAAAAAAGAAAGTTACTTTATTAAAAAAAAAAGTTTAAAAGAATTATAATTGACACCACATTCTTTTTTTAAAAATTTACAGATTATATGTGACCATTGACAATTGACTTTTTTATCAATTTATAAAACAAGGAAAAATTAATTAAATTATTATTTTTATTTCAGCTTGTTTCTTAACGATTACAAAGCAAAAACATCATTTTATGTACAGAACCCAGAAGGCAATTTTAGAAATATTGTAGTTTTGACTAGATTTCCCTAAATTGCACTAGACTTTCAAATAATATTACAGTTTGTATTTGTAGGAATTTGGTGCCACAGTGGAGTGGTTTGTTTTTTTTTAATTTTTTGAATTCATTTTATATTTATTGATATAATTTTGGATTTTTATATCACTCCAAATATTATATGTTCTAAATTTTATAGAACAAATTGTATTTTATTAATAAGAATTGGACTGTAAAAAGCATGTAATTATAAAGGTAAATACTTACATTGCAGCCCAAATAAGCTTATCCCGCACGGAAGCGCGCGTGGTGTCGCTGTGCGCGCTGCGCGTGCCGCGCGACGACTGCGCGCCGCGCTGCCTGCCGCTGGCGCGCGCGCTGCTGTACGCGCCCGCCTACGTGTGCGCGCCCGCCGACGCCGGCGACGCGCTGGACGTGCTCGCCGCCGACGACCGCGTGCTGGGCGCGGCGCTGTGCGGCGGCGCGGCGCTGCTGTTCACGCGCAAGCACGGCGTGCTGCGCCTGCGGCACGCGGCCGACGACGCGGAACAGCATGCGCCGTATGTACTATATCTTTACAACTAGTTATTATTAAAAAAAAAACTTTTTACCCTCAGTGTTAAGTAGGCAGAGAGAACCTAAAGTCCCAAAGAGGAAATTCTACTCGAATCCAAAATTGTTCCTTAGTTTTGAATATTTAATTGCGTGTTGACTGCCGAATTTAACCTCGCTCTTGGTCTACCTACCACAACAAAATAAAACATAATCATTCTCCAAAGGGAAATTTGAGCTCGCAACCATCATTTATATATATTTATTTTAATAATATAAATAATATACAGTGTAATTGTTAATAATTAATGTTTTATTTTAGGTCAATTTGTGACAGTCCAATGGGATCACCTTGTCCTTCTGATATGTACGACGGCAATCTGTCGCTATACGAAATAGACCCACATGAGGTAGTTATGTGTTAAATAATATTAGTTTAACTTAGTTATAATTTGGAAAGTTTATGTCACACTTTAAGGATTCAATATCTCAAACTGTTAAATAAGCCGGGATTAATGACAATATATAAGAAGTGAATTATAGCACAAAATAGGAAAACAAACGGCATTGATTTTAAATGCTTAAGTATGCATAAAATGTTGATTTGTATCTGTCGCCCAGGTGAGCGCGATGAGCACGGAGGCGATCGGCAAGCTGCAGAGCGCGTTCCTGTTCCACGTGCGCGGCGCGGGCGCGGCGGCGGCGCGCGCGCTGGCCGAGCTGTTCCCGGCCGCGGGCGCGCTGGGCGGCGCGCTGGACCGCACCGTGCTGGCCGTGGCGGCGCGCATGCTGGACGACGCGCCCGCCGGCGACCCGCGCTGGCGCCTGCGCGGCCCGCCCGTCGGCGTGGCGCTCGGTACGACTGCGGAGTCGGCTAATAGTAATAGTAATAGTAATAGTCTACGTTCTTTCAAATATTTATATATAAATGTTATAAATCAGGCAGCAGTGCGGCCCTCCAAGCGAGCGCGCAACTGCGCGACAAGCAGCGCGCGTTCGCGCTGTTCCTGGAGTTCCTTCGCGCGCACGGCCTGTGGCGGCGCCTGTCCACCGTCGCGGACGAGGAGGAGGGGGTGCGCGCGGACGGGGAGGGGAAGCCCGTGGGCACGCAGTGGGCGCTGTGCGCGCTGGCGGAGCGCCTGGCCGCCGCCCGCGCCCTGCAGCGCCTGCACCAGGCCGGCGCGCCGCTCATTGACGCTGCGTTCCATCAGGTTTGTCTGGTTTCCAGGATGTTATTTTGTTTTTGGTGGAAATATTCAATTATAGAATTTAAATATTTTTTTTTTATAAGATTTAAAGGAATATGTTTTGTTTATATGAACAGTTTTAGTAACTAATATTCTTTTACCAGAAAAGTGATATTTATCTTACTTTTGGTTAATATTGGTTCAACTGAACAATGCGAAAATTCTGAAAATCTAGCTTAAAAGTGGCTACAACTCGTCGACATTACTGTGTAATGACCCGGCAGGTGGCGTCGGACGCGGACGGCGACGAGGACGAGGAGGTGGCGGCGGCAGTGCGCAGCGGCGCGCTGTCGGCGGCGGACGTGTGCCTGCGCCGCGTGACGCGCGCGCCGCGCGTGCTGCGCGCGCTGGCCGCACTGCCCGCCGCGCAGCCCGCCTCCGCGCTGCACGCCTGCACCGCGCTCACCGTGAGTACCGGGAGACACCGGCACCTGTCATTTACTTTAATACATGCTCGATTATCAGATTATGGATCACTACTACTACCCTACTATAGATGGAAAAAGTGAAAAACTGTTGTTTTTTTAACATTAGACTACCTACTAAAACAACTCTTAAATCCCCTTCTACGTAACACGCCGTAGAATCATTTGCAATGAATCATCGGTTTATCTTTTTTATTCTGAGACGGCCACAGCATCGATAAAGTACAAGAGGATAGGAAGATGTTATAAAATAAGTATACTTATTTTATATTTTGTGGACTAGTTAGTTTAATAAGTATATTTTTTTATAACGAAACTACGAAACGAAATTTCTCCTGATTATTGTTTTTATGTTTTATTAAATATTGATTTAGACTGGAAATTCCTTTATAATTTTCATGTTTACTACCAGACGGTGCTACAAGAGATGCACAAGTGCCGCGCGCAGTGGGCGCAGTGGGCGGGCGCGCTGCGGCCGGCGCCCGCGCTGCGCCCGCGCTCCACGCTCACGGCGCTCGCGCAGGCGCACGGGCGCTTCTTGTAAGTGCTTGGTATAGGACTACTAAATGCAAAAAGGCTTTAATTTAAATGACAAGCTAAACGTCAAGTCCTCTGTATGGCAGCATGGAGAACTGAATATAATTTAATTATATAAGTAATGTTTACATACTCCGACCAGAAACCAAATTTAAAACTACAAAGCATACAGTTAGAAGTGTTTATTTGACAACTGTTAAATAGATCTGATAAGTAAATATATACATAGAAGATGATTTTAAAATATTGTGTAAGGTTGAAAATAAACTTGTTTAGGTGTTATTTTATTTTATAGAATACTTTAAAGTTAAAGTAATTTATACTAATAAATAACGTTAAAGTACTTTTTTTTATAAAAAAATAAGATGCTATGAAATAAAATAATAATAGTAGTGATAAGAAATATACTCCCTATTTGCGGGATATACCATGAAGCTGATATAATAAAATATTGTACGGATCGAATGTGTGTAGTTAGAAAAAACATAAGTTGTATTGTGGAATTGGCGTTGTCATGTGTGTCCTTATGGTCGCCGGAGCCTCAACTAGTGAAATGCGTTGCATCCGCAGGCAGTGTGCGCGGCGCTGCTCGGAGCCGTCGCTGCGCGCGCAGCTGCTGGAGGCGGCGGCGGCGCTGGCGGACCTGCTGCTGGCCGACGCGCGCGACCTGCGCACCGACCTCATACGCCCTTACCGTGAGTGTGTAGCGCGCCCAGTGCATGCCACTCACCTATTTTCTATTTGGTGCGTTAATTAACAAATTAGAAGGATTTTCGGTGCGTGGGCAGTCCTACGGTATACTTTCACGGTAACATATGAAATTCATTATAATAAAAGTAGCGCCATCTGTCGAAAATTGGTCGTACCTACTTCCTTCTACTTACCTTCGTGGGTCCATACACAAAATTTTACTGAAGACCATTACATTTTTATGTATTAAGAAATGTTCTTAGTCTACATATAATAATAACCCTATTATAGGCGTTGGCTAGGCAGAGAGAACCTAGTGTTAAGATATTTCGTTTCTGATGCAGTGTTATTTTCTTTTGCAGCTTGTATTATTAGAACGAGTACATGAAAATAATTCAATCAGACGTTGTTTTAACACAAAATTGTAAACTTACAAAAAATAAAATAAAATAGAACCTAGTATTATCTTCTCCACTTTCCGTAGAATTTTGGAGAAATTGCGTGTCGAGTGACGGATCTTAATGCCACTCTTTGCTGCAGATTTATATTATTTAATAACGCATTTATTTTATGCTTTTACCGTAAATACAATTCTAAAATTAATTATCGATATAATTGTACATATTTATTTTCAGTGGAAGAAGGTCAGATAGAGCGCGCGGCGGTACTAGCGGAGAAGTTCAAGGACTTCGATCTGCTCATAGAGATGTGTGTGGAACAGAACGACATGGAGCGACTGTACGGGTACATCGACAAGTATGCTGATGAGGTACCAGTAACACATATAAAAATATAAATAGTTTTTGAGCTAATATATCGTTTGTACGACATACATCGCCGTTCCGACCGCAGGGCCTGACGGAGCGGGCGTGCGCGTGGCTGTGGGCGCGCGGGGCGCGGCGCGCTGCTGCTGCGCGCGCTGGCGGCGCGCGGCGGGCGGCGCGCGCGCGCGTGGCTGGCGGCGGCGCCGGCGCGTCTGCCGCTGCGCGCGCTGCACGCGCTGGGCGCGCGCGCGGCGGGCGCGGGCGCGCTGTACGCGCAGCTGGCGCTCGACGCCGACAGCGTGGCGCGCGTCACGGTGCGTACTAGTACGAGAGAAGTACTTATAAGTTAAGAGACACGAGTGTTTAAACGTCCTTCTATTTAGCATTTCATATTCGATTCAATAAAAATACTTCTCGTGGCCCTACAACTATAAATTTTGTGAGGAATTAAAACATACAACACAAATAAACAAAAATCAAAAAATATTTTTGGCATAAAAAACCACGGCAAATTTATATTTGTAGCTTATTTCATGCATATGCCTGCAAACTTAAGTTTCCCAATTTATACAAGTATATACTTCTCGATGACCTACAATTACAATATTGGTACAAATCTACCGTGTTTAATCAATATTTTTTTAATTAAAAAAAGGTTTGAAACAAGAAAATGACTTGTTATAAACAACACAAACAAATATAACAGCTAACTCCCAAACAGACACTAGCATCGATCGCCAAGCTCTGCCTGGCCGTCAACGAAGGTGATGAGGGTGGTGATGAGTGGCGCAAGGCGGAGGCCCGGCTCGCCCTGGCTGAACAGCAACTGGCCTTGCCACGAGACATCAAACTGCAGCATGGACTCGACCAGGCTGATTCTAAGCTCATGGAGGCTGAGGACCTAGTTCAGGTAATGTGAATGATTATTATTTATATAATTTGTAATTAAATAAAAAAAATAATCAACATTACTGTCATTGTATTTATAATTAAAATTAAAATATCTTATTAATAAATATATAATATCGTCCTGCCACAGATGTACATCGACAGCGACAGCCGCTGTCTCACCGAGTACGACTACAAGAAGGCGCTGGATCTGACCGACTTTGTGCAGGACATGGAGAGACGGGACGACCTACGTTTGCGAGTAAGTATATAACAAAAGTTACGATTAAATAAATTATTAATGGGAACGGTAAGTGTCTTAACACTAGATCTCTAAGGTTCTCTCTGCAATCTGCTATGCAACGTGAATATTTTTCTCGTAATATTTGTATAATTGGTCTCGTTACCAGAGCGAGAATAATTACTTTTGTGAATAATTTACATAAAATACATGAAAAGTGAAAAAATAAATATGCATTATTAATAAATTGTTTTATTCTGACAGTTCAATTAATTCATTCACGCACTAAGAGCATGTTGTCGTCACTGACACTAAAATATTTATGAAGCAATTTTACAAAATACTTGATAAGATTTTAGATATAGATTTAATCATCAAATGGGAACCGAAGCCCCAACCTGTCGCGTTGACAACCGCTCGCTTGTGGCCCGCGCCACGACTGGCCTCTGTAGCTTGTAACACAGTCCCGGCTCCCGCAGGTGTGGTGCGCCAGCGTGCGCCGCGACGAGTGGGCGCGCGCGCGCGTGGACGCGCCCGACACTGCGCTCCGGGACTTCGTCTTCTTCCGGCTCATCGACCTCGTGCACGTCATGGGTGCGTAGCGACGTCACTGACATTGTCCATGTTCCTTTTATCTGTCAGATATATTAAAGTCATTGGTTTGGTGTCCCCTAAGGTGTCAGCCGAATTAAATAGCTGAGAGATCACACATGTGGACGATATGAGACCAAATATGTGAACGATATAAAGTCAATGTGTGAATAAGAGATCACATATGAGGACGAAGTGATGTCACATGTCTGAATTTGAGGTCACCTTCTAGGATATGAGATTACATGTGTGGATGTAAGCATTTTACATATATTTTTTAATTTGTTCCAGGCGGTGATCTAGAGCTGCTGTTGCCTCCGTTAGATGACATATTAACAGCGCGTGAACTTGCCGATCTCGTTTCCGATACACGTTTTCGCTTTTTACTACAATATGGATATCAATGTCTCGTCGCACCACAAGACGATATTGATGACCAATAGACTGCCCGTCGACCACTATTACACTGCCAGTAGACGACCAGTAGACTACCAGTAGACTAATGATGGTCTACTGGTGGTCTACTGGTAGACTGTCAGTAACCACCAGTGGACCATCCATAAATTATGTAACACAAATTTTAAGATTATTCCACCTCTTCCCCGTCCTTATCACAGTTGGTCACATCACATTAGGCATTTTACTACGGCGAAATTACCCACGGTGAACAAAAATAACGCTGGGTTATAGGTACACATAAATACACTTAGTTTAGACGTCAAATGTCGCTTTTTTACAGAATGTGGTGTTAATAAAGAAAATGACTCTGAAACTTTTATATGCAAAAATCTATAATGCTACATCGACATCTACAATAATTTCGTCTCAAAACGCCGCAGATTTTCGTGGTATCGAGGCCATGTTAAAAACGCCCATATACGGGAACTATAACATCCGTTTATGAACGTTTATGAATTGAATGAAAATTATGAATGTTATAGTTTATGAACGTCGACAGAAGATCGACTGGTGGATTGTTGGTGAAAGAGATTGGATATGTCGTTTGGTGTAGAGTCGACGAGTAGTGGAAGTCATGGTAAGGTTTTGTGACCTTTCTAGTTGTTCGAAGAAAATGATCGAAAATAAATAAAAATCCTAAAATCAAACGTCTCCAAAGCGGCCACGACTCGACGACCGCACTGTAGACTGACTGCGGACTGTGGGATTGAATACGTCGCTTTGTGTAATTTATGAACTATGTACGCTACGAAATAGGAAATGAAATTCTTGTTATATTATTTTTAACTCTATACTTGTTTTTTTTTTTCTTCTATAAATAAGTAGGTTTTTTTTGTTTCGCTATAAAAATAAAACTTTTATTTTACGTCATAATCTTGATCTTTTGTAACTAAATAAGTCTTATTTTTCTTTGAAATTGAATTTAAATAAATAATAATAACTCATTGAGATTTACATTAAAATGCATTGAAAGTACGAAACCCATTCGAAACAAACAGAAGGTTAAATTCAAATGTTTTATGTTAATTTAGTATTACATAGTTTTCATACTTATTTAATATTTCTGCTTTTACTTTTTTGTTTACATCTCGCTAATAGGGTAAGCTGAGTTAAAACAATTCGTACAGTCCACTTTTGGGGGTATTGCGTGTGGAATAGATTCTATATCGCTTTTGTTGCGCTACCAGAGCGAGGAAATTGAAATAATTTATCCCCCCCAAGTGGTAATTTAACCCCACAACCAAACCCACCATCGCGTTGCCTTTATATTCAGACAGACAGTGTTACGGCTTTTTTTTTCTTTTTATTATATAAATTCCTCACCATTCGATAGGTTCAGTCAGACTGATGTAGATTTAAGGCTAATTACACTGTGATCGATGTAATTATTAATTTTAATTAACTTTCTTATATAGTAATAAAATAAATGAATTTGAAATATATATATTTTGTTTTATTTGCCCTTGGGATAATATTTCCTTAAAAAAAATATTTTTAAATCGATGATTCTAATTTTATTTTTATTTATATTGTTTTAGCTTTACCTGTGGCTATACCCGTGTGGCGAAGTTAAAATAATTAAAAGTTGTGTATTATATACCCTGACACCTTCCTTGATAAATCATCATAGTTATCATTATCATCTACATAGTACATTCATTTTTCAAGCCAGACCAGTAGTTTCTGAGATTAGAATGTTCTTTCAAACTCTTTAGTTTTAATGTAATAGTATAGGCACAAGTATATATAACAATTGTGTAATTGTGGGTTCGATTCCCACTCGAGGAAATAAGTTTTTTCTTTTTTAATTATCTGCTCTGGCAACCAGCCTATCATCGAAAAATTCGGCGGAAAGTGAGGAACGAAGTGTCTTAACTCTGTGTTTCCTGTGATTTGATTTGAAATAATTTAACTATAAAAGGAAGTATTCTATAATTTTTTGAAGTAACTGAATTTTTGGATTTTAAGTTTATTTTCAATTAAGTAGGCAGGTATTTCCAAATTCATTATCTTTGGGAATAATAAATTCGCTATTATTATTATTATATTATAATAATTAATATTGTAATTTCTTCGCTTTGGTAACAAGCGCCGCGTTAAGGAAGTGCGAGTGTCGGAGTGTCTTAATACTAGGTTCCCTCTGTCTACCTGACTATATGTGCAGGATACAGCGTGAAGTTGAAAAATAATATTAAGTATTTATAGATGCACGCAAACAATGAAAAAGAATTCAAAATAAAATAATAATTATGACATAGATACATTATTTTATGTTTATCAAGTGAAAATAATATACAAATAAAAATAGCAATACTACGCAACAATTAAACAAAAAATAAAAAGAAACTACATAACAGTTTACAGATAAAAAATAATTGCAAAAAAAACGACAGCAAAAAAGTGTACCATTTTGGCGCCATTTCCAATTGCGTCAAGTCAAGCGTCAGTCCGTCGTCGCTTCGTGATTACAGCGCATGCGCCATTCAAGCGCTTATTTATTTACTAATGCGCTTTCGAAGTCGTAGCGCTTCTACGAATATATTGATTTTACTTTATTTTCACTTATAGTTTGTGATAGTGCATTGTTTTGTTAACCAGGATATTGTATTTGTGTTCGGGTTGTTGAGAAACGTGAGTATGTTTATGTAAATGCTTTTCAAAAATCCGTAAATACAAATATATCAGTTCCCATTTTTATTTTGTGTTTCTTAGTATGACATGTTATGATAAAATTAATTGTTTTACAAAGTATTTAATTATAAATTATACTTTATTGTCTTTTTATGTCATATCTTCTGCTGCAATGAATACAAAGTATATCAACTAAGGTGAAAGTAAATGGAAAATATGGTTTTTGTTTACGTTATTACGGACAATGATTTTTAATTTCATTGTCGTATATACATTACTTTCTTAAGAAAACATTATTTAAAATTAACAAACATTTATAAAATAGTTAGATTAGTACATATTTTATACGTGATATTTATTTAAATTTTTAAAATGCAACTATTATAAAATAAGAACTAGGTATAATTGAAAGTAAAAACGTAAATATATAACCAAAAAAGTCGGTTTTTTTCATGATTTATAATAGTTATAATTATTGTTGGTCTTAGATAAGTATTGCTAACTAGACACGCTCTACTAGACACAGAGGACATCGCGGTACTTTTTTACTACTTAACTCATTTATAAATATAAGAACTGTTAAATTAACTAAAGTAACTGCCACCGACCTTCCATGTAATTTATAAAATATAATGTAATTTATATAGAAATATTTATTGCAATATTTAAGTTTGGTTTGTATTTTAAATGATGTACTAATTAGATGCAAATTTATTCTTTTTTTGCAATGCTATTTTTCGTTAAATATAAATACGAGATAAATAAATGTGATGTCTTAAAACAAACTTTCACAATTTCAAGAGTAGTCAGTTGAAAAATAGTAAGTAGTTACGTTACTCTCATTTCCTGTACTCTTCCTCGAATTTTTTTTTTAAATTTTTTAAAAAGCGCCAGACAAATTTTTGAAACTTTAAATTCTTATATGAATTATGTTAGTTAATTTATGCAGATTAATTTCATAGAGAAAATAACAAAGATTTTAAATAATCACAACGTAGTTTTAACACTAAAAGCAAATATTACATACAAAGCATATTACACAAAACAAAAGAAACAAAACTCTTTTTTCTATACATATATGTATCTATTGAGGCCAGTCGTGGCGCAGCGGCACGAAGTGTGACTGTAAAAATGACTGGTTGTGAGTTCGATTCTCATTGGAGGAGATGAAATATTTACTTAAATTTATATTTCCATTTCTTCGCTCTGGTGTCGAGACAAGGCGCGGTGTTGAGTTCTACCACTCAACACGCAATGCCTCCAGAATTCGGCAGAAAGTGGGGACACGGAGTGTTTCGTAGTCCATAGAGTAACGTAAATATATTGAATCAGCAGTTGAAAGACGTTAGTCGAGCGTGGCGACATTGAATGGGTTGCTTTACAAAACTCACATTTTTCCGTCTATAACTCTATACTATAGCCTAGTTATATCCGCATTCAATAATCCTTTATCCAGATACTTACAGTTCGTTTCAAAGCGAGACCTTGCTAAGTGACTGTTAGTGAATAGGTATAGTTATATTATAGCCATTTTTTCTATATGTTAAAATTAAAGAGTTTTTCTATAATGCCTTTATAGCTTGACGCTACATCTCACTTGCTCTATATATATACTCACTGCAGGGCAGGCAGAGAGAATCAGTGTTAAGACACTCCGTTCTTTACTTTCCACCGAATTCTGAAGGCATTGTGTTGAGTGGCAGGATTTGATGTCAACTAAAAAAAAAAATGCTTTTATGCCTTATTTTATACTATAAAATAATTAAACTAGAAGGAGTTTAACTGTAATAAGTAGGCACATATATATGTAAATTAATTAAAAAAAATACATATAAAATGGAAAATTCTTAAAATAACTACACATTAAAAAAATCTAAGTTTTAATATCGATCGTGCTATATGTCTAGAAACAAATTATATTAAACGTCTATGATCTACATCGCGATGACAATGGAATATGAAAAATGGAAATTATAAGAAAATTACTAAATTAGATAATAACATTTGATATGTAAAATCGACTGGTTGTGGGTTTGATCCCCACTCGGGGAAATGAAATATTTATTTACATTTATATATTCATTTATTCGTTCTGGTGTTGAGGCAAAGCGCGGCGTTGAGTTCCGCCACTCAATACGCAACGCCTCCAGAACTCGGCGGAAAGTGGGGAACGAAGCGTATTAACACTAGGTTCCCTCTGCTTACCCTGCTATGTGCGGGACACAGCGTGAAGCTGAAATAGATAAACTTATAAAATATAGTATAACGGCTTCGTCCGCGTGAGCGATTGGAAATGACTAAAGCTACTACTACATTGAGAGATGTTTGTAATTCTGACTACAGGTCATGACGTCATTTAGTATATAGACCTTGTATTTACATGGACTATCCCAACACAAAAAACAACTTTATTGGAACCAGTACTTCCTGAGCACGAAAGCACAGCATTGATTATGGCCACTCAACACACAATGTCTGGAAGCTACTGTCAACTCAAAAATTCATCGCAAAGATGAAAACGGAGTGTCTTAACACTGGGTCTCCGTAGCCTACTCTGCGGGTTACAGCGTGAAGCAAAAAAAAATAATAAGAATCAACTAAAACTCGACCTCTAAATAATAGCTTTTACTAGAACCACGTCCTGATCAGCGCCACAGCAATGACTAACGTCGCGTGACAATTGTGAGCGGCAGCTGTTTCAATTAGACAATTTGCACATTTACTTTACTTTATTTCATTGGAAGACACATTTTACTGTTCTTATTCTTTAGTTAATAAGTTTATTAATTCGTAAAATTGTAAAGTTATGTGGGTTCGATTTGCACTCGAGTGTTGAGTGGCGGAACGCAGTGTCGCGTTTTATTTCGTTATCAGAGGGATAAAATGAAAATATTAAATGTTTCATTTCCCGAGTGTAAATCGAACCCACAACCCACAACCTTTACTTAAGTAGTTCGTAGCAAATATTTAGTATAATACATATTTGAAAGACTGTGATCGCAACCCTTGTGAATTCGGTTCTCATCGATCTTGCACGTAAAAAGGCCAATTACGGCGTTGACTCATCAGTCACTGGTTCTTATTCAACACATAATATTTCAAAAGTTGGGCCGAAAGTAGGGAATGGAGAGGCACTTAACACTTTGTTCTCTTTGTCTGCATTGCTATAAACAGAAGCGTGAAACTATTTTTTTTTCTCTAACAGAATAGATCATATAGCAGGATAGGCAGAGGAACTTGGGAACCAACCGTTAAGACACTTCGTCCCCATTAAGACACTTCGGTCGCCCACTTCCCGCCGAATTCTGAAAGCATTGCGTGTTGAGTAACGGAATTCAATGGTGCGCTTTGCGTTGTTATCAGAGCGAAGAAAATAAAAATATTAAACATTTTATTTACACGAGTGGGAATCAAAGCCACAATTTGTCGCATCTACACACGCATGCTAGTGCCCCTGCTCCACGACTGGCCTAATCTAATCTTTAATGTCACGTCACACGATTTTCTTTTGAATTCCTGTAAACTATATACATAAAAATATTTAATATTATATTTCTACACTTACATTATTACCAAAAAAAACTATTAATATACCAATATACGTCATTCTGCCATTAATCAGTGTAATGACACGCACTCACTCGTTCATTAGCATATAATGGGTGGGAAATCGAGGTGTAGGTGCGCATGCGCGTGCGCCGGCGCCGCTGAACGTTTCCACGCACAGAGACAAAAATGTGAGAATATTGTTGCAACATAGTATAATTTCTTTATGTTCAATTATTAAACATGATTTATGTGATTGGTTTTCTTATTTCGCTGATGGAAAGTTATTTTGTTGACGTTAAATATAATTTTAGCATTTTGTCAAATTAAAATGAATGTTGCAATTACAACATGTAGGTATGTAAATATTTTGGAATCAAATTTCATTTAACACGTATATTTGTTGATTTCTATAGAGGTAAGAGCGTATGATTGAAACGCAACGACAAGGTCGATTCCCATTCGGGGGAATTTATTATTCTTCTCGCTTTAGTAGTAAGACAAAGGGCGGGGTATTTCCTCCACACAATACGTAGTGTCCTGAAAATTGAGTGAAACGGTTTGTCGTAACACTAGGTTCCTTTCCTTGTCCTGATTTATAACTAATATAGCGGATAGCTATAAAAACGTATATTTGTATTTTAAATGTAGCATTTCCTAGTTCTAGTTTAACAAAGTAGATAAAGTAGGCCGTTAGGATCGCTCTCGAACACGCAAGGTTCATATATAATTACAAAAAAATAAACATTCTGTACAGTTAGAATAATTGATAAATAGTTACTATTAGAAATAATATATCGAATCCTTATATATACTCTTTTCATATAAAGAGTATATATAAGGCCTGGGAGGGATCGCAGGATGCTCTTGCCAGGTTCTGTGACCTGTCTAAGACATTTAATTGCATTCAGCACTGAACATCGGATATGAAGCTAACGTGCCTTAGGAATGAAATACTCTCTCCAGTCTGTTTCAAAGGTATATACAGCTTCACGCTACAGCACAGCAGGGTAGGCAGAGGGAACCTAGTGTTAAGACCTTCCGTTCCCCACTACGTGTGGTAGATTCACGTCGCCAGCAATGGCAACACGCATGGGCAGACTCGACCGGATCATTACCACCGCCGGCATTTAAAACCGGCGTGAAGTAGTGGCTTTATGCCACTGCGTTTCGCATCAGGTAATGCCGGGCCCCGGCGCCCAACCCATCCTAAAGGCCGGCAACGCACCTGTAGCTCCTCTGGGGTTGCACGGAGTCGTGGGCGGCGGTAATCACTTACCATCAGGTGACGCACGCTCGTTTGCCGTGTCTTTTCCATAAAAAAAAAAACAAAACTTTCCGATGAATTTTGGAGGCATTGCCAACGCGCTTTTGCCACGACACCAGAACGAGGAAATGAAAATATAAATTGAAATAAATATTTAATTTCCACGTGTGGGGATCGAACCCACAACCGGTCATGTTTACGGTCGCCGCAAAGATATTATTGTCACAAATATTTAAATGTGTATTTCTGTATATATACAATTAACTTAGAAACAAGTCTCGCTGAGTTTCTTGCGCCGATTCTTCTCGGGTCTGAACCATCAGGTTTAGTGAACTGATGGTATATTTGACGTTCAAAATATGAAGTATGTAACTTTTTATTTTGCATAAAATAATTTAAATTTTACTTTAATAGTTTATTCTTAGGCAGCTTTCGCGGAAGTATATAATTTTACGTGCAAATTTATAATTCTACAACACTTTAATAAGTGTCGTGTCGATTTTCTAATTCTCTTAAAGAGGATGTCCTGTTTGCGTCTCAAATGCTCTGAATTCAAGATTTCTGGAGTCGTCGTTTACTCAATTTGTAACAATGTCTTTCGTGTGGTATTGATGCGACCTTGACGTGTTGTTCTTGAGCTGTCTCTTCATTACAAAATTTGTCACGTTTTTGTATCCTTTAAAAGTGTAAATTTTTTTTGAAGAGCTTAGCTAGAGCTACATGTGAGTATACTGTTGCTTAATTGTTTTTTTTTACGGAAACAAAATGTTTTCTTCAGTTCAAGACATCGCTATGATGTAGTTCAATGAGGGGTTCAAATTGTAAATTTTACAGTAACCAGTGCGACCATTGCTATTTATTGCAAAATTCTGGCTAACAATACAAAATAGTTTTAAATTTTATTTTAAACTAATAAACTGACTTAAATACTCTCTACATTTGAGGAGATGAAATAATAGCTTAAGTGGGCGTTGTTAATGTGTTCCAATGTTTTATATTAACTCACTTTACGAGATCACCATTGATTACTTACTGTTATGTTGTTAACCTATTTTCTGTAACCCATGATTCAATACAAAATCGATAGACTTTATATACTTACTAATATTGATATTTTGTTTGTACATATGGAGATGAAAAATGACAAAAACGTTACAGTTGAAAATTTCATCTTGATATTTCGATTCCTTTTTATATTAGTTTCGAATTCTCCTGTTTATTCTCCGCTGTATTTTCCTGAAGTTAAAGACTCGGAGACTTTTCCCGTTCGTAGGCCCCTCTTAGTGCTCCCCTACTCTTCATGTTCCTACCTACATGTAAAATGCCAAAAAAATGTTATGTGGCGGTAGCCGAATCTATGGCTCAAATCATTCCGATAAATTCATAATTTCTAAACTGATTATTTTCGTAAAGCAATAAATTTTAACTTTAATATCCTACGACATGCGGAATACAACGTGAAGCTGAAAAAAAATGCTATAATATTGTAAAAAAAATACGAAACTTATCGTATTAAAGAAGCAAATGTTATTTTGAATATTCTTTTTAAAAGTTAACTTTAAAATCCTTTATCAGCAGGTGGGACGGGCGATTGACTGAATAAGGCATTATGTTCCGGCAGCTGCCCGGACGTGCTATTGTATTTGCACAGTTTTATCGGACTGACATATATTGCATATAGATTATAGTACATCTTAAATGGGACAAGAATACCAATGGATTTTCTTTAGCTTCACACTATCCTGTAGTTAACAGGATAGGCAGAGGAAACCCAGTGATAAATCACTCCGTTCCCCAGCTTTCGTTTAATTTTCAATATAGCGTGTTAATTGACTTTGAATACCGATAGAATAAAGAAACAATTTATTAATCTATATACATTTTATATGTCTGTAAATAAGTTAAAATAATAAATTCTTAATTTACTCACTTCTTAACTTATTTACAGACTTAATATATAATATATCTGTTCTCCTTTTGACTCTGTGAAAGAGAAGGAGAAGTATACTTAAATTTACATTTCTTCTCCCTCTCTTTCACAGGCGCATAAATTATTTTGTGGGAAAGAGCTTTAAGCGTTAGGGAAGACAGATAAAACAAAGAGTTAAAAAACTTTTCGCTTAATTTTCAGACGTTGTATGTTAAGTGTCTGAATCTTAGATTTTGTCTGCCAGAAAAAAATAATTGGATTGGACCCACAACCACGACACTGTCCTTTTTTGACCTTGAGGTTAATGCTGTTAGTCCTACTGGCTTTTAGAGGTAGGGCTCTTCCCTACCTAGTTACTCTGTCCCTGAAAATATGCAAGCATTATGTGGCTGCCTGTGAGGCGTCCCATGCGGGACTTGAACCTCGACCGTCAAACGGACTGGGATACATGACACTGTCCCATTCAGTCCCTTTTATACCTTATGCGGTTTTTACGTTATACTACCCCACTGTTAATATTTTATTTGTCAAGCTTCTATAGTTAACTTCTCTTCTTCCGTTTCCCACCTTCTTACGAATTCGAATTCTTGAGGCATTGCGAGTTGAGTGGTGGAACGTAACGCCGTGTTATGCCTCGTAAGATACGCTTATTCTATAATAAACAATACAATAACTTTACTAATTTATGACTAAAAATCGCTAAACGCTTTATCCCGCACGTAGCAGGATAGGCATAGGAGGGACCTAGTATTAAGACAGTCCGTTCCCCACTTTCTGCCGAATTCTGGAGACATTGCGTTTGGAGTGGCTGAACTCAACGCCGCGCTTTGCCTCATAGAGGGCAGAGCGAAGAAATGGAAATACAAATTAGAGTAAATATTTCATCACCTCGAATGGAGATCGAACCCACAACCAGTCGGTTTTACAGTCACACTTAAAATTTAAATTACTATATTTTCTTACTTTAGTGTTCGTAAAGTTATAAAATAAATTTATTTTAAGTATGTAACAGATTAGACAGTTGTCCGACCCAGTTTCCGTGAAGGGGTCCCACCTGCCCCGCCCCGGTTTTCGCGATGGGGTGTTCGGGGTCAGTGACTTCTTTTGTGAAGGTCGACGTACGATTATATATTATCATACGTCTTTTTACTTACTTTGTATTTATAAAAGGAATGCTCTTACAATAACAACATTAAATGTTAATAGTTTATACTTTATTATATTTGTATGTGTGAAGAACATTATAATAATGCGTAAAAACTCTTAAATTTAAACTGTAAATTATATTATAAAGAAATAAAATTATTATAAAACATATAGAAAAGGTATATTGTGTTTAATAAATAGCTGTGGGCTCAATATCCATTCTGTGAAAGGACTTTTACTTAATGTTAGTATTTTGTGATTACAAAATTAAGAAGCGCGATGTGAAAAATCTACCTGCAGCAGGAGAATAAAATAGTATATAATTATACTTATTTAAAAAACATATAAAGTGGTATTGCACTGTGAAAATTAAAAAATAGAAACTTATTATAAGAAGTAAGTATATTATAATTATGAAATCGTGTTTTTGTTAGTATTACTATTAATATGCTTATTAATATATTAAATATAGAATTTCTTACTTATTGTAACATTATTTTTCATTATTGTAGGCAGAGGCAATCTAGTGTTAAGACACTCTGACCCCCACTTTAAGCCCAATTTCCGAGACGTTGCGTGTTGAGGGGCGGAACTTAACACCGCGCTCAGTGACAAGTGTGGTTATTATAAGACTAACATTATTTTTCAGATCAAAATCTATTTGTTACTGATTAGTATGTGCATATAAGCATAGAGTTTTACTTATTTTAACTTAGTTTTGACTTTTGTAGAGCGTCGGACCGTCGCGCTGTTGATTGACCCTTTAGCGACCCTGCAGTAACACACCTAGTCCCGACCATTCAACCGTGATATTGTTAATTGTTTAGCTACTGATATACCGATTTGGTACATCGATATTTAGTTCAGGATCTGATATATTTTTCTATCTACAGTTAATTTTACAATTACTGTCATGGCGCATATAGCGTTTTTGTAAATACGACTGGTTGTGGATTCGATCCTCATTTCAGGGAGATTGTCATTTTTTCGCTCTGGCGTCGAGAATCGTCAAAATCGCGGCGTTGAGTTCCGCCACTCAACAGGCAATGCCTCCAGAGTTTGGCGGAGTGGGGAGCGGAGTGTCTTAGCACTAGCTTTCCTCTGTCTACCTCATATAGACACGACGTATGTATAAAAATAAAATTTAGAAAAATATAAAAAATATATGTTAGCCAAAGTTTATCCATTCCAAAGTATTTTAGAAAGTTCAACTTTTATGACAAATTACCATAATTAATTAACAAGTAAGCAATGATTTGACGTAAAAAGTAACAATTTTAACTTACTTTTATTCTTAAATAAAAGCAACGCACACTTAATTATAATACATAAAACATTATAAAAAAATAAAATTTATGGTATAAAAGTCTTTGTTTGTGTAGTTCTTAATTTTAAAGCGTAGCGCAACGGACCAATCGTTTAATTGTAAACGCGACGATTGTGGATTCTAATCCTACTCGGGGCAATAAATAATTTTCGTCTCCTCTCTCTGCTAATAAGAAAAAGTGCGGCGTTGAGTACCGCCGTTTCTGGAGTGACTTAAGTGTTACGGTTCCCTCTGTCTAGCCTGCTACATGCGGGACACAAATATTAAATATTTTATTTCCTCGCTCTGGTAACGAATCAAAGCGCGGCGGAGAGTTCCACCACTCAACACTTAATGTCTCCAGAACTCGGCGGGAAGTAACGGAAGTGTCTTAATGGAAATAGAAGTGACTTAACATTAGGTTATTAAATTTCCAGGCTCCCTCTGTCTACTCTAACATATTATATATATAGATACTACTTGCATCACATAGGGCTTTGTAAGCATAAGATATAAACCAAGTTCTAACGCTGTTATCAGTGAGTAAGCAAACACACCTTTTAGCCGCGGCTTATCAGAACTAGGCAAGCTTACTACAGACTTTAGAAGAGTATTGTAAATTAAGAAACTTTGTTGCATTTTATGAACCTTTTTATTAAAATAAATATTTTAATGTTTTTTGTATTAACTTTACGTCAATTTAATGTTACCTCACTTCAGAAACAAAAAAAAAAATTAGCTTCACGCTGTATCTCGCACACAGCAGGGTAGGCAGAGGGAACCTAGTGTTAAGACACTCTGTTCCCCACTTTCTGCCGAATTCTGGAGGTATTGCGTGTTAAGTGGCAGAACTCAACGCCGCGCTTAACTTCGACACCCGAGCGAAGAAACTTCAGAAACTTCAGAAATAGACAGAGGGAACCTTGGAACCTACTGTTAAGGCACTCCGTTCCCCATTTACCGGCAAATTCTAGCCTCTTCGGCACGACTGGCCTCAAATGAGCAGTTGGTTTCATTGTAATATATTATCGAAACATTAAGATGACTTAAACTTCTTATTTGGCATGGATCGCAACTAACTTATTTCTGGCAACGATTCAAGTACGTACTTAGTTAACGTTGAGACAAATATAAGGTCACTCTGTTATGCGATCGTAAGAAATGGGTTATTTCAAGAAATAAAAACATTTTTCGTTATTAAGTTACACAATCTTTTTTTTTCTATACTAATCTATACTAATATTATAAAGAGGTAAGATTTGTATTTTTGTATGTATGTATGTGTGTATGTTTGTAGAGTTTTCACACAAAAACTACTGGACCGATTTCAAAATTTTTTTCACTATTAGAAAGCTGCATCTTCACTGACCAGCATAGGCTATATTACATTTTCAAAAAAAATAGAGATCCCTAATAAAAATGCAATAATGTAACCCAAGGTGAGAAGAAATTGATCTTAACAATTCTATCATCGCGTGCGCTGCGAAAACTATTGATGGTAGAACAAAACAATGTTCTACAGTATTGTAGAGCGCATCAATATCTATATAAAAGTCCGCGATAGCATATGTCCAACTACTGTAGTTATGACAATATAACCATTTTTTTATATTTTATAAGTTAACAAAAGTGCCGACAATAATCAAACCATATTATTCATACCTCTGCATTAATCCTTATCCTATTAAATGATATTTTATTAAAGATAATTTCAATACCTGTGAAATACTTTTTAAATTAATAAAATCGGATATCCCATTCAAAAGATATAACGAATTTAAAAATATCAATCTAAAGAAAATCATGTAATAATAAAAAATGCCGAGTGTGTGTGGCCTCGCGCATCGTGGCGAGTAACACTGCGGGGGTGAGGGGGAGGTGCATCGATATCACTAAAATTATTAAGATAATGGACAAGATTTTTTGTTTCCTTATTTGATTTGAATAGGCCCCGAAACTACGAGACCGATTTGGAAAATTCTTTTACAATTAGACGATTAAAGTGTAAAACAATACCAAAAAAAAACCTTATATCGCGTACGCTGTGGAAATTATTGACAATAGAGCAAAGTGATGTACTATAATTTCATAGAAGACATCAATATCTACAAAAACTATACGATACCATGTGTAACTGTTAGAGTTATGTTACAATAACAAATTTTCAAAGGAAAAAGTGCAAACTAGAACAGAGCCGCCGTCGTAGTACAGAGGGACATCTAAAATATATATATTTTATATTCTGTCATAAAGATAGCTTTAAACTTTGCATACAAAGGTATCCCGTACGTAGTATATCATTTTTTTCATATATTATTACCAGTACAACAGTATCGATACTAATGGTATCTATATTTTTATATATATTTAATATTTTTTCTCCCCTTGGTGTTTTTCATGTGGAAAACTCAGACAATATTTTATTCACCATAAAAATGTTAGTAGTTCTTATAATTCTAATATAATTAAACAACTTTCTAAATTGATCTATCCTTGCATGTGTTGTAATAACTATGAGGAGCAAAACATTACATTCTCATTTTGATAAATATATTATATGTTATTTTATTTTTTATCTTAAAACTAACTACTTATTAGCACCTTTAGGGAGGAATTCTAAAAAAACCACGAAAAGCGTGTTCAATAAAATATTTTTAACAGCCTGGATTTAATGTTTTATAAAAATCGGTGCCGATTTAAAGATTTTTTCATATAAACTTTCAACCCCGTCCATTGTTTTTAGAATTCATACTCTTAGGGATGAATTCTAAAAACCATGAAACACGTGTTCAATGAAATATTTTAAAGAGTCTGCTGACTTTCAAATTTTATGAAAATCGATGCTGTTTTAAAAAAAAAACCATACAAACTTTCAACCCCTATTTCATCCGTTTAAGGTAAAAAAAATTCAAAATCCCTTATTAGTGGATGTCCAAATTATTAAAATAAACATCTGTCCAAATTTCACGTTTCTCCCATCAGCGGTTACGGCTCTGCGTGTGTCGTACCTCAGTCAGTCAGGTACATGTCCTTTTATATATATAGATAAATAGATAAATAAGTGTATTTTGATCAAATTTATTTTCTTAAAAAATTAACAGTGCCCAAAAAACCTATCATTTCTCTATGAGGATATAAATAAATAGTTATAAAGGTCAGTTTTTTAATCATTACACCATTCATACATGATGAATGTTACAATAAAAACAATTAAACCGATTTTACCGCTCCCGCACCGCGCTCACGTCTTAGCTCTTTAAATCGCTTAAATCGTTTCTGAGAGAAGCGTCGACTAACAGAAAAACCAACAAACAAACAAAATTTACAAATATTATTGTTTCTGGTTCTATTACTTTGTTAATTGTCCCCAATAATAATTTTTCTAATGAAAATCTAAAATGCCACCATGGTTTTAATAATTTTCACTTTAGAAATCATAAGTGCGCTGCAAGTATACATTATTTATTAAAACAGGAACGTAATTCCCTGTACCGAAACAAGCAAATAAGTCACAAATTAAAGCGGGTGAAGCCACAAGTTGATTGCTATAGTTTATAAAAGTTTATATTGTGTTTAGATGGATCACGTGGTGATGTCAATACATTTTAATGATTGGCACGTAGGTACGTTACATTCATTTACAATAGATATATTTCTCAAGAGAACTGAATCAAAACTTTGTATATAAAAAAATACATGAAATAATCATGTTAAGGAAGTATCAAATATATTTTGTGAATCAATCTTAATGTTATATTCAAAACAAATGAATTGTATGTAAATTTGTTAACACATTTCAAGTATGAAAAAAAGAAAAAATGCAATATAATTGCGTTTCTCCTTTTCTTTCCAATGATTTATATTTCTACTATTTATATCGATATATCAGGGACATAAATGCGGGAACAGAGCTGCCATCTTAGTACAGAGTAACCTCTAAAAAATATATTTACGCATTATAGTTAAGGAGTAAAAAGTGTGAAGAGGAATGTGTGATTCCTCTATGGAATATATTATTCTACATAATATCATAAAAAAACAAGTTTAAGCAGGATATATAATACTCCTACAGTATAATTATTTTCGATCAGCATTTTTTAACTTTTAATTTTGAATATTTTGAATTAAACGACAAATTTAGACTATTTTGTCTAATTTTTTCGTCATAATGGCGCGAAAATATTCAAATTATTCAAAAAAAAATTATTTTGACAAAAATAATTTATTAACGATAAGAATGTTGGTAGTTTCTCAAAAGGTATAAGAATTAAAAAAATGCCTGAAATATGCTTTCTTTGCAAGTGTTGTAATAACTATTGGTTGTATTCACTAAAAAATCACTATAGATATTAAATGTGCTCAATTATATAGTATTTTTGTCAGCACCACTTTAAATGAAACCATAGTTTTAACTACTCTATAAAAGCCTAATACAATTTAAAAAATCCCAAAAATGAAAAAGTTATTTTTTTGCAGACACAAATAGGCAAAATTGTGCCTGTAACGTGACGTTATGGGTTCGATTCCCACTTGGAGGATTGAATTGTAATTTAATCATATTTTCATTTCGCACGTCAGTCATATATCATACGCAGTATCTTAACACTTAAGTTCCCTCTACCTACCCTGCTATAGGCTGGATACAGCGTGAATCTGGTTTTAATTTTGTGTGAACCAATTAAAATAAAACTAATACTATATTTAAAGGAATACTACCAAATTACAAAACTGCACTTAAATCGGTTAAGCCCTTTCTGAGATTATCGTGAACGCACAGATAAACAGACAAATGGACCAAGTTCTATTACATTTTTAAATGTCCGTAATAACAATTTTTCAGATATATCTTCCACGTACAGACACAGATGAGTTAGGATTTTATTGTAAGTATTGATATAACTTTAACTATATAGCTATAACCATAACTTACGCCCTAAGGACTCCTTAAGGCAAAAGTTAAGGCAAAAGGTAATTAAAGAAATTAATATATTGATAGTTGCATCTCTCTTATGGGAGGTACGAAAATGCGACCCTAAGTTTTTACAATTTTCCCATTAGAAATCTTAAGTGCGTTGCAAATATACATTATAGGTATATTGAAACATGAATATAATTTTAGTGTTTTAAGTAAATAATTTTGTGGTTAAAGCGGGCGAAGCCGCGAGCGGGTCGCTAGTAATATATATAATTGCGTTTGATGATTAAATAAAATAACCCCATAATAACAATAAGGCCATATGAGACCATTGCGGCACTTGGCACAAGCGTTTTGGATACGGGACGGTTATGGGTTCGATTCCCATTCGGGCATATGAATTATTGTTTTTAATATTTTTATTTATTCACTCTTGTAACTATTACAAAGACCGGCGTTGAGCTACGCCATTAAATACTTAATGTCTAAAAATTCAACGGAACGTGGGGAATGGAGTGCCTTAACATAAAGTTCTCTCTGCCTACCCTACTCACATAGTAAAGTAGGTAACGCATATAGTAAGTGAAAAACTACACATAAAGGAAAGGGAATCAAATCTGTATACAACCGCTATTCGGGTTACGCAGCCCACCATTTTGCCAGAGGAGCTGTACAGTCCGAGCTGTACAGGCCGCTATAAATAACGTGATATAACCGGGACTCATTCAATGTAGGTATATGTAAAGCATTACAATATGAATAGCTCGGCGGCGGAAGCTCGCGATATGAGTGATACGGCCGATGCTGGTGTCGGCTTTTAAAATGATCTGATCATTATTTACTTGGTAAAGAAGTGAATTGGCTGTAGTTTGATTGATTTGCACGCTTTTCCCGCACCTAGCAGGGTAGGTAGAGTGAACTTAGTGTTAAGACACTCCATTTCTCACACACTTCCCAAATTACGAGACATAGCGATTGTTTTATATATTAAAATATACTAATAATTATTGTTTAGTTAATAATCATATCTAACTTTCGTCGTTCCATCTAAATAGTTCGACAAAAGCTCATAAATTAAATGTACTCGAAAATGTGTTTACATAAAGCACTTAACATAAATTTTATAGAATAGTAGAGTGAGTCACAAAAAATATGAAAATCTATAACTTTTGTGAGTCGAAGTGGTGTAGAAATACTTGAAGCCGTTAACACCTCGTAACCCATTATTGTAAAATACTCAAACGTAAATAGGTGAAGACATAAAGAATATGATTTCTTAGCAATTGTTATTGATATAAAAATATTGGATAAATCATAAATAAAGTATGTTCAAAGAAATCGTTAGGTATAAAATTTTGGATGATAGATTTGTGTTTCTCATGTTTATGTATTTTATAATGAAAAAAAGTCAATAAAATATCTGAGTATAATATAAGTTGGGGCGTGCGCAAAATTGTGATAGTGGAAAATTCCTCCTGGGGTATTTTTATTTATATTTATGATATTCATTATTTTCGTTATTATAATCGAGGGAGACCTCGGTTGACCTTCGAAAACAGTATCGAAGATACTGGAGGAAGGTCACATAAAAAGCATGAGAAGCCACCGCAGGGCATTTATGAAGAGGTTAACGACAGTGGACGAGGAGAAAGAGGTATGTAGAGACCGTAGCGGTCGGCGCTCCGTTCTCTCTGACTACCCCGGAAACAGCGTGAATCTAAGTTTAAGTTCTGCAGTTATAGCAATAGCTTAAATTAGTCTGTAATACATGTAAACATCAAATAACGAGCAATTTTTGAACAGACAAGCGCCCAAAAAAAAAACTTATATACAAAACATGTCTAGAAGTTCCATAAAAAGAATGTAACTTTTATATAAAACGTAAATTCCGAATTTTCGAAAAGTATATTTTTTTTATTTATCATAGTCGGTTGACACTCTGTATTAGCGTACATTGTTATGTATTCTTTTTATATGAAATCCAATTCTATAAATACAATTTTTCCATAAGTTACAATCGTCCTTTGTAACGGTACCAATGGTGCCTATCGCCCTATCGCCCGTCGATTATCCACTGACACACTGTTGTGGAAGGGCCCGTGACTTCAATTATAATTACGTGACGTGATGCTATGCAGCATTTCATATATTTCTATGAAAGTGTCGTGTATGAGTCATATGAGAAAGTTGTTGTATATATATATTATTACTTACTAGTAAGTTGTTTACTAATAAATTTAAGTTTCTTTATTAAAATTTCTTGTGAAAAATTGAACCTGCGACTTTTGGAAACCGTTCAACTTCTATGATTACTAAGCTAAATGTTGTGATCAAGGTACGTCAAAATTCCAATACGCCTGTTGCATCGTCTGTATCTATGTTGCTACCTTCCTTGTAGTTCA
This sequence comes from Heliconius sara, assembly GCA_917862395.2. NCBI lineage: Eukaryota > Metazoa > Arthropoda > Insecta > Lepidoptera > Nymphalidae > Heliconius > Heliconius sara. Next base: position 325,393 of record OU860787.2, on the reverse strand, counting down.
ATTCGGCTACGTTTAATATTTATATCACCGTTTTTTAAAAAGGTTTTAGGTTTTTTTAGATTCACGCTATTTCTCACACACATAGCAGCGTAGGGAGAGGAAATCTAGGAGTATTGAGTGGCGGAACTCAACGCCTCGTTACTCTCGAGTAACGAAGAAATATTAAATTGCCATGAGTAGAAGTCGAATCCACAACCTGTAGCATTTAGAGTTACATACTTACCCCTGCGCCACGCCTGGCCTTAATCTTTATACCTACGTTTTCTAAAAAGCTCTTTAATATGGAATACTTTTAGAAATAATAATTATAATTAAAAATTATACATCGCCCGCATCTTGGTTTGCATGCGTAAAATGAAAAATTCTGTTGTTCCCGTTCCTGTGGGAATTTCGACACCCCCTCACCTACCAACATGCCGAATTTCAACTTTCTACTTTAGTAAATAAAGATAGATACCACATCAGCAAATAAAGATAGATATAACTATTATAAGTATAAACCACACACGGTCGCGTCTCCAACTGGCCGGCGCGCGGCGTGCAGCGCATCTGCAGCGTGCTAATGCAGCGCGTGCGTCGCTTACTCATCGCCGCGTTGCTTACACCTCGTATACACTGTACTTTCGGTTAAGTTATTTTTACTTACAGAATTATATAATAATCTTTATTTTCTCTGTTTCTCCTCTATTGGTATTCTTTTTTTTTTAGTTAGAGTTAAATTGGGAATTTAAAATGTAATGTTAATCAGTACTCTTAATTATCTCCTTTTAACCATAAGAGCGAAGCCGCAGGTAAAAACTATTAATACTTTTTAGCAGCTTCATGGTTTATTCCGCACATAGCAGGGTATCAGTTCAATAATTTCGGCCAAATTCTTGATTGAACTATTGTTATACTGATTTCAATAAATTATTTTACACCGCACATGTGTAAACAGCTCAACGTAAACAATAAACTGCCTTATAACTGGCGAACCTAACTGAGGAATGTCGGTACTTCACATTGCACTATATGATAAGCATTCGAAATCATGGTGTCAGCAATGTACTATCAATTCTAGGTTCTGTTAGGACTTATGGGGGCCTCCTTGATGGTGAATTGGATTTCAGTAAGTTTCTTATGAACAGTGTGGAGCGAAAGTATATATATTTATTTATGAACTAGGTAGGCAGAGCGGACGGAGCGTTGTGCAAAGGCATTAGTTTTGGAGGAAGAGATCCCAGATTTTCTGAAACAGATATTCATCTAGAGGTCTGTCATGTGCACAGCCGTGTCTGTCAATGCGAAAGGTTGTGGGTTCCATTGCATCTCGAGAAAATTTAATATTGATTATTTTCCTCTTTTGTCGCTCCAGTAACGAGATAAAGCGCTGTGTTGAGTTCTGCCACTCAACACGCAATGCCTCCAAATGATGAATTCAGTGGGAAATTGGGAACCGAAGTGTTATAATGGGAACGAGGTATCTTAACACATGTTTTCCTACGTCCTTGCTATATGCGGGATACAGCGTGAAGCAAAAAAAATATCTCTAATAGGTACTCCAAGCACTATTACATAATATTCACAATACAAAGCTATATTCCACCTATCAATTAGTATTAGCGGTGTGCGTTGCAGTATCCGATTTCAAGGTTTACTGGAACAAGATACCAAAGTGTATTTGTAAAGTAAGACCTGGCGGCTGGCCGTCACTATTTACGATAGAACGTGCGGGATTGGGAACCTTGCGGTTATAAAATATAGAAAATTGATATAGTTAGGTTATAATAATAACCTATTATACAATTGATTCGTTACATGTGTTGTTCTGTTCAAGGGCTCTTGGTGAAAAACATTATAGATGGATGTAGTGTTAAATTACGAACGTATTTTTCTATTACAAGACTTTAAGTTAAATGCTTTTATTCGATACAAACATGTTACCCATCATAAATTATGTTTATCCACGGTCTGTTAATAATACAAATTGCGGCGTTAAGTTTCGCCACTTACCAATCAACGTGTGTAAACTTTAAAATTAAGCGGAAAGTGGGGGACGTAGTATCGTGACTTTAGGCTTTCTCTGCCTACCATGCTATGCGGGATACGACGTGAAGCTAAATAAAGACGATGTTACCAATAAAATAATAAATATTAAGAAAACAGCCATATACTTTGGTTACTAGATGTGTCGTACAATGTTAAATAAATTCCATTTTAAACTCTACTTTAAATCATTTCATTTGTTTCAGCCAGCTACAGCTTCGAGGTGTTGGAACTGCGATGGTATGCTGCTCGCGTGGGTGCTGCGCGCCGTCGCGCTCGCCCTCCTGCCCCTACCGCTCAGCGCTGATGTTATATTCAGGGTGCCAGAAGTCGTTGTGAGTTGACTGTCTTTTGAAACTATTACAATATGGTCGAGTCGTGGCTGTTCTGAGGCGAGCTGCAGATGGTAGCATAGATTCCATTCCCAAGTGCACCATAACTGCAGTGGGGTCACAACTCATTAACCATACTGTATGTACCATACTTTCAAAAAAAATGCTGTCAAAGTAAAGCACGAACGAACGAAACAAACTAAAATCTCTTTCGTGTGGTAGAGTCACGTCGCCAGCAATGGCAACACGCATGGGCAGACTCGACCGGATCTTTACCACCCCCGGCATTTAAAACCGGCGTGAAGTAGTGGCTTTATGCCATTGCGTTTCGCATCAGGTAATGCCGGGCCCCGGCGCCCAACCCACCTTAAAGGCCGGCAACGCACCTGTAGCTCCTCTGGGGTTGCACGGGGTCGTGGGCGGCGGTAATCACTTACCATCAGGTGACCCGCACGCTCGTTTGCCGTGTCTTTTCCATAAAAAAAAAAAAAAAAAAATAAAAAAATAAAAAATAAAAAAAAAAAAAAAAAAAAAAAAAAAAAAAAAAAAAAAAAAAAAAATTTCTTATAATATGGTCGGGGTTTTTCTTTAATAGCCCTTTTCCATTGTAAGCTATATATTTTACAATTACACAAGTTAATTACTTTACAGGGGCGGAGTTTGTCACGAATGTCATAAAATTCAGAAAGTTTTCTTTATTAAGCGTTTTATATAGCTTTTTGTGGCTATGGTGGCGCGGACAGCGTCTAATTGACAATGCGATAGTCGTGGGTTCGCTAGCGAAAATGATTATATTTCATAACTTCCATTTTCACGCCGCGTTACCTGACTCGCAATTTCTCGAAGGAAATGAAAATAATTTATTATCACGAATTGAAATCGAACCCGTCGCTTTCACAATCAGACTGTGCCCGTCTGCGTTATGATGGCCTCTATAGTTCCTTATATTTACAGTTCAAAAACCTTCTAGGTACGTCCAATATCAGGAGCGAAGTCAGTAGGCATAGGGCCGAGCAACAGCAGTCGAGCTAACGACTCGGATAAGTTGACCGAGCACGAGGTGGAGGTGCAGTACGAGGAGTACTACGTGGAGCACGACGTCTCCACCACGGCGGCCAGGCGGGCTGCTGCTGAATTGAATATTGATGAAAGTAAGTCATTTTAGTGGTTATTAATACCTCAAAACAATCACCAACTAAACTAAACAAATATACAGCTCGCGCTATCAAAAACAAACCAACAACGTATTTTTCATCAGAAACGGTAACAGTTACGAGGAAATAAAAGAAAAAACACATACATACATGCTAAGACCCTAACCCTCCTTTTGGGTTTCGTTGCAGTTAGGTAAAAACAGTTTCATGAGTAGTATGAATGAACTGATCGTCAGGAACTAGGTCTGAATTATAGTTAACTGAAAGTATACTATTTCATTAAATACAATAATGAACTAATATACGGTGACTGTAAATGCAGCTTGTTGCGGGTTCGATTCCCACTCGAGGAAATTAAATATGTATTCAAATTTATATTTTCATTTCTTCGTTCTGGTGTCGATGCAAAAGCCTTTGGTTCCGCTACTCAAAACGCAATGCATCCAGAATTTGTCGGAAAGTGGAGAACGGAATGTCTTACCACTAGGTTCCCTCTGTATACCCTCCTGTGTGCGGGATACACCATGTTTTTCTTAGTTAAATTACTTTTCTTTAGAGCCAGTAATAAAAGTGTAGAGCAAATTCTAAATAATGATAAGCCCTTTATCTATAATTCTTTCAACATTATAAGCATAATACTGTAAGCACTTTTTAAAATAGAACCTATAAGCTTTATATCGTAGATCGATATCCAAAGTAACCTACTTACGTCGCGTTGCGCGTTCATAAAAACTGGGTACTTCAGCTTGTCTTGGATTTCGTAAACTCTCTAATGTACGTGAAGTACATAATGTAATTTGGTACGTCAGCGACAAGTGTAAAATTGGGTCGACGGGATTAAAGATGATTTTAGGCAATTGTTCCCAAGGTTGGTGTAAAATGGTTCGGCTTATTAAATCAGCTTCACGCTGTATCCCGCACACAGCAGGCAGAGGAAACTAAGTGTTAAGACACTTCGTTCCGCACTTTCTGCCGAATTCTGGAGCCATATCGTATTGAGTGGCAGAACTCAACGCCGTGCTTTTGGTAGTGGTTTGGCTTATGCTCGCTATATTTGTATAGTATTAAAAAGCTGAAGTTTGTTTGGTTTAACTCGCTTATCTCGGAAACTACTGGTTTGTGTTGAAAAATTCTTGCTGGTTTACATAACTTGAATCATTTGTCCGTATGTAACAGTAATTGATGCTAAATTGTTCTGAACGCTGCATACCACAGACCACAACGACTACAAAATGAAGAAGATTAAAATCAAAGAGTGAGGACACAACGTCCAGTATCAAAAGTACTTCTAATGACTCAGCATTGTAAAATAGACTAGTTTTAATGATTACTATAGTTTTTATTGCGTTTAATTGGTGACTAAAATTAGATTTAATTTGTGATGTTTATAATATACGTAGGTATACCCCCATCCTAAGTTTATAGGGTCAAACTGTAGAGTTTAACCCTATAAACTTAGTTTTTCATTTTTTACAATTTTATATAATATATTGTAAAAATGATACGGAACCCTCGGTATGGAAGTCCGACTCGCGATTGACTGGTTTATTAATGTATTAAATATTTTTGTACACTTCTATACGGCTCTAATTTTGAATCAGTTCTTGTTGTAACTTAAAAAGTATTTTTGGTTCACAAGTTTTTACAGTTAGTGCAAACGACAAACAATATATTATGCATGTGGTATATTTCTCATAATTGTGTGTTTGCGTGTGTACGATTATCTCGAAATTAAATAACTGCAGAAGGTTCCCACAGCCCTTGAAAGCTACTGCCGTATTATATTAATCATGCTTGTATTCGACCTGAATAATGCCATAAGAAATTTCAATTATTCAATTTGCATAAATAATTTAGTTATATAGCGGCGTTGAGTTCCGCCGCTCAACACGCAATGCTGCAATTCAGCAGACCGTATTACCGACAGTACACCGTCGAACCAAACGCGAATTAAACTTATTGTTTTATCATTGATAAAATCTGTACATAAATTGTAGCCAATGCGCTATTCTGCATCGCCTACATTTCCAGTTCCCTCGCACCGTCCTCCCGCACTCAACAACGGGACAAAGCGCGGTATTGGGTTCCGGCACTCAACGTTTGGAGACTTCGACGTAAAGAGGTGAACGGAAGGAATCCAATTAATATACACAAGTCTAGTAAACTTGTTGTACATGATATCATCGTGTAATGATTGGGATCATAGAAATCGCATCATCTTTAATCATTCGGTTTATAACCCCTCCAACAGGCAATGCCTCAAGCATTCAGCGTAACATGAGGAACCTAGTATCCTAAAACCAGGTTCCCCCTGCTTACCGAGCTGAGCGCGCGTGTCGCATAAAAAAAAATACGAAATAAAAAATAATAGCAGCATTGTTAACGTTTCATACTCACACCGACACTTGGTCTCAAGAAAATTAATTTTGAATGACGACTTGAATTCTTTAATTGCAACAATTAACTAGGTGTCACTTTACAGCGGCAGAGATAAAGGAGTTAAATGTAAACAAAAAATACAGACAAACAGATTTTATATTGTGTTTATTTTATTTCTTGATTATTATTATATTAATACAATTATATTAATAAAACATAATTAATGTTTCAACCATCCACTATATTGTAGGGTGGGTGGACAGAAGCTAGTATCAAGAAGATGAAAATAATGCATTTACCGAGTGGGAATCGAATCTGCAACCGTCGAACCTGCGTTTATCTCTTGATTATTTTCTTGAATTGTTTAAGTAATTGTTGTTTCACTTACAGATGTAACTAGCGTAACGACTAGAGACAACGTGATCGTAATAACATATAACTATTTTATGTCATCCATTAAAGTCTAAATGAAAAATACTGACGTTTTTAGTCTTCACGTATCGCCCGAACTTGAAGGAGTTTGCATATCTACTTAGAAACCTTTCTGTTCTCCATTTTTTTTATCCAAACAAAGACATACTATTGAGTTTTGAAAGTTAAGACTTTCAAATTTTCATCGACTTGTAACAGAAAACCAAAATATTAATTATCAGCTTCACGCTGTATCCCTTGACACACACAAGAGGGAACCTTTCTGCCGAATTCTGGAGGCATTACGTGTTGAGTGGCAGAACTCAACGCCGCACTTTGCCTCGACACCAGAGTGAAGAAATGGAAATATAAATTTAAGTAAATATTTCATCTCCTCGAGTGGGAATCGAACCCACAACCAGTCGGTTTTACAGTGACACTTTGTGCCACTGCGACTGGCCTCTAAATCAAAATATTAATAATATTTTGTATGTTCCCCGAGCGAATTAGAACCCATAACTATGTTATGTTCAATATTAGTGATAACGTGCTGTAAGTACTGATTACTGCCATACAAAAGATATACAATTGTTTTATAATAATGACTTTTGCAAAGTATTAAGTCACAGTAATACTGGTGACAATATCGATATTTGGTAACTTTTTTTTTTTTTTTTTGTTGAGGTCAACAAAATTGAGGTCTGCACTGAGGTCTACAGTCAACAGCGTCTGACTGTAAACACCATGAGCATGGGTTCCATCCACATCCGTATATAATCATTATATTTTAAAGTATTTTCTATTGTAGCATGTCACGAAAATTGAGCGTAAAGTGGTGAACAAAATGTTTTAACGTTAGATTCCTTAGGAATTATGTGGGAAACCGCGGGCAAAAACCAGGAAATGCTGGTTTTAGGCGTTTTTTAAAAAATAAATCTAGTCATAGATTAACTAGTAATACAGTTGAAACCTAAATATTCTAAAGGCCTTGTAAAATACATTTCTGTTAGCGTAATTTTCTGAGCAATGACATTAAAGTTAAAAAGTTGCGTGATCCCATTTAGCTTATCGCTTCAATTGTAAAAAAAATAAAAAAATAATGTTTTTAGAGATTTTCGTCACAGCGGCACAGCGTCTGACTGATATGACGGTTATAGGTTCGATTCCATCTCGGGGGAATGAGTTATTTTATTTCTTTGCTCTGAAAATAAAACGTTGAACTTGAGCTCCACTACTCAACATGCAATATCTCGGAAAGTGAGGAACGGAGTGTCTTAAGACAAGTTTCCGTCAATCTACCCTAATATATGCTGGATTTATTAAACTTATTACATAACTATTAATATTAATTAAATAAAATAACTTGACAGAAATAGAAAATTTACTTATTCGCTTTTCTTGTTATCTGTCTTCTTGATTTTGTTAGTGTAAATCAGGGGTTTCCAACCTTTTCTTGATCAAGTACCGCTTTTATATAATTCTTGGTAGCAGGGACCACTATGCATGTAGGTATAATAAAAATTAATTGTGATAATTAAACAGAAATTTCGCCTCCTCCATCCCCAGTCATAAAATTAAAATCCTTCGCAGACCATATTTAGGCTTTAGGCGGACCACTAGTATAAATAAAAAAAAAAAAGTAAATATTAAAGTTCAATATAACATTTACTTTCTTATTAATTTCTAAAAAAATTAGTTCAGTTTCGATCCGTAGTTGGCGTTGGTTAACTTTATTATTGACCAGATGTCGGCACTAGGAAGGAGACTTTTTAAACTAGAAGAAACATTTACTTAATAAGAAACGACTAAACCTACTATTTTATACATGGTACTGCCATATCGTGCAATGGTAGTCCTGCACCTTACAATTACACTAACAATCAAATGCCAGTTAATTGGATGAGCTCACTATACATATTGTGTCAGTCATGTCACCAAGGTTACGGTGACTGACAGTTCGAAAACGGACATAAATAGTGTTTAACCCCAAAAAGCTTTATTAATTGAATAAGAAAATATATCTATTTATAATTTTAGGCTTTATTGAATTGAAACTTTTATGGTTTTTGATTATAAATGTGTCGTAATTATGCAGTTTTTAACCAATTTGTTTTAATTTTTTTGCATATAGCAGGGTTGGCAAAGGGAACCTTTCCGCCCAATTATCGAAACATTGTGTATTTATCGGAACTTAACGTCACGCTTTTTTTGTTGTCAGAACGGTTACGGACTTTAATAGTCCTAAAATATATTTGTGAATAAGTATAATGTAGCAAGTCCAAAAATAAATTGAATGACTTGACCCAATAAAGCTATTTATAATTTTATTATAAGTACTTTTCTACAAAATGCAAAAGAAAACAAAAACTTAAAAAATAAAACGAACATCTAACGAAAACACGTAAAACAGCAATTAACGTACGTTAAAGCGACACGCAGCCACAAGACGTATTATATTATATGCGAAAGGCTAACGAAACGAATCACGATGATATCATCGCTTCACCCCAATACTTGCTGGATTTCCGCACTCAGTTCTGGATCGATAGCATCGCCGGTCGCCCTTCACAAGTATAATGGCGCCGACGGTGCACGCCGCGGTGTTAGGTTACAAACACTTTGCATATCACTTAGTAGATGTTGTTCTTTAAGACATGTTACAGTTAGTTTAATAAATTAATTTGTTTTTAATTTTATTTTAAGAATTTAACATTTTTCGATTGCTTCAAAAGTTTTCTTTTGATACTAAAATCTAAATTAATGGAGTTATGGCGCAGGGGCGCAGGTGTGCGTGTTCGATTCTTCACTTGGGGTAAACGACATATTTAATATTTTTATTTCCTCGCTCTGGTAACGAGGCAAACTCCGGCGTTGGGTTTTACCACTCAACAGACAATTCGTCGTACCTAATAACAATATCTTAATGAGAAAGGAGTGTCCTAACACTAAGTTTCCAGGTTTCGTGTAAGTGCGGGATACAGATTAGAGCTAACAAAAAATATTAAACTAGTAAAATAATAGTAATGATTATTGAAACGACGAACGTAGTTTGAAAATAAAAATGATTTATACCATAGTCATAAATAAAACATCACGAATATAAAATAGTATGTAATAAAAGTAAATAAAAATAAACATTTGTTCAGAATGTATGCAAATTTTATTCATTATTTCTCAAACAAAAACTTCACTAATTTTAATACCACCTTGAGAAGATTTACTACTTACATCATATAAATTATTATAAAATTGTTATTATTTATATATTCACTTTGGGATTTTTATTCAATGTCAGTAATATTAGCAAGACTTAAATCTCATTTATGAAATGTTAATTTGTAGATAGAAAATACGCTGTTTTCGATTTTTATGAGCTTTAAACAAATTTTTAGATTTCATGTTTATATTATAACTATTACTGAGTTACTGACAGACAACTTACGGTCGAACCTATACTACGCGGCGTAGAACTCTGAAATTTGGCTTATAGGTCCGCTGGTGAGTGTAGGGGAACCGAATGTGAAGATTTTCCGATACAAAACCCGATATGTCTGTCATATTGCTAGATAAGCAAGAATTTCATGTTAAGACACTTTACTCCCGTAATAGAAACTAGAATTCCCTTACAAATACGTACTAAGTAGGAAATTGCTACCTTTTAAAGTTTTAAGTACTCAATGGCTTAGTACTGTTAACACAAAGCTTTTCCATTTAAAATTCTAAACAAGTGCATAACACGGAACAGCGGGGGGGTAGCAGGTACGAAGTCCATTGTGAAAGTAGCGCGCTGCATTTAGCTAATGTAGATGTGTTGTCTTGGGAAATTACACTTTTGATTGTTAATTTGATTTAATTATATTGAGACTTATTAAGTTACGTATGTGGTAAATGTTAAGCATTTAAGTTACTGCACGGTGGTGGCAGTTCGAATTTCTCGCGACGACTCCTTATTTTGTAGAGTCAGTAATAACACGTTAATTGAATTCGACATTGAAAATATAAAATTTGTACGTAAATAAATATATTTATAATCGCTGTTCCGATCTTAATTCAGTGTTTTTTTCGTGTTTAGCCGTAGGTACATAACTGTAAAAGAATAAAATAATTTATGAATAAATTATGTTGACGACTGGTTGTGGGTTCGATCCCCATTCGAGGAATTGAAATATTTACATTTATATTTTCACTAGTGGGCGCGCGCGCGGCTTTGCCCGCTTATTTGCACTCTTAGACGTGAATTCTAAAAAAAACCACGAAACACGTGTTAAATAAAATATTTTTAACAGTCTGAATTTAATTTTTTATAAAAATCGGTGGCGATTTAAAGATTTTTCCATATTTATTAGGCGGAAAGTGGGGGAAGGTGTCTTAACACTAGGTTCCCTCTGCTTACCCTGCTGCGTGCGGGATATAGCGTGAAACTGTTTTTTTTCTAGTAAGATAGCAAGGTAAAAGAAATAATGTAAATTATTAAAAATAAACTCATTAACCACCACCAAGTTTGAAGTACCAATGATGAAATCATCGCTTACTTTACAATATTAATGCTATGGTAATTTGTCTTTATATAGTTTTAATTAAGTTTTTATTAGTCTAGACTACTATAGAGTTTATGTTACTTAAAGTAAATATGGATAAATTCAAACTTATGAAAAAGTTACAGCCTATTCCGGCCTACTCCGGTCTAGAATAGGATCATCCTAGTACTGATGGTGTCGTATAAGGCGACTAAAGCACGTGTGGTAGAGTCACGCCAGCAATGGTAAAACACATCAGCAGACTCGACCGGATCACCACCCCCGGCTTTTAAAACCGGCGTTAAGTAGTGACTTTATGCCACTGCGTTTCGCATCTTCAGGTAATCCCCGGCTCCGGCGCTCAACCCGCCTTAAAGGCCGGCAACGCACTACAGGTGCGTGCTCCTCTGGTGTTGCACGGGGCCATGGGCGGTGGTAATCACTTACCATCAGGTGAACCCAACGCTCGTTTGCCTTGTCCTTTTCCAAGAAAACACCATATTACCTATAAACCCATATTTTGGTTTTTGTATGAAATTGAACAAGATATTTTAATTTAATACTTATTACAGTTTATTAGAGTAGACTATAAGTATAAGAGTAGACTGTAGAAAACCCTAATAATATATTCTTCTAGAGTCTACTCTTTTTTATAATCTTCACGTATCTCCAGCAATATGTGTGATGAGATATTTTAGTAAATCCATTCTGCTCATCTTCGGTCAAATATTTTTTTTGTACCGTTTTATCTATTGCTTGCACGCTTTATTTTTTTACTAAAAATATAAAAATAGGAAAGTAAAAAAAATATAATTATCCCTAAAAGACAATTATCGTGCACAAATAGAGTCACGTTCTTTTTGTAAATGTTGATACCGGTGTAATTTTATTTCGACTTCAACTCGTATGTAAATTGGGAAATTGACGAAGCATAAATATTACGCAAATCGTGAAAAAAATATATATTAAATAATTTAATTTAAATTTTCTCTTTTTAGAAAACGTCTTGGAAACTGTCCAAGTGTTCTGACTATCTAAGCCATACGTTCTCATCGGGCATAAGACAAAATTCTTATAATTATGTTCGTATTTTCGTATAATAGAGAAAATGCTATTTATTAAGTATTTTTTTACATTTTTGAAGCAGTATTCCACGTTTAAAAAAGAAAAAGCAGTCGGATGATTGTAGCTTAAAGCATCACACGATAATGATTAAGAGGAGCGAAGCGAATCTCTTACTGGTCAAAAGACTGTTTCGTTGTAAAGCTAGTCCACCTAGCTAGACCGTGAAACCTACAGCGCTGAAATTTTGCAGGAACGTTGTGGACAACAACGACGCGGTGACACCAGCGAAGTAGTTTAATAATAATTGTAATTTATGTGTAAATGATCAAAATATATCCCATAGAGTTAAGTTGTGGAACGTATAGAAATTCACGTGCATATATTGATCTTTGATTAATACAACCAGAAAATTACGCAAAGATTTCGTAAAATTTTGCGTAACATGCTCTGCATTTGGCTGATACTAGTTATTTTGTAAAGGTATTTCAATATTTCTGCTTACTTTTTGATGATACATAATACAATAAAAAGAGAATAATAAGCATGTCTTACATATTAATTTTGATTGTCGCAATAAACAGTGGATGATGCTTGTGTGCAAATTATAAGGTATCCCGACAACCGAAGGCCGCGGGGCGTGGTCCCGCTCTCGGCATGGCGACCGTGAAAAATATTATTTATTGTTCGCATACGACAACGACAATCTATTATTATTGATAGGCTTAAAACTGCTCTCGTCATTATATTTAATTTCTCTTTATACACACTTTAAATATCAGTAGAAAAACATTTTTCAAAGAAATATTCAAATCATTTTGTATTTTATATATTATGTGTATTCCTCATACCTATAGCAGGAAAGGCAGAGAGAATGAATTGTATTAAGAAACTAACTACGTTACATATGCACTGCACTAATTGTCGAGATAAAACTCAATGAAATGAAAATAATTTCTTCCCCTAGCAGAAATCCAATCCAGAACTGGCTGGTTTACGTTTAGACACGCCATTCGCCACCACGGTCTTAAGTCTTCAAGTTAAATTCAAATTTATTAATGACAAGCTCAGAAATTCCCTGTATTCTGATTTGTCATCGTCACGTTTATAGTTATTTAAATAAAATATGAAGGAGTGTCTTCACGATAGGTTCCCTCTGTCTATCCTTCTCTGTAGGAAAGCCGTAAAGCTGTTTTCTTTTATTTTTGTAACAGGAATAGAATATGATATTGTTAGAAATCGGAAGCGGTTAACGTTTTTAAAAAACACGATAAAAATACACATCGTCTATATGTTTCTATATAGACGATGCCGACATCCGATTGACACAAATGTCCTGCTTTTATAGTTATTTTCACCTAAATCTACCCTCTTTTACACGAGTTTGCTAACAATATATATTTTATTAGCTATCGAATTATTTCGTGAAATTGGTGACACTAAATAGGATACATTAAGGTATTTATTTTGTTGCTTGATTACGCCTTACATTGGGAACACGGTACATTGGTAAACAACCAACGCTGAATGCTCCATAAAGGAAGAACTCCTGTGAAGGAGACTGTTAAGTACGATTTAGTAGTAAGAAAAAAATACATAGAATTTTCATTGTTATTCAAGACCATTGAAGAAGGATATATTTTTAGATGTGTGGCACGTATGCAGTTTTAAATAATCTACAATTATTTAAGTTATTCTAACAGAGGATGTAAAATATAGAGGTATAAATTATAAATAGTATATTATAAAATATGAGAGGCCATTGTGGCGCAGTGATACAAGCGTGTGACTGTAAACGCGACGGTTGTGAGCTCGATTTCCATTCGGAGAAATGAATTGTTATTTATTAATAATTTATTTTTTTCCTTTTGATGACAAAGCAGAGAGCACAATACCGCAAAAATTCGGGGGAAAGTAGAGAATGAAGTGTCTTAGCACTAGGTTCTCTCTGACCACCCTGTTACATGCAGTATACAATGAGAACCTGAAAAAAAAAACGAGATTTACACAGGACTAAGCTTAGAGTTAGTATAAGTACAAACATTTGTCCTCGATGCAAAATCGAACTCATATATACCTCGAAACAAACGAAAGTTGCAGCTAAATTAAGTGCTTATATTAAAAATTTGATTACGACAACATCGACTTGTAAAGCCTAATTGTGCACCCGCCATGCATTTTAAATACATTAAATAATATAAACGGTGGCTAACTTGCAAAAAACCAGACACCATTGTCCAGCGTGTTACACAATAAGATATGCCAGTCTTATGAGTATGTAATTGCGATGCTATGGAGTGATCGGCGCGTCCGGGAGTGATGGGAATAACGAATGAGGCTAGCTGATTCTGTTTCATGATTTTATAGGTTTTTTTGTTCAGTGTGGGTTTTAGTTTTATCTTTTTATTGTAATTTTTAGCCAATGACTTACATATCTAGTTACAGATAAAAAATACTAGGAGATTTAACTTAAACTGTAACCCTAGCGGTCTAGTCAGAGAGACCGTAGCGCCAAACGCTACAGTTACCGTTTACCCTGTTCCACACCCATCTCTGACTATTATCTACAACGCGAACTATTTTTCTTCATATTATTTTATTTAGTATGTATCATTTGTAACAGAAAATCCTATTCTATTTTACACTATACCAAAAAACTTCCTCAGTTCCAGACCCTCCGCCAGGATGTGGAACATGCTCCCGCCGGGAAATGGAGTACTGTGAAACTCGAGTGCTCGCTGACCACTGTTGCTGCGAGCGCCACTACCTGCCCGAGCCGTTCCCCTGGCTGCCTCACACGTGCTATGTGGGCCCCCATCGGTGCAAGCCCCTGGCCCATGACTGCGTGAGATACGTGAGGCTACGTGATTGCTGCTGTTATAAGAAACTCGCTGCTAGATGTATGTATTTTTTTAATTCTTAACCATATCGATGTCATACTGGTTATTCTGATTATGTAAAAATATGATGATTTGAGAAAAAACAAAAAGATAACTGTATAGACGCTATAGTGATGAAGAGATTTAACCTAAATATTATATTTAATACATTTTTTTTAATGAACAATAAAGTGAAAAAAAGAAAAGGTTCGTTGCTATAATTTTGAAAAAATTTTGTAACGTTTTTGTTTTTGTGAAATTGTATATTTTGAGTTTAATCGTTTCACTTTTCATTATTGTTAACTTTTAAAATACCTAAACATTACATTCACTTTGTGTTTATTAGAAACGTTACAACCGTCTAAGATATAAAAAAAAGAAACCAATATTGAAAAAATATGAACCATAATATTTTCACGGGTCATTTCGCGATCATTTTCCGCTAAAACTAGAATAATTTCCTTATTTTCCTTACATTTAGGGTTGCTCATCTGGTCACACGGTGACTGGACCGTGGCGATGCCCCGCGACGGACTCCTTGACACTCCGTTAGGTTAGTCGCGATATGACCTGAGGAAATATTAAGTAGATTTAGTTATGTTTGTTGTGTGGAATTTCGTATTTTTTTAGCAATATTTATTAGATATTGTGCTGTCGTTTAGCTTACTAGTTTAGCAACAGTGTGTAGTAGTTGTCACTCAATAAAAAATGATTTTTATATTGATTTGTACTTGTTTTGTTTTGTTTTTACATATATTTATATGTAAGTAAACTATTCCAGTTTGTATACTTATAAACTATTCATGCCGTATCCCGCACACAGCAGGGTAGGCAGAGGGAACCTAGTGTTAAGGCACTCTGTTTTCTGAAGGCCGTGCTTTGCCAGAGCAGAGCGAAGAAATGGAAATATAAATTTGAATAAATATTTCATTTCCTCCAGTGGGGATCGAACCCACAACCAGTCGCATTTACAGTCATACTCTGTGCCTATGCGCCTCTGCGCCTGATGATATTTATGATATAATTAAATAATATCACCGTTTCATGTTGTGTCTAAAAAAATTATTATTAAAAACTTTACAACCGCGTCAATATTTTGGGATGGTGTCAATAAAGTGATGATTTTGGTCTATTCATCCAATGTCAATCCATCCATCTTTGTAAATAAAAAACTACAGCATCTTAAACATAGTCTTCACATAAAACGGTAACATCCCGTCCTTCCCGCATATCAGAATATTCACACTTAACCCAGTTAAGGCACTTCGTTTCTTACATTCAGCCAAATTATCGAAACATTTTATTCTGGCAGAATACGAAGTGCAACGCCGTACTTCGTCTTCCAGAGCATAGAAATCAAAATACTTGAAATATACGACTCACATATTATCCTCCCACTCAAGAAAATGAAATATTTTCATATTGCTCTAATAACGAGGCAGAGCGCGGGTAAATGCCTTCACTCACCACACAATGCCTCTAGAATTCGAGGGGAAGTGAGGAGTGTCTTAACACTAAATTACCAGGTTACCCTGCTATGTACTGAATACAACGTGGAGTAAAAAATATTCCTATTTTCATATTTAAAGAAATATAAAATAATAAAAAATGAATTCCAGGGAAGGGGATACTATCGAAATCATCACGTCTGAGTGTAGGGGGAGTGTCTCTTCTCCTGCTGTCCATGCTGCTGTTCGTGGCGTACCTGTGACCCGCCGCGGCGCCCCCCCCCCGCGCCCGCTCTCGTCTGATCTCACCCACACACTCAACGGAAGATCGCAGGTTCAAATTCGAATTAATTATCAAACTAAGAATACTAAACTTGCGAACAGTATGTATATTTTGGCCTAGTTCTCGTAAATTAGGTTATAAATATTAATAGGCTTTAAATATTTTTTTGGAATTAGTTTTGAATTTTTGAAACACGCTGTATAGTGGAGAAAAACTTAAAAAAATGTCATACTAGCCTATGTATGCTTCCTAGGCTTCCTTAAAGCACACATCACGTTACTATAGAATAAAATTATATTTACTTTAATATCTTTTTGAAAAACTTCGCTGAAATTCCTATAATTAGTACTGATTGAATAAAAAATGTTATTGTTAACAATTTATTTAGAGAAACATACGTACGGCTAACTTAATATATTTAATGGCTAATTCATATTCATATTTATTGTTAAAATAAAAATAAAAACATCAATGTGAACGAAAAATATCTTTTAGGCTAAAAAAATATTAAAATAAAAATTCTAAATTTATTTTTAATAATTGAATCTTTAAAGTTATTTAAAATACATTCTCGCTATTATACACCTATAGAGTAGACCACAGAGAGTCTGTTCACTTCTATGCCTATAAAAATAAAAAAAAAAGTTAGCATTTTAAAATATTTCGTTAGCTATCTTTAATAATTTTAATTTATTCGTAAGTAAATTGTTGTTTATTTATTGTTAGTCCCTGACACCAAAGGTGCACAGTGTTAGGTTACCGGCGGCCCACATGCAATGAGGGTCGCAAGTTCAAATGCAAGTAGATGTCTTTGTAATACCCCATCAGTATTCGTAGAATAGTATTGAAATTTCTCTATATTATTTTTACGTCATACAAATAAAACTAAAATTATATTTGTAGTTTACTATATTTAGACTTGTGGGGAAGAGAGATCGAATTCACGACCATCACTTGCACAGTTAATGCTCTCCCACTTGTATTACAAAATGCCTTAACGAATAGTTTGTGAAATTTTAAGGAGAAAGGAGAATCGTGTCACTTTGTTCTCTGTATTCTCTGCATCGCACAATATAATTTAGACGACGTAATTTATTGCATATTTGATTTTATATTGTGATATAAAAATAGCGCTAATAATTAATTAATATTATCATTTTCAACATCTTTTATTTTATTATATTAATTGTTATTTGTATGACGTAAGACATTTTTTGTATGTATGTCTGTATATATATATGTATCTTATAGTTAAATATAGTATTAAAGCACTATTGTAACATAACTATAATATTATTTTTGTAATATATAATTTTATTTTTGTATCATACTTCGAAATAAATTATTTTCCCATAAAAAAGCTACTGAAAGACTATTATAGATTTATTTATAATAAGTTCTTTGATATGAAAATAGATTCATTTTTATTTATTACACTATTCTTATTCATATTTCTATATAAAAAATATATTTACGTATAAATATTTAATAATAATATTTGAACTTTAAATGAAAATAAATGTTGAAAATAAAAGTTACCAAGTAAAATTGTGTTTCATTTTCCTTTTGTTTCTATCAGTAGGTAATTTATTTATTTTATTTATTTATCATTTATATCAAGTAAAATAAATTATGAATTTTGTTAGTTAAAATAAAAAACTTAAAGCTTAAATGTTAGTATTTAAATTTCTTTTCCATCCTATTCGAAATGGCACAGCAATAGTTTACGTACACACAATCTAATCTATTAAAAATCATATTTAAGATGCTGTTGGAGCTACCCCGCGGTCTTTGTATTAAGGAGTCTCATCTTTTGGGCATAGTAGCGAAGAAACAGTAGTAATTATAGTAATTTATATTGGACGTCATGAGTAATTATTATGAGAAACTAAGCTTTCAACTATATATTTAGCCACCCAACGACATAATGAGGAGAATTTAGTCACTAACATTCTCTTTTTTAATTAACATTGGAGAGATAACAATAACTACAATTCATTCCATTCCAACCTCCATATTTACCCAACATAATATAAAACTTTAATTACAATAGCATTGTTCATCAGTTTTCGTGTCGGTAGCGGCGTTAGACCTCGCTCTCGAATTAACTAATCCATAATTAATTGTATATTGTCACGAACTTCAACTAATAACGTCAATGTCGTTTGTACCGTTTAACAATGAGGACTGTGGACCCTGATTTGTGGTCTCGGGAAATTAGAAAACCACCCTTAAATATTTCACGCCCTTTTAAATTCGGCCTTAAGGGTCTGTCTCCTTTTGAAATCACGTTTGAGAAAGAGTTTTAGCGATGCGATGCTGGAATTCTACAAGAACTGTTCTGTGGAAGGCATCACGTATGTGGCTGATAGGAATAATCCAAAGATTTTGAGGTATAGATATCCAGCTTCATTCATTTAATTAATTAACTTATTAACATTTTAATTTCCCTCGCTCTGGTAACAAGGCAAAGGGCAAAGTGGGAAACGGAAGTGTCTTTATAAGAACAGAGTGTTATATCAAGCTGAAAAAAATAAAAAAATAAATCAAATCAGCTTCACGCTGTATCCCGCACACAGCAGGGTAGGCAGAGGGAACCTTGTGTTAAGACACTCCGTTCCCCACCTTTCTGCCGGATTCTGGAGGCATTGCGTGTTGAATGGCAGAATTCGACTCAGCGCTTTGCCTCGACCCCAGAACGAAGAAATGGAAATATAGATTTAAATAAATATTTCATTTCCTCGAGTCTGGATCGAACCCACAACTAGTCGGTTTTACAGTCACACCTTATGCCTCTGCGCTACGACCGGCCTCAATAAAAAAAAATAGGTAGTAGTAATAATTTTAAATGTAATGGTTATAATTATTTATACAAATGTTTTAAATCTGAAGGGTTTACTTGGTCGACGCGGCCTCAGCAATGGTTCGAGTTGATTCTTTTTTGTTTTGGATAGTCCTATTTATAGAGAAAAGGCTTTCAGGCTACCATGTAACTAGCTGAATGTGTCATGTGGCATTAAAAAAAATCTGTTGTTTCTAATCGACCACGGGGCGATGTTTTTTTTATATACCTTTTTGATGACATTATATTCATGTACATAACTTTATTTCAATAAAATACTTGAGAAACATCCTGATCGATTCTGTTCTTTGACAGATTAAAGAAAAACTAAAATACTAAGCTTTAGCATTGTCTGTTACATAAAATTAAATAGTGATAAATTAAATGGTTTAAACCAGATGGTGCTACTTATTAGTAGTGTTGTTATCAACTGGTGCTGGCGTATCTTTACTGGTGTACAACCTGTCGTACCTCGGGTCTTCCCCGCGTCTGTCCGCGTGGGAGCAGCGCGACTCGTACACGGCGCGGCGCGAGGACTTCCCCGCCGTCGCCATATGCAGCTTTAACTTGATCAGTCGACTTGCACTTGAACAATACGCTCAATATGTGTGAGTTTTTTGGTTTTAATCATGATTGAATTATAGAATTATTTAGTTACTATATTTTTTTTAGTTTCACGTTTTATTTCGCACAACAGAGTAGGCTGGAAATATAGTGTTAAGGCACTTCTGTTCCATATTTTTCGCCGAATTCTAGAGGCATTTCTTATTGGATTCCGTACTTAACTATCGAGGATATGAAAATATTAAATATTTATTTTCCTCAAGTGCACTGCTACGTTAAGTTCCTCTGCACCACGATTGACGTCAATCCATCTAGTTTTTTAATGGTCTGGTTAAATAAAGTTCAAAGTTGTGCTTTATTTGCTCAGAGTCTAATTTAACAGTTGAAAACGCCTAGCAGTTATCATATAATATTATGTAATATTCAAACCTTGCTAAGATAGTGCCGTAAGGCGTTCTTACCATAGTACAGTACAAAATAGTCATACATATATTAATTAGTTTTTTGAATTTATATTTATATTTTTAAAACATTTTTAATTCTTAGAAATAAATAACTGTATATAAATACAGATTTTATTGCTAATTAATATTACATGTTATTCATCAGTATTTATAGTTTTACAATGCTTTGCTTTGCTTTGATTGGTTAACCGAATATTTTCGTTAATTACTATTGTCACTCGTATAAGTTAATTAAATTTTATTCGCTTCTATAATATTATTATTTAAGCATACTATTTCAGATATTCATTGGACAAAAACAATACATATAGCTTAGAAGAAATCAAACGGAACCTGCTCGCGTTCGGTGCGGTGCACTCGCGACGTCCCGTGCCTTTTGACTTCCACTTTGAGTCCTATCTAGAGAAAGTCGCTCGCGAGTCAAACGTTACTAATATATTGTATAAGGTATGATATCGAACTGCTTTCCAAGGTGATGGTAGGACTGACAGTACTGACAGTACTGACATTTTTATGTAACTTGGCGGTTCAAGATACTAGCGTATTGACAATGGGTTAATTGATAAGATTATTTTGATTATATTAATTTGTTATCGAGATAAGGTTGAAAATATTAAAATATTTATAAATAATTAAATATTATGGTCAAACAACGGCCGTTGTTTTTTGTGTGTAAAGGTAAAAATAATAAAAAATCGATATGAATTTTTAAATAAATTTTATTAGTCGTGGCACAGGGCCACAAGCATCCGATTGTAAACGCGACAGGTTGTGGGTTCGAATCCCACTAGAGGAAGTAAAATATTTAAGATTTAAATTTCCTTGTTTTGGTAACAAGGCAAAGCGCGGCGTTAAGTTCCGACAATTCGGAAACTGGGAAATGTAACAATTATCTAAGCGGTCTCCCAGCTGAGCCCGGACTGCGGGCGCGTGCTGGCGCGCTGCGGCTGGCAGGCGCGCCGCGAGCGCTGCGGCCGGCTCTTCGCCAAGCGCGTCACTAGCTCCGGGTTTTGCTGTGTGTTTAATTCTAGATATCAGTATGTACATCTGTTACTATTATTAATGTTAACTATTGATGTACGCAAAAATACATTTCAGAAAACCCAACATTTCGAACAAAAATAAACTGAAGTGCCGCTGATATAATAACTATAGCAAGTAAAAAAATAAAAAAAAATGCTTACAGCTCTCTATGTTCACATAATATTAGAATAATATGGTACGGAGCTGAGAACCATCTCTTAAAGGTCCTCTGAGTGTATTTATCTACGATTACCGGGGAGACACAAGCGAACCAAAAATGGTCGGATCGAGTGTCCCAACAAATTCTTCAGTGGATTTAGGCTGCTGGTGGTTACTCAGGATTAACGAAATTTTTTTAATTGCTAAACTTAATTATTTTCATACTACCTTCATTCATTTGACTTCAACACAACGACAACGTTTATTTACAGTCCAATGGATGAACACAACCCCGTGTACGGGTCGCGGCTCGCGGGCGAGGACAGCGGGCTCGCAGTCGTGGTGCGGGAACTACCGGACGATACAACCACGCTGCTACGTCCGCTTGATGGATTTAATGTAAGGAAAAAATCTAAATATAAAAGTAATGTCACGCTTTGCCCGAATAGCGAGATAGAAAGAAGAAAGCTAGTCTCTGGCTGAAATGAAGAAAGAAAGGAAGAAATGACTAAGCTAATTTAAATGCAGTTTTCACTTTTGTATTTTGACAATCGAATCTCTCGCGTTTACAATCAGAATCACGTTTCTACGACTGCAATACGATACAAAAGTAAAATCTAGTCAATATACAAGGTGGAAGCGTCAGCGCTCCTTTTACGGCATATATTTAACAGCATATAGGATAAAATATTTGAAACTAATAATTAATTAAAATTAATCAAAATACAAGTTTCAACTCAACAGTTTAGACGTAGGATTTTTTTTCATCTAACGGTGTTTATCATTACACTAATACAAAATTACTACTAAAGGTTAGTCAACTTTGAACTTTGCCGCCAATACGAGTCGATTTCGTAATGAGGCGTATGCGGTAGTTTCCCTTTGATAGGTTTATATCTGCCTGCGTGCGTTTTTGGAAAAAAAAAAAATTAAAATCTTAAATCATTAGGCTTTTATAGAGTAGATAAAACTGTGGTTTCATTTAAAGTGGTGCTGACAAAAACTATGAGGAACAATGTATTACAGAAACATTAAATTTTTTTTTACTTAAATTACGTCATTGTCGGACCATAGAGTGCGTAGAGATTCTTAAACGTGTGTGTGTGTATGTGTGTGTGTGTATGTGTGTGCATATATATTTATGTATAATGTTAGTACCTCTACGTACTTGTAGCTGGACAAGACCGTACAGCTTAGTGACCACACTCAGAGGGCTTGAACAGTTTCCAAGATTCAAGAAGTTAACATTCTTAAACGTTTCCTAAAATATTAAAACATGATTATAATGAATAGATATACATATTCGACGGCTGGCAGTACCCGGCGGCGAAGGCGGGCGTGGTGGCGGGCGTGCCGGCGCCGCGCGGCGCCGCGGTGCGCGTGCGCGTCACGCCGCGCGTGCGCGTGGCGGGGCGCTCTCTGTGGGGAAGGAGTGATGACTGGGTGAGACTTTATTTTTCGTACTCTTGATGAACGATAGCGACGAACTAATTTATTATAATTAAAATATTGGGATTGAGTAAACGATCAATTACATTTTATTATATGTATAGAACGTTGAGGATATGGTACATAGAAATAGATATATAATAGATAGGTCCAATAAAAATACTACCTAAAGTTGAATAATTAATATGAAATAATATAAAATAGACAATCAGTGTCGGGGTTCTGGGAAATTCTTTTACGAAGACCGTCCGTGTCTAGGACAAATACCTATGCCTTACATATGTATAGCGCTGTGTGACTCATCAAAGGAAATTCTGATACTACCCATTAAAGCATCCGGCGGAAACCTTTGCCACTTACATGAGATGCCGCTGGATCGCTCACGCATGCCACTACGATGCCTCGGTGGAAGGTCCGCTTGTTGCGGGCCACCATTGCCTTGTCTCTTTTTTCATATTATATCCCATCCTTATCATGGTAAGCAGAGGGAACCTGATATCTTAGTGACAAAATATTCCGTACATATTGAGACGCTTCCGTCCCTCATTTTTTGCCGGATTCTTGGAGTCTTGCGTGCAAACTGGCTGAACTTAACTCTGCGCTATGCCTCATTCCTATCCTCCTCATTCCTATCCTCCTCCGCTGTGTTCCTGCAACAGCCTGACAACAGCCTCCTTTCATTTGTCATGACATATAACGCAGCTGGGCTGCCGCGTGTCGCGCGCGGCGTGTGCGCGGCCGGCGTGGGCGCACTGCGTGGGCGCGTGCCGCGCGCGCGCGGCGGCGGCGCTGTGCCGCTGCGCGCCGCACACGCTGCCGCCCTTCCGCAGCGACGCCGCGCCGTGCTCCTTGCAGCACAACCAATGTATTGCTAAGTACACTGGTGTGTTCGCAATCTGTATGTTATTCCCAGCTTTACACTTTATCAAGCATGCAGCAGTGTACGCAGAGGGAACCTCTTGTTAAAACATTCCGCTTAGTACTTTCCGCTGAATTCTGGAGGCATTGCGTGTGCAGTGGTAGAATTCAACGACGAGCTTTACCTCTTCTCCAGTGTGAATAAATAAAAATATTAAATATTTCGTACTTATTTGAAAACGTATAAAAAATTGTGTTGTCGCGCCTCCTGGCGACCGACCAGGCGCTCTTGCAATTAAGCATATACCTTCTTATTTTGTATAAAATTATTTGACTTTGACTTTATCTGCGGCTTCGCCCGCATGCTTGTAGTAAAGACCTAAGATTTATGACGCATCCTAAGTGTTCGAGGTAGCTCTGACTTCAAGTTTATCGAAATTGTTAATGTCATGTAATATAACCTATACGTTTCTTGTAAATTATGCTATCCACAAAAGTATTTTTATCAATTCGAGTCAGGATTTTTTAAGATTAACGCGTTCAAGTAAACACTCTCTTCTCCTTTATAATATTAGTACCGATAAGCAATACATATGGCCCCGCAGACAAGCTGACGTGGCTGTACCCGGGCGACTCGTCGCACGTGAGCCTGCGCGAGGAGATGGAGAACTCGGTGGAGTGCGCGGAGTGCGTCGCGGACTGCGCGCGCGTCTCCTACCGCGTGCACTCCTCCGTCACTCCGCTTCTTCATACACACAACATGTTCTACAATCACTTGTTGTATGTTTTTTTTTATTAGCTTCACGGCTTTCATGGCTCTTCGAAAGGGAACCTAGTAAGCACCCTCCGTTTCCAACGCAGCGCAATTTTCGGGACATCGCGTCTTGAGTGTCTTGAAAATTGCACTGCGTTGGGAACGGAGTTATTATCGAGCTTGATATAGTTGAATTTAGAAGTAGATGTAAACAATTTATTCCCTCTAGTGGAGATCGAACTCAGGATTGCTATGATTGCGTGCGAGCGTGTGAATGTCACACGTTCGCACGCACATCACGATACCACCAGTCTCTTATTTATGTTAAATTGATCTTTTTTGTTACCTTCACACATTTTTTTAAAATATAATTTTAGTTAAAAAGCTTCACTCTGTATCCCACACGTCGCGAATTAGGCACCAAAAGAATCATAGTAACCTAGTGTTAAGACGTAAAAGTATTTTTTTACTAGAACAAGACTATCTTCTTCTAAATTCCAAAAAACGCTCCTTCTTGATTGCCATAAAGCCGCTCACGCAGTCAATTTTGCTAGTCAGAGTAGCACGAGCGAGTCAAATGACATAATTCCATTCCCATCAATACGGGAACTCCCGTATTCTTGACTCCCCCCTGTCAGTCGTCCGCAATGGCCCGCAACCACAATTCAAAGCGACCAACGGTTGAATCCCATATTATTTGCTGTATTATAATGTAACCTCTATCGATTATTACAACATTACAGAAAAGGCCTCGACTTGACAAACGCAACAGTAGTCCGCTTGTTCTATACGTCGGAGGACCGCGAAATCTTCGTGCTAGAGACTACATTGCGAATGTATGGAGTTGTGGGTAAATTATCCCAATCTACTGTCTATTTTAGTAATAATTTTTATTCTATAAATCAAATAGACAGAATCGATGGACACTAGTTATGAGAAATTTAGTGTTCATTTTAATTATTAAAGGTTTGTCTAACTAGTTTGGTGAACTTTATTACTTTTAGTTGGTAGGTATTGAATCAACGACCCCCGCCATTTTGCTATGATGAATTTTATTACTAACCAAAAAAAAGATTTTTTTAATCCAAAATTATTTACATAGACATGTTATTTAAAAAAAAACTAAGTAAAAAACGATTTATCTAATAAAATATCTAGTAGTTTCCTAGTAAATTGCCTCTTTTTTCCATTTTGTTTATGTTACACCTACACAAATAATATTCTACGTAATTATTTCTAAATTCCAGCTTTCTTGGGCAGTCAGTGGGTGTTGCTGGTGGGGGTGACCGTGGTCAGTGTGGTGGAACTGTTGTACCACTGCGTATTTCGGTGGTCGCATCATTATGTACGACGACTGCGCATGGAGAGACTTGCACAGTGATTTAGACTTGCACAGTATCGGTTGTTGGTCACACTATTAGTTCGGTATATACACACCATTTATTGATAAAAATCTATAATTATAATAAAATCATAATTGACCGGTGGGGTATATGGCATTTATATCGGAAAAAACTATTTTATAGAACCCAAATCAATTTAAATTTTTTATCGGTTTCGACTGTGCGTTTGTTCAACTTTTTTTATGGAAAAGACACGGCAAACGAGCGTGCGGGTCACCTGATGGTAAGTGATTACCGCCGCCCACGGCCCCGTGCAGCCCCAGAGGAGCTACAGGTGCGTTGCCGGCCTTTAAGGTGGGTTGGGCGCCGGGGCCCGGCATTACCTGATGCGAAACGCAGTGGCATAAAGCCACTACTTCACGCCGGTTTTAAACGCCGGGGGTGGTAATGATCCGGTCGAGACTGTCCATGCGTGTTGCCATTGCTGGCGACGTGACTCTACCACACGTACTTTAGTCGCCTCTTACGACACCACCAGTACCAGGATGATCCTATCCTAGGCCGGGACCATACGGCAAAAATTTACGATTTTGTACGATTACGATTACGCTTACGCTTTACGTTTTGTACTTATTGTACGATACGATTAAGTACGATACGATTTGTTCACGATAATCTTAAAATTGGTTTAACCGATTTATATGCAGTTTTCATTATTATATTGTGGCAAGTTTTGCTTAACGTTTAGTGTTTGTTTTCAATATTAGAATCAGTTCAAAAATACAGGAGTTATTTCAGTTTAAATTATGTTATTCAGGAAAATTGTAATTTGCTGAGAAAATTATTTTATACATTAAAATAGTTTTCAATATTTTGTAGTTTGATGTTATTTGTAAAATTATTATGAAGATAGGCAAAAACAGACGTTTTAAGATTTTGGATCGGGGTAATTAGTTGGCAGTACACGTGTTCAAACAGGTTGTATCTGTATACAAATGTGAAATAACTAATTTTTTTTTCGCTTAAAAACAACTATTTTTTGGAGCAAAATCAGATAAATTCGCAAGAAACTAAAAATTTAATGATAAGATTCACAAGGATTGCTACAGTTGCACTATGCTACCATAATAGAAGAGCTGTTTTAATCTATATAATAAGTAAATGAGTATTCATAATAATGTAGTTGACTTTTTTTTTTTTTTTTTTTTTTTCTATTTATTGGGGTAAACAAACAGTGCACATACATATAAATAAAAGAACAGCATAACAAAATATATAAATGTAACACCAACACCGTTTACCACAGATTATTATAAATATAACATAATATATACGGAGGTAGGCCAAACACATCATTATTTAAGCAGTGAATGTATCGCTTTTTTGAAACTGCTAGGACGCGTTGCCGCAATATCAATAGAATTAAAGTGATGATTATAAGAGTTGACCATTCTGTATAGTGGTCGACGTTTACCGGCATTTGTGCGACATCGATTGGTTGCAAATAATCGACAAGGATTGCGGCAATGTGTTCTAGTTGGTATACAGTAACAAATTTGATTAACCAGACTAGGGCAATCATAATTATTGTGACATAAACTATACAAAAATAATGCTTCAAGCTGCTTACGTCTTGCTTCTAATGTAATGAGCTTATAATCCTTAAGCAATTGCATATACGGCATTTGATTGCCATAGCACCTGTACTGCATGGCACGTAAAAATTTAATCTGAATACTTTCAAGACTTACTATGTACTTATTATATAACGGGTTCCATACAGGCACAGCGTACTCAACCTGGGAGCGAATTAAAGCCTTATAAAGAGTGAGATAAGAAGAAGGACGCCTAAAATTTTTGGTAGATCGCATAACGAAGCCATACATCTTAAAGGCTTTATTTTTAATGCTTTCAATGTGTAAGTCAAGATGAAGCCTGTGATCCAGTAGGACCCCAAGATCTCTAATGGACTTTACAGTTTCAAGCTGCACATCATATAACCTATACGAAATTTGACTTTTAATTAATATCTTTGTTTTATCGCCAGTCGTGGCGCAGGAGCATAAATTGTGACTGTAAACGCGCCTGGTTGTGTTTCTGATTCCCACTTGAGGAAATGAAATATTTATTTAAATTTCCTTTTTCCATTTCTGCGTCGTCGTCTGATGTCGAGACAGAACGCAACGTTGAGTTTTGCCACTCAACACGCGATGCCTCCAGAATGCGGCAGACGTGGGAAACGGAGTGTCTTTACACTGGGTTCCCTCTGCCAACCCTGCTGTCTATAATTTAAATATTGCAGGTTCGAATCGATTAGGGTTGTATAGCAAGTAAGAGATGGTCATAATACTGTTTAAGTATAAGTAACAGTGATGACTGTGGTCGCGGGAAGAGTTCGAATATCGGATTTAAATATCAAAAATATCGAAAATTATAAATTTTAACAAAATTAACCGACTTCTTCAATTTCAACCAGATCCCATAGTCAGAACCTAATCATTTTTATCAAACTATCCTTTTCAATACAAAAAAAGAAACATGGAAACTGATTGGCGGAATATTAAGCTATTCGTCCATTTGTGGCGCGGATTTGTACATAATGCAAATTTAAGTGATTTTCTCATGGATATCATGATCAGAAATTGACTAAATAAAAATGGGATGACCAGAAAAGCACTACCTTTCAAATGAAAAAGGAATCCTCAAAATCTGTTCACCCATTCGAAAGTACTGAGTTAACAAACAAAAAAAATAAAGCCGAATTGAAAATCTCTTTTTTCACAGAAGTCGGCTAAAATGCTCTGAAATGTTTATGTTGGATTTGTTAACACCAATTTCGTTATGGTATTTGGAAAATTATGTCCGAATGGGATTCGTACTTATAGCTTGTAAGTTTGAAACTTTTATTTCTTTATAACGAGAGTTAAAATTTTAATTAGTTAAATTGTACATAGACACAAAATCAAAAAAAAATCATTTAATAACTTTTCATATACGCAATTTTTTCAGTCATACAGAAATCTCGTTTTTTGCGTACATAAATTGGTACTGATCACCACGATCGCACCATGCAACTGGAACGGCGGAACTCAACGCCGATCTTTGCCTCGACACAAGAAATGAAAATATAAATGTAAGTAAATATTTCATTTCCTCGAGTGCGATTGAATCCATGACCGTCGATTTTACAGTCACACATTGAGCCCCTGTGCCACGACTGACCTCAATAAATATAATCATTTTGTTAATCTTATAATAATTATTACGGCATTTGACTGCAAAAGCGACGGTTGCGGGTTCGATTTTCACCTATGAGCAATGTATTATTTTCATTTCCTCGCTCCGATAACGAGGCGAAAGGTTAGCATCAAGTTTCGACAGCCAATCCAAACAAAGCCAAAATATATCAGAATGCGGGAAATAGAGTGTCTTAGAACTAGTTACTATCTGCGTACCCTAAAAATATAATATTCAACGAATTGTAAAGATTATAACGTGATTATACATTAGCCATACTCGATAGGTCGTGATCGAAACAAAGCCACATATAAATATTTCGTAGATTAAAGTCAAGAGCGGTGTCAAGGCGAGTTGTGTGTCGGCATTTATCCCCGACTACAGAAGGCTATCTCATATTATTGTTTAAATAATATATTTAATAGAAGATCATTCTAAGGTTCAATTATAGGTTATTATTATAACCTTTAAATGTTAAAGTATTCATATTTGATTATCGTTTTTAAACTGAGTATTTTTTATTATTTATTGTACAAGAATTAAAAGAATTTCAAAGTGTTGTCTTTAAATGTGCACTAATGCAGCTATATCGTTCAAGGTACAGGACCTTCACGCTGTTACCCGCACACAGCAGGGTAGGCAGAGGGAACCTAGTGTTAAGATACTCCGTTCCCCACTTTCTGCCAAGTTATGGAGGCATTGCGTGTTGAGCGGCGGAACTCAACGCCGCGCTTTTGCCTCGACACTAAAGCGAAGAAATGAAAATATTAATGTAAATAAATATTTCATCTCCTCGAGTATGTGGGGATCAACCAACAACCAGTCGATTTTGCAGTCATACTTTGTGCCCCTGCGCCGGGACTGGCCTCAAGTTAAGTCATACTACGTACAAATTAAGTGTAAATTGAAAATCTGTGAAATTATACTGTACTTACCAACAACTATAATAAAACAAAAATTCTCTACAATTCCGAAAATATATTTAACTTATACACAGCAATATTTCAAGTACTTACTTTAAAGTAACGGAAACATTATTAAAATTTGTTGATTTCTTCACAACAATTTCTAGAACCAAGTCTAGCTTAGAGTTCTAGATGACCCTGTTATCATTTGACCGTGCCAGCCTTCGTTGCTCAATACTCAAATATTTGCAATTACGTATCTACGATAGTTGCGTTAGGAAATATGAGGTAGTTTATTTTAATTGCCCTCAAATTAAGCTCTTGACCGTGACTTTATCTATAGTACTTCGTTACGTATCGACTATCGAGGCGAATTAATAAAGTAATTTTATCTATACCTATTTAACTTTAACTATTTGTTTTTTTTATATGTTGATGATTATTATTGTTTATTTGTTTAATTTCACGCTGATACCCAAGCATAGTGGGGTAGGCAGTGGGAACCTGGGAAGATTGTGTTAAGAAACTCCATTCCCATTATGACACTTTGTTCCCCGCTTTTTCTTTTTTCCTCATAATTGACAGATTGCTAAAGAAAAAAAGGAAGGGGCAGTGTCTTATTTTTTAACATAGATAACAAATGTAGGTGAATTTTTAGCACGCATTTATTAGGTCAACTTGTGAGTAGTAACTGTGTAATTAAATGTAAGAGACTGAAATTGATCCTCTCTATTGTCAATTTGATCTCCAATCGTTACGTGACAATACAATAAAATGTTAAATCATCGATCTGGTCTGATGATGGAGCCAGAAACTTAATAGTGGAACTCTTCTTCTTCTGGCACTTAGCTTAGTGTAAAACGTGTATTTTTTTGTTAGGTTTTTTTACATACGTGTGTGAGTGTGTTTTTTTTAAACCCTCACCTATTCAATTTAAAGTTAAGGCGAATTATTTTGTATCTACTACATACGATAATATGTGAAGTCCCTGTTCATTTCATTAATTCAAAACAGTACATATAGAATTGAAATTCTTATTATACAGTATTCTTAATTTATTAAATTAAAACAAAGTCGCGTACAATCTCTTAATAAAAAAATATTAAAACCATACCTAAAAATTAAAATTAAATTACTGATACGTGAAATAAAATTTTCACCCCAATATTATTACATCAAAAACAAAATACAAATAACCTTTGAATCCTTAGTATTTACAAATAGAATTATGGTTGTAAATAGTGTTTTTAAAATTAATAATAACCCTTTAATAAAAAATAACAATAAACTTCAATTAATAAATATTATTTTATATGGCATTGACGGCGTCGTTGGGTATTTCGGAAACGGTAGCCGAAGTTGTTGTAGAGCCTCCATTTCCGGGGCTCGGGCCGATGATCGCAGGTATTACCTACAAAAATTTTGTTTGGGAATTAAAATTTTAGTGGTGGTAAAACTTTTTATTCTCACATTTCAATATTTTCTAGATTTGACAATGTGGCCAGTCATGGCGCAGTGGCACGAAGTGTGACTGTAAAACCGACTGGTTATGGGTTCGATTCCGCACTCGAGGAGATGAAATATTTACTTAAATTTACATTTCCATTTCTTCGCTCTGGTGCCGAGGCTAAGCGCGGCGTTGAGTTCTACCACTCAACACACAAAACCTCCAAAATTCGGCAGAAAGTGGGTTCACTCTGCCTACCCTGCTGTGTGCGGGATACAGCGTGAAGCTGATTAAACAATATTTGTGGCTAAAAGTTCTTAAAATAATCAATCATGTATTAGTAAAAAAAAGCTACGTAAGTAAGCTAAGTAGGCAGATTCAGGATGCATTGCGTGTTGAGAGGCGGAGGCCCAACGCCACGGCTTGCTTTGAATTGAAAATATTTCATTTCTTCGAGTGAGGATCGAACCCACAACCAGTCAGGCCTCGATGTATTAGTCATTAGATCTATCATATATAGTAAAAGTGGATGGTACTGTAAATAAGGGCAGTGAAAATGAATGACTAATTTATTTCTTCTTTTACCATTTACCTTCAAATTTCAATTTTCCTTAATTCAAAGAACAACTTAAACCTAATTAAACTCCGACGTCTATCGAACTCCTGTCAGAGTGACAAAACCTACCCTATCCCAATACCTGCTGTCCGAACATGACGAGCACTTCCGCAATGCGTCGTATAGTCTCTATATCCTGCGCGGTAGGTAGCGGCAGGCGAGCGTCCTGCTTACTGTCCTTCAGGTGAGCGCCGTGCGAGGACAGATGCGAACTGATCTCCGCTGCCAGGGGCGGGTGTTCGCTTTGTAATACTGAAATCTATGGAAATGTTGGTGTAAATTATTCAAATATCGTTAATTGTTGGATTTAGCTATAGTCTGTGTAATTGTAAACGCGACGTTTGTGGATTCAATTAAAAATTGAGGGAATGAAAATTTGGTGTTGAGTTTGACCCTTGAGAATGAGGAGAACATGGGGGAAAGGATGTGTGTTAATTGGAAAATGCCAACCCCGCTACGCAAGATACAGCGTGAAGCAAAAAAAAAATATAATAGATTTTATAATAACGTAAACTTACAGGCATAGCCCATGCTTCAATTATAAGAGGTAGTATAAAGACGACCAACTGTAAAGGCTTGGAGCACATTTTGAGAATGACTGAAAGATGAATATTTTCATATTATCCATTCCATAATGACAATGATGACGATAATGATATAATGTATTCCTCGTTATCCTATTAAAGGAAATATTTACGTACATATATAGATATGTATGTCTGTTTTTTTTTAATTTTTTTCCTGTACCCCGCCTTAAACAGGGTGGACAACCCATTGTCACTGTGTTCTCTATTTTTCGCCTAATTTTGGTAACAATACCTGTTGAGTAGTCAAACTGTCAAAAATTTGTCTGGTAACCACCAGAGCGAGAAATGAATATGAGCGAGAATATTCAAGCCCAAAGCCTTCGTGGTTTTTAAGAAAAAATATTTTAATTTACTAGGAAAATTGTTTCAGGTACAGGTGTTTTAATAGTATTAACCAGCTTCTATTCTTTTTTTAAGTAGTTTTTTTTTATTTTTTGACATATGTCGGGTGGTAAGGATTTCTTTCGTTTAATTTAGTAGGATACGTCCAACTATTTACTTATGCGCCACGTCTATTTTGAAAATCTGATTTACTTCACACATCATCATTTAAATGTTTTATAATATTTTTCATAATTTATGCATTTGCCTGTAATTATTGGCATAGTGGAATTTTGTTTTATCTATGTCCCCTCAGAATAGTTTGATGTCCCCAGAATTTATACTATATACTACTGTATAAAGCATGAAAGATGATCGAGCCCGTCGTGACCCAGGGTGTAACGGTAACGCGATGGTTGTGGGTTCGGTGCCCACTAGAGGGAATTAATTATTATTATTTCTTTATATTTTCATTTTCTCGCTCTGGCACCAAGGCAAAAGCCCAGCGTTGAGTTCTGCCACTTAATAGGCAATGCCTCGAAAATTTCGGTGTACTTACTCTTATTCAAGTTGGGACAAAGACTACCAAATAGAAACCGTCCAATGTAACTCGAGCTAGTTAAGTAGACGTTCTTATTGAGTTACGTTTAACTTTTTGTTTATTAAAATTATACATTTTAATTTAAAAATTACGTACTAATCATATTTAGAATTAACAGGCAAACATAGCATCAGCTTTATATATTTTTAGGGTTCCGTACCTTTTTAAGAAAAAAAAAGAACGCTTATGATCACTTTGTTGTCCGCCCGTTTGTCTATCGTGGCGTATTTCGACATATAAAAGGAATCAACATTAATAAAGTACTTCCAGTTGATCTAAAATTATGAAATTTGGTAACTAATATCTTCAGTACTAGTTAAAAAAAAACCTAAAAATAATACATTTGTGGTTAAATCCTAAAAAAATAAACCTTAAAAATGGGGCAAAACATGGTATTAAAATCTCTAGTTCAAGTGAGGTATCAAATCAAAGAGCTGTAGCTAAGCTAAACCTGAAGTTCAGGAAAACCTCAAGATCCCCAATTTTTTACTACGGAACCCTCGGTGTGCGAACCCAATTCGCCCTTGTCCTTTTTTTTTATAACATAAGATAGAATCTTAATAATTATAGAAAATAATGACAAAAAAATGACAAAAAACAAGTAACTTCGTAAGTACCTATGTATTTGAATCGTGATTTCCAACTACAATCACGTCTAATACTATGATCGCTACAAATTGTTGCGCGGCCGCAGTTAATTCTATTGTGGTAATTCCTAAATGCTTACAATATAAATGATTATAATGTAGCTACTACGACTTTGTTGAGATTGTCGTTTTATTTCTTCAGCTTCACGCTGTATCCCGTATAATGCGGGCAGACAGAGTGGACTCAGTGTTAAAAGTGCTGTAGCATATACATCTTTTCATATCAAATTTATTACACGAAATTATTTTCCTCTTCACAAAAACCCAAAAAAAAAACAGATATTTTGATTTTAATGAACAATTCATTATAGTCAAATTAAGGAAATATACACGACCTTGTATATAACATGCATCCTACGCAAATGACCACTGGTCGTTAAGTGACGTCGCTCTCTGTTGCTATCAACTCCGTGGAGGTACATTAGGCTTTTTTTTACTTCAAAATAAGTATTTACCATTGGTGCAGGTGGCATTTGCTTATTTGAATTCGATGATTGTGGGTTCATTCAAACCCATTGTGGCTATAATATAAGTCTTCCTTCTTTCTCTCAAGGCTTGATGCTAAAAACGTATAGAAACTGGTATAAAGCATAATGTATATGGCAGTAAGGCCTTAACAAAATCTTGTAAAAATTGCTTGAATTCTTTTTTTAGCTTCAAGCTGTATTCCACATATAGTAGAGTAGACAGAAGGAACCCAGAGGTACGACACTCATTCCCTTCTTTCCACTCAATGTTTGAGACATTGCGTTTTGAGTGACAGTACTCAACGCCGCGCTTTGTTTTGTTACCATAGTTTATAGTTATTCGCCGTGCCGCTGCATCACAACGGCCTCTAAGACGGTATTAAATTAGTAGTTTTCAAAAATATTAAACTTAAAACAATTATTGAGGAAACTAACCTGAAAAAATTACAGTTGCAATAAAAATCTTTATGCAGATCATGACTATTATACAAAGTGAAATAAGATAAGAAAATTTGCTCAAATTAGTCAAGGACAAGGTCTACGTAAAATTTTAAAATACATTCTATAATACAGACGTTGCTCTTGTGGTATATTTACGACTTCTTCATTACTACGTAATTAATTTTTTTCAAATTTATTTTTTTCATTCCGCATTCCGCATATAACAGAGTAAGCAATGTATAGGTTACATTGCTTGTGTTAAATCACTATGATCTCTGCGTACCGCCAAATATTTAAGAGATTGCGTGTTGAGTGTTCGAACTCATTGCGTGAACACAACCGTCGCTTTACAGTCATATAGCCGCTGTATTTTAATTAATAAGTACAAATATAAAACAATCAGTGAATTTAAATAATTTACTTTTCAATATAAATACCGAAATTTGAGATCTACTGTAGACAGAATAAGCTAACATTAAATAATGACATTCCTATCATTGCTCTGTAGAGATTCCATCGACCGCAGCGACCGCGGACCACGAGTACAGCCAGTCACAATATATACCTCCATAGTGAAGGCGGAAGGGGTTTAATGTTAACTAAATTATATATCTTTGGATAATACTTATTTAGAAAACGTATAAAAATTTGAACGTAGCGGGACTCGAACCGACCAGACGCTATAACCACTAAGCCATACGTTCTAATCTAGCTACGTCGAATGTATTTTTCTTTCCTAAGTGTGGAATAACGCTTTAAAAATGGTAAAAATATTTAATAAATAGCATTATCTCTTGCCAAACGATAATTCTTAGTAATTATCTTTGGGTAGCGGAAATATGTAAAAATTTGCCTACAGAGATGCTAACAACATAAATAAGTTGTAACAAGCGTATAAGAATTTCGACGTAGTTTCGGCTTCTCCGTAGGTCGTGATCGTGGTCGTCGTCGTCGTCGTTTTTTGCCGTGTGATCCCGGCCTAGAATAGGATCATCCTGGTACTGGTGGTGTCGTAAGAGGCGACTAAAGTACGTGTGGTAGAGTCACGTCGCCAGCAATGGCAACACGCATGGGCAGACTCGACCGGATCATTACCACCCCCGGCATTTAAAACCGGCGTGAAGTAGTGGCTTAATGCCACTGCGTTTCGCATCAGGTAATGCCGGGCCCCGGCGCCCAACCCATCTTAAAGGCCGGCAACGCACCTGTAGCTCCTCTGATGTTGCACGGGGTCGTGGGCGGCGGTAGTCACTTACCATCAGGTGACCCGCACGCTCGTTTGCCGTGTTTTTTCCATAAAAAAAAAAAAGGTCGTGGTGCAAGAGCATAAAGTGTGACTATAAACGCTACTGGTTGTGGGTTCAATCCCGACTCGAGAAAATGAAATATTTATTCAAATTTATGTCGAGGTAAAGCGTGGCGTTGAGTTCGCCACACAACACACAATGTCTCCAGAATTCGGCGGAAAGTGGGGAACGCACTAGGTTTCCTCTGTCTAACCAGAGCGAAGTAATGAAAATATTAAATATTTCATTTCCTCTAGTGGGAATCAAATCCACAGCCTGTCGCGTTTACAGTCACTCTTTGTGCACCTGCGCCACGGCTGGCCTCGTGTTTTTGTTTCCTATTATTGTAAAAAAGAGTATAACTAACTATTTGAAATTTAAATTAAGTTATTCTGAGTAAAATTTATTCAAAATCACAAAGTAAACATATTTACCTTGAAATCTAAAATGTGATATTTGATAACCAATAATGGCTACGACGTTAAGATGAAATAACGGACAGATTTAGATATATAACGAACGCCGCAATTATTTATAATAAGCATTGCACAATTTTTTATTCTGATGTATAATTGATTGCTACAGACGTGGGTTCTAATCTAGCTAGTGGGTCTTTTTTTATATACCATTGTGGCGCAATGATATGAGACCATTGGCCATTGTAAGTACGATGGGTTTGGATTTCGATCCTCAATGGAGCCATGTCATAAGAAAGAGAGTTTATTTAGGGCCAAGAAACTCAGTTTTTTTGCCTGCCGTGCTACAGTGCATACAGAAGATGAAAACAATGAAAATAATTTAAGAAAATAATTTATTTTATTATTTATTTAATCTAAATATATATATAATATATTTGGCCAGTTGTGACGCAGCGCAGGGCACAGAGTGTAGTTGTGGGTTCGATCCCCAATCAAGAAGATGAAATATTTACTTACATTTATATTTTCATTTTTTCGCTCTGGCCTCAAGGCAAAGCACGGCGTTGAGTTCCACCATTCAATGCTCAATGCTTCTAGAACTCGGCGGGAACGGAGTGTCATAACACTACATTCCCTCTGCCTTGCTGTGTGCGGGGTACAGCGTGAAGTTGATTATTTTTATCTAAATGTTATTAAGTTGTACCATTGTATTGCTAAAACAAAAAATATTTAGAAACATTTGATATTCAAGAAATCAATGTGAACAACATAAATATAATATAATAGCTAGTCAATGTTCTTATTAAATCACGACGTGACCCGTCCACATGTTTACCCATACGTACAGTCCATTTCCAGTCTCGTCTCGGCACGTCCGTAAAGATGTATATAGATAATATGTGCAGAATTATTAATTTGATCTTCATTTAACTTAAAATCTCTTATCAGCGATGATTAATAATTTTTATTTGTTTTCTTTTTCGATTTGCTGCTGTATCCCACACATAGCAGGGTAGAGATTGAACCTGGAAATTAATTGTTAAGACACTCCGTTCCCATTAAGACACTTTCGTTTCCAAATTTTTTTAGGTATTGCGTGTTGAGTTGCGGAACTCAACGCCACGCTTTGCTTGGTTACCAGAGTGAATAAAATAATTAAAATATTAAATATTTCCGTCCTCCGAATCGAACCCACGTCACAACTCACAACGGCCTCCAGTTATTAATTGTGAAGTAATGAGTTCATTAATTGTAAAAATTAGTGAACACCGTGGTGGTGCAGTGAGATGAAGTATGACAGTAAGCGTGATGATTGTGGGTTCGATACCCCCTCGGGAGATTGTGTACTTATGAATAGGTGTTAACTTATTTGCGCTCTTTTGCATGTTAGTGTTTATTTATTTAGTGAGTGAGTACTTACTTAGAAAACAGATTAAAATTTGAACGTAGCGGGACTCGAACCCGCGCTTCCTGTTCTCATTGAGCTACGTCGAAATTTTTCTATGATTATTACAACTTATTCATGTTATTAGCATCTCTGCAGGGAAATTGATTGAATTAATTGAATTGAAGTAGTAAGTAATAGCTAAAACTTGGCGGACACACTGCCGTGTGTCTAGATAATAAGTTTTTTTTTCCTAAGTGTGGAATAACACCTTAAAAATGTTTAAAATAGTGAGTAAGTGTTTAGTTATTTTGTGTTTAATGACTAGAAAGTGTTTAGTGACTGAACTTAACGCCCCGCTTATTTAGACAAAGCACGGCGTTAAGTTCAGTTTTGCACAATTTTTCTTGGCTGGAAAATGGCTGGCGAAACATTTCACAATTATATAGCGTGAACCGTTTTTGCTCTATTGTTTTTACTATGATTCGTATATTTTTTTGGTTATATACATATTATATTTTTTTAGATATTTTGAATGGCAATTACTCACAGTATTTAAAAAAAGTATTTTAAAAATAAGTTTGTGTCAATTGAGCTGTGTTTCTTTTTAAAATGTGTTATAAATTGTGGTATTAGGAGTTCCTACAAATGGAGCATTGAGTACATTAATTCTAGATTTTTTGTATTTATCACATAAAAATGAAAAACGTGCTTTATAAAAAAATAATACGAATTTAATAAACTTTTTTACCTACCGCTTGTAAATTCTTTTACCAGCACATAAACAGGATAGACAGAGGTAGCACCGTTTATCATTTTCCACCGAATTCTGGAAGCATTCCGTGTTGAGTAGTGGAACTCAATCTCGATTCGCCTCTGCACTAAATCGAGGTAATGGAAATATTAAATATTTGGTAATAATAATCGAACCCACAAATCGCGTTGACAGTCACACGTTTGTGCCCCTGCGCCACTACTGCTCTGATTCAATATATTTAATTTATTAAATTCTTTATTAAATATTATCAACATATTTTTTTTCTTTGAGATGACCATTTCGTCATTGTTTAATAAATTATTAGTCAGTAGTAACTTCATAGTCGTTACAAGGCCACTGTATACAGTACTACTAATACTAATACGAAGATTTATAAATCTTCGTAACCTCAAGTTGCAACATTAGAAGAACTCGATTAAAAAAATACTTTGAATATACGAGTAGTTACAGGTAAGCAAAGCCAAACCCGGAACCACGAGCGAGCCATCGAGATGAGCCGTGCTAATATCATCAATAAATAACAAGGTTAGGATGCCATGGTGGCGTTTTGGGTTCGATTCCCACTAGAGGAAATGATTG
Source organism: Heliconius sara (assembly GCA_917862395.2). Lineage (NCBI taxonomy): Eukaryota > Metazoa > Arthropoda > Insecta > Lepidoptera > Nymphalidae > Heliconius > Heliconius sara. Next base: position 285,732 of record OU860787.2, on the reverse strand, counting down.
TTTTATAAACGATTAAAGGTTTGTAATATTTTGAAGGTGTTATTCCACATTAATGACAGAAACATATTTTAGAGAATGTATAAAAATTTGAACGCGAATAATATTTACATTTTCCCGCTCTAGTAAATAGAGTGACGCGCGCCTCAAGCGCGGCGTTGAGTTCCGCCACTCAATACGCATTGCTTCCGGAATTCGGCAGAGAGCGCGGAACTGATGTGTCTTAATGGGAACGGAGTGTCTCTCTACATTGTTATGTGCAGGATACTTTGTAAAAAAAAACGTGTGAAAAAAAAGTTGAATTGATTTTTCTTTTGTCATTTTGTGTTAAGTATCATATATTTAAGATTTGTTATTGGTCTAATTGTGGTTAATCAATATGTTTGTGACAATTTATTAAAGACAATATTAGAACATGACAATCTAACGGTTTTATTTACAATTGATGTCCATTTTTCTTTTAATTAACGATTAATCATCGCTGTCAACAATTTGAATATTTAATTATTTTGAAATCATTTTTTTAGTATTATTCATACAAAATAAGTCATGAGGCTGTGAATACGATCGTGGGGTCGTGTCCCGCTAGGGGAAATGGGTTATTTAACATTTTCATTTCCTCGTTCTGGTAACAAAACAAAGCGCGGCGTTGATTTCCGCCACTCAACACAGCAGGACATATCTCGTATAAAATGTCTGGAACAATGTGTCTTAAATACTTTATTCATCACGATAGCTACCTAAGTACTTATATCCAAGAGCCGTTAAATTAATTTTCTTATTTATTTTAGTAAAGGATTCACCTATATTATGTACAGTTTTGTGCATAAATATGATGCACTCATTTAATAATTAATTTTTAAAGTGAGATTTTTCTGTATGCTGGTGGTACGAGGCGATCGTGAGTTCAATCTCTGGCTAGACAACGCAGTGTTGAGTTCCAACATTCAATACTAAATATCTCTTAAAAGATGTTGAAGAAAAACATAAGAAAAAAAAACACAAAACATTTTTTTTTGTTTTGTTTTGTTTCACATTTTTTCCACACACAGAAAAACAATTAAACTGATATCATTAAATAAAAATACTTCTGGCACACTTTTACAAAAGAACAAAAGAAAGTTTTTTTTTTTCATTAGGAGGCGACTACCAGTTGTGGGCATCTACCAAATATGTATGTAATATTAGGATGTAACGGTGAATTTTGATTAAGGTCAATAGATCATTCGCCACAAGATCAAGGCTACCTTCGATGTTATATACGTAAGTGAGGCGGCGCCGGCGCAGTGGCGATGCGGCCGGGGGAGCGGGTGTTGGTATCGTGATTTATCATTTTATTATTGAAAATTACATAATTTTAATAAATATAACTATGAATATAATTTTAAGAAACATTATATAATCTGTGCTCACAATAATTTGTATAAAAAAAAATTAATTTAAAAAAAAGTATGTGTAAAGTGAAGTAAATGAAGACGCGAGTGCCAATAAATTAAAAATGTAAACAAAAGCAAGATATTGGGACCAAAATGTGATATCTAATCATATGGTCAGCTATAAATGTGCATATAAATGATTTTTACTTAATAATGGATATTTTTAAAAACTTTTAAGTGATGAAGTTGTTGTGTATTCTTCTGTGTATGGTGGCAGGTGTCTCTGCGCTGTTACCGCCAGTTAGCTCCGGTGTAGATCACCTGGTGCGAGCTGCTTCTGCTACTTGTGAGCATTTAAGTTTATTTTCTTTTGAGCTTCAAACATCACGGCCTCCGCCGTCATCGCAGAGCGTCTGGTGGTTAAAGTAAAGGCTCTAGGTCCGATGCGCGATCCAAGCGCGGTGTTGACTCACTCAACACACAATGTGTCTACTATGTGGGAAAAAACGTGAAATTTCTTCAAGTATCTCTTATGCATCTCTTAGCATTATGTAGAGCCATAGCTCTATCTTTTTATTAATTTATTTTAAAAGTAAAAGTTATGCCTAATTGGTCACATAATTTCGATAACGTTATTACTATAATGAACTTGAATAAATTGGTTATTAAGTTATAATATATCATTGATCAAACGTTTGAGAATTTGGTCTATTAATTTGTGAGGAAGCCAAAGATTTAGGTCGAGCTTTACACTCAACACTCTTAAACTGAAGGTCGGAATACAAAAGTGTATTTTTCATAACCTAACTATGTAGTGAAATAAAAACTAAAAAACAAAGGCTATCGTATCGGCACAGCGTGTGGCTGCAAATACGATGGTTGTAGTTTCGATTCCCTCTCTTCATTTCTCGAAGGAATTAATTGTTTTCATATTCTTGCTCTAGTAACAAGACAATTCGCGACGTTGAGTCCGCCATTCAACGCGCAATAATTTGAAAATTGTGCATAAAATGGGGAACGCAGTGTCTAGACATTAATTTCTCTCTGAATATCTTGCTTATGAAGGATGAAGCGTGAAGCTGAACAAAAATAGATACACTGTTAGGTATAATGTAACTTAAAAACTTACTAGAAAGAAAAACTAAATTATTTTTAACATATTTTATGCATATACATATAAATATATATACTTATAGGCAGAAATATATAACAGCTGCATCTTTATAATTATAATTTTTATGATTATAAACATTTAAATTGAATAGATTGTCTAAAAGGGCGCGGATTCAAATTTCATTATCAAGATTTTTATGTAGAATTTCACAATGTTTTACATTTAATAAGTAGAACGTGGATTTTATATTGTGGCACTAAAACAAATGTTAAATAGCCATATAAGCACTTTTGTAGGTATGTCGAGTGGTTTAATTTTATGTGTATTGTTCGTTTTCATTAATAAACTAAATAATTTAAATTGGTCGATAATGTTTCTCTACAATATTATTTAAAATAACCTAAAAGAAAGTATACCTTTATTCATCATAAATGTATATTCTTTATACTAGAATTATAAAGATATAGAGTTTGTTTTGTTGGACACACTGATCTCAGAAACTACTGGTTGAATTGATAAATTCCTTTCGTTCAAAGTGATACTTTCACTTGTCTTGCCAAAATTCGTTAAACGGTTTTTTTTAGTTTTGCTTTTCCTCGTTTTTCCGCGCTTTGCCTCGTTACCAGAGCGAAGAAAATAAAAATATTCAATTTATTTTATTTCCTGGATAGGAAATCAAACCCACAACCGGTCACGTTTTTATGCGCACGCTTGTGCCCCATCACCACCATAGGCCTCAATAGCCATTCTCATTCCTGGTCTTATCCTGAATTATGTAGAATCCATCTACTCCACATATAATACTTTTGATCAAGTGGACAAAATCTATATTTTTTGAACCTTTTATGTTTAACGTACCTTCCGCACCACTGTCACTGATCAGTGAGGGTCTTCTAATGACAAACGTAAACACTCAATGAAGTGCTATGTTTAATATACAGTCATAACGCGCGCTTCCTTCTTAGCTTAGATTAAGGTCATTAAAAATGTTCTTCCTTGTTGTAATCGCTGTTGCATCTTGATAATGCATGTTTTTCATAACTTGCACCGGCACCGGCTTCAAATTTATTTAATTTGAAGCCGGTGCCGGACAAGAGAAGATATATTAAGAGATAACTACAAATATATTGAATAAAAGGCAAAAAAGTAAAAAATAACTATGTATATCAATATCAATAATTTCACTAATTATTATAAAGAAAAATATTACATTTATCAAGGAATTAAAAGTTATAAAATAGGTATTGTTTTTTTTTACATATAATTTGTACGCAGGTTTTAGAGCGGTTGTAAATCTAAACTATACAAATCTAAATTAATTCAAAATCATTGTTTAAGTATTATAGGTAGTCATTACTACAAAATCATTACTAGTTTAAATCGCATATAGCAGGGTAGACAGAGGAAAGCCGGACACTTCCTGTAGAGATATTCTATAATATTATAAAATAACTGTAATTTAACCAGGAACAAGTTAAGATCCTTCAAAGATCTGAGGTCATCTAGAATTTCATCACTTTTGCATGACATTATTGATGTGCGGCCTCCGCAAATTATTCTATTTTAATAAAACATTTAAATTATTTACATTTGTTTTTATCTCAACGCTTCGTTGTGAAAATAATATATAGTATTTCTGTAATACCACAGGAAACGGAGTGATTTAACTCCGTTCTATATTTAACTTATAATTGTTTTCTCTGCCTAACCTGCAGTGCCTGCTGTACAGGAAATAGCCTGAAGCTTTTTAGTTAATCAAAATTGTACAAATAAAAAAAAACAGATTCACGCTACAGCGTGCCGCACACAGCTAGATAGGCAGAGGGAACCTAGTGTTGAGACACTTTGTGCCCCATTTTCCGCCGAATTTTGCAGGCATTGCGTGTTGAGTAGCAGAACTCAATGCCGCGCTTAGCCTCGACACCAGAGCGAGAAAATGGAAATATAAATTTAATTAAATATTTCATCTCCTCGAATGGGGATAAAACCAACAACCGGTCGGTTTAACAGTCACACTTTGTGCCAAAATTGTATATTTGTTGTAATAATATATTTTAAAAAATATAATTTGATCAGCTATCTAATCATCACGCGAATAGTTCAAAAGACGTTAAGTATTAAGTAACTAGAAAAATAAAGGTGTATACTACGATTGGACTCATACCACATATATACATATATTAGTCCGTGACCTTACGTGATTTTAGATGAATCTACACCAATATTTGAATGTCGCTCGAGTCAGAGGTCTCTCGTAATGTGTGTCAATGTTATTAGCCTTTGTTAGTTGTTCACTTTAACGTGGACACCGCTGTCAGTGTATATATATATATTTTGTATATATCTATATAGATTTCCTTTTTTTTTCTTTTTGACTTCACGTTGTATCCCGTTTCAGGCGGCGTAGGCAGGAAATTTAGTGTTGAGATACTCCGTCCTCACTTAATGTCCTATTCTCGAGATGTTGCGTGTTGAGTGTTAGAACTTATAGTCCGCGTTTTGTTTTAAAAAAATGAATAAATAAACGTACGGCAAGTTAATAGTATTAATTCGTGCATAACCGTTAAAGTTAATAAACCTGATCTAATTTATATTCTTTGTTACTCAAAGTAGGGTATGTATACAACATCTAGAAAGAATTATAGAATTTCAGAGCAAATTCGACAAATAATTTATAATGAAAAACGAAGGTCCACACTGATTGCTGCGATATCTCGTTATGTTGTAAGGTTCAGTATAGCTTATAGTTATTTTTGCGTCACCCTAGCGCTTGCGCATCTCACGCGACGACGCTAACACGAACATTTGGATTTTTATTTGGAAGACAATGCTGCGAGTTGTCTTAGCAGATCGGAGAAATAAAATTAAATTTTTAAGTGCGTTGTGTTTCACTGTAAACGCGCTAGTTGTGAAAATATGGGTTCACCTCTCACTTGGAGGAATAAATTATTTTTAATTCCTCGCTCTGATAGCAAGACAAATTGCGGTGTTCAATTCCGTGACTGAATACACAATGTCTGCCCTAACCCCTTGTTTCCTCCCTATGCTATTTGAGCGATACACACAGTTTTTATTGCTATCTTTAATCATATCGCTGACATATTCTCATCTGTGAAAAATTTACATGTCCTTAAAAATATATTTATATCAACAAAGAAGTTGCACTTATCTGTATAGTATATCAATGATAAAATTGTTAAAATTTTTCGTCCTTGTTGTTTTGTGAGAACAATCATTGTAAGACGTGTTAAACAGTTTAACCCTTTGTTTCATTTGTAAGAACAATGTCGAAATCACCAGAATGTTGCTATTTATGTACAACAATAAATTGAGAATAACACTGAGAATATTTTGTTTTGCGTTGTATAAGCTTTAATATAGTTATAAAAAATAAAACAAATCAGCTTCACGCTGTATCCCGCACACAGCAGGGTAGGCAGAGGAAACTTAGTGTTAAGACACTTCGTTCCTCACTTTCTGCCGAATTCTAGAGGCATTGCGTGTTGAATGGCAGAGGTCAACGCCGTGCTTAGCCTCGACACCAGAGCGAAGAAATGAAATATAGTTACCAGAAAATTTTATGTTTATCTGGAAAATCTAATAAAGAATTTGTATTTTAAATCAATATTAATTGAATTGAGGCTGTCTTGGCGCAGCGGGACAGCTTCTATCTGAAAACATTCTTCACTCGAAGAACTTATTATATTAAATTATTTTAACTTATTCGTTTTGATAAAGGAACCGGCGTTGAATTCTGCCACTCAACACTCAAACTCGAATATTGATAGTTCTATTTTACTTATCCCGTTATTTGCAGAATACAGTGAGAAAGTACGATATGCGCGACAAAAAGTCCTAGACATGCGCTTTTATTTAAAATTCGACGTTTAACATTTTTCTTTCATAAAAATGTTTAATTTTACAATTATTCAATTGCAGTTGCAATTAGGTTTCAAGCACGCGAGCGTGATACAACGAGGCGATCGCTGTTGTTCAGTTTGCTTAAGGAATCAAATTATATGTTAATTATTACGAGTTATAGCGCACGTCACGTTCGATTTTTGTATTAAACTGCTAAGTGAATAACATAACTTTTTTAAAATGGATTATTATCTTTATTAACATACACACTTTATATTGCAGGTGACGCTTTGCCTTTGGAGATGATATTCAACTGGCCCTCCATACCAGACCTGGAGGTAGTTGAATATACTAGAGAGGGCAAAAGGACTTATAAGCTAAAGAAAGCTAATATATACCTTCGGAACCGGCTTCCTCATATCCTAGTTTTTTACATTCCGGGCTGGTGGAACACTCCTGCTGATGAATCTTCAAGAACTTTGATCAAAGCTTTGCTTCTTAAAAATTCCTTAGTGCTTATATTGGATACGCGCGCTACCTTCTGTCGTGGTTACGTGTCTTCTGCGTCTCGCGTAAACGGCGTGTCACAGAAAGTATTTAAGTTTATGAAGAAATTGTCCGCCGACGGGTATCCCTTGTCGTCTGTACATTTTATTGGATTTAGTCTCGGCGCCCACGTCGCAGGCATGGTGGGCAAACTGGTGCAAAACAAGTTAAGGAGGAAGATAGGCAAGATAACCGCCTTAGATCCAGCGAGGCCGTGTTTCACGCAAATTTCGAAGTACAGGCTTGATAAGCAAGATGCCAGATTTGTCCAAGTTATCCATACGAGTGCTGGTGTCGTAGGACTGGAACATCCAGTGGGTCATACTGATGTGTATGTAAATGGAGTTTTAACTTCACAACCAGAGTGTCGAGAGAAAGCGATCAGCTTAGAATGTGATCACGCGCAATCTTGGAAACTATTTTCAGCTTATATTGCAAATGAGCGTCTATTAACGGCTCGAAAGTGTAAAAGTTGGAATGAATTAAGCAACGGGCGATGTAGTGGCAATGAAACTACTGTAGGGTACTGGTGTAGTAGCAACTTAAGAGGAATGTTCCTCCACAAGTCCCAAGAAGTTGTACGACAAGTGAAAGTTTTCAATCCTTTAGATTTCAAGACATGGTGGTCGAGATGACAAATAATTTATGTTATAGATTCTTCATAGCATACTGACACTTTTGTTGCATTTTTTGTTTTATAAATATGTGAGATATATGAATTTGAAAGAATAACAAATAACGTCTTAGTTCTACTGGTGTCCAAGAATTTGTAGGTTTTGTACTTTTGAATATGTGAAAAAGAAATCAGTTAACCAACAGTAATCGTAAAATAAATTCGTTCAATTATTTAAGATACAAAGAGTGACAGTTTTGTATAAGCACAATTGAGGTTTTATAATTAAAAATCATCACGTTCAAAAAAATACCAGTTGGATATTGTATGTTTAGTATGTGTGTTTGAAAGATATTAATATTATAAATTGTAAAAACGTGATAAATATTTATCCATCGCTGATAATAAAGAATTATTGGACGCTTCATTATGTCATTTTGTAGGAACTATTTAAAAATATAGTTTGCAAGTTTTTCTAATAAAACTCGTCACTGACTTGCGAAGAATATGCCACATTATATGATTATATTCTTTGGGAAGAATTTAATTTAATTTTATTTTATTTTATTTTAATTTAATTTTAACACATCTATTAGAGTAGATTTCTTTTTAAAATAGAGATTTTTTCAAAAATGTTTATTATGATTATAATTTGCCCATTTCGGTTAAAACTGGAAACTGGAAATGAAATTGTTTTTTTTAGTACTTGGAGTTGGTCTATCAACGATGACGAGAAATTGGTTTATACTGAAAGTACCACTCGCTGCCATTATCCAATTTTTCATCAGAATTTTTCTGGAATAGGGAATGAACAAAATAAAATAAATCAGCTTCACGCTGTATCCCGCACACAGCAGGGTAGGCAAAGGGAACCTAGTGTTAAGACACACCGTTCCCCACTTTCCGCCGAGTTCTGGAGGCAATGCGTGTTGAGTGGCGGAACCCAACGCCGCGCCTCGACACCAGAGCGAAGAAATGAAAATATAAATGTAAGTATATATTTTATCTCCTCGAGTGGGGATCGAACCCACAACCATACAAATTTTACAGTCACACTTTGTGCTCCTGCGCCACGACTGGTGTTAATTGGTAACGAAATTAGCAAAATTTCATGAAGTGGTTACAGATAGTTCAAATTTCATTTAAGATTCCTAATTTAGTTTTAATACAAATATAAATATCTGTGATATATTCATGTGAACAAATAATATTAAATTAAAAGATATTTTTATGAAGGTTAAGAAATAATATTTTAATAGATATTAAATATTGAATAAATAAGTTCTGAAGATAACGTTTGAAATTATTGAAGTATTAAGTTTTTAATATTTTTTTAAATAAAAATATATGTAATTATAACTTTATTTACTATTTTTTTAATAGCATGTGTATTTCCTTAACTATAAAAATGTGTAAATATAATGTTGGTTTCTGGAAATAGTGTATTGAAAATATTAAATGTCTACAAACATATTTATTTGTGCAAATCTAATGTAAATTAACTGTTAAGTGACGTGTCTGAGTGTGGGTGTTAGGGAGGCAGAATATTGAAATTGCTTCTTTAGTAACATTTTTTTGTCAGGGGCTAACTGTACTAATATTTCCAGCTCGATATGACATGAGTACCTTAAAAAACTGCTACTGTACTGTGTTTTGGTTTATGTAGGGACATATTATATGGTATACATCTTTCAACGCTGTCGGCATCACCCCTGCAGCTTCTCATTTTCTTGTCTTATTTTTCAAGCTTATTGGTGTAACGCACATATTGCAGGGTAGACAACGGGGATCTAGTGTTAAAACACTCCGTTCCTAACTTTCCGCCAAATTTTCGAAACCTTGAGTGTTGATTCGTGGGATTTAACGCCGTGTTTTTGCCTGGTTTGCTTCTAAGCAAAGAAATTAAAATATTAATAAATAATAATTGTTTTTTCCGAGTGAAAATCACACGGTAGTTCCACTGCATCACGATGGCCTTATCTATATAAAAATGTGTTATTTTACTAAGATACGATATGTACTATGATATATATATATATGTTAGAAATATTAGCGCCATCTGTTTTTCAGTAGGAACATTGTTGGAATTAATCTTATGTAGTGATTCACATGTTTTTCGAGAGATGGCGTTGCTTATTATATTATATATATTTCAAACAAAATTTGATGAAAATTTTGAGCTTAAATCCTTTCTTAGTATTAAAACCTGCTATTGTTTAGCTTATCTTGAAATAAATCACATTTTATATTTTTTTATTTCATATTGTTGTATTTGCACGAAATGAGTGGATATTAATTTGTCGATATTTTGTTCTAGATATAAGGATATTTTCTGTCGTTTACATAGCTCTCTAATATATAGCAGCGAAAGCGAAATAAAATTAATTTCAACCCAATTTTTGGGACATTGAGTGTCGGTTTGTTTCGACATTTTGTCCATTTTTGCTGACTACTGCGTCAGAAGAGTCGCAAATATACTGTGGACGTTAATAGAACTAACCCCATGAAGGACGGACGGATGAACAAATAATGCTTAACGGTCCCTAACAATTTTGTGTAAGAAATAGGTCACAAAGGCAAGAGATATATTTTTATATCTTCACGTTGTTTCCCAGAGGGAACATCAGCTCAATTTTCTAACACATACTTCTACATTGCGTGTTGAATTTTTTTGTGATTTGTTTTGTCTCAAGTGAATCGAAATACCGTTCATTTTCGAAGACTTAGAAAAAACTGTGATTTTCCAATTAAATTAAATAAATAAAATATTTATAAATAGTTTTACAAAGCTTATATAAAACTAAACATTTACTTATATAGTAAAATTATTAATGACAATCTCTTATTTAAGTACATCGTAGTAGATACATAAAGGGCAACCAACAAAAAGGCAGATCCTCCAATGGTTGGTGTACTCTGGTCTCTGACGTCTCAGTGGACGTGCAGAGGACAGGCCGACAGGAGATTAATAGTGCGGGATCATAGGCGGGGCCGGTTTAGATGTGCTCCGGTCATAGTTACAGCGTGGAAGTGAAAAATCAGAAAAACCGTAATAGTAATTAATAATCATTAAAAAAACGTATCGTCGATTTTTTTTCTGCATTTTGAGATTATTAATATTATCATTTTATAGAAATGTTAGGATTGTTTTTGTTCCTTTTTTGTCCGCTTTAAGGATATAAGACTTAAAAGTCAATTCAAACAAGATATATATTTATAGAAAAAGATTTATTAAATCAATATCTTATGTAATATTGATTTTCTTACTGTTAAGTGCACATCTAATGTTTTCTAAGCATCATGTGCCTAATTTTTTAATATAGATAAAAATATATAATTTTTTAAAAATAAAAAAGAACTTGCAGCGCCTTATTGCAAACGCGACGGTTGTAGGTTTGATTTCCACCCGAGCTAAGAGTTTTATTCATTTGCTCGCTCAAATAACAACATAAACCAAGGCGTAGCCATCCGCTACTCGACATGAATGCTTCAAAATTTGGGTGGAGCGTGTGGAGGTGTTTTAACATAAGGTTCCCTCTGCATGCTCTACTGTATGCCGAATACAGCGTAAAACAATAAAATATCTCAATCAATAGTCCTTACAACATCGCTATCACTGCCACCCCACCTCACCACCGAGCTTTAGGTACACACAAACATTTCGCTATTTCGTGGGCTTGTCCGTCTGCTTCCTGCCATTGCCGTTACTGAGTCCGTGAGTTCATAAATCTTTTACAAATGGTTTCTACGAACAAGATTTAGTATATAAATAACTATTTCTGTTGATGAGAGAGTTCGTTCACTTAACACGCAAAGAGAAAGAAAGGGAAAGGAATCTTTTAACACTCGGTTCCCTCTATCTTCCCTGCTGTTTGCGGCTTACAGTGAAATGCTATTTGGATTCATTTCCAATATATTATCTAGTCATGATTTAAAATGTGCAAGAACAGTGAAGTATACATACAAGTAATTTTTAAGAGTATAGCAACAAATTTTGAACATGGTATTGCTATTTTTTTTGTTCAGGATTATTTTATGTCTACGGAATTCGGCGGAAACGGAATACTAGATTCACAGGTTCCCTTTGCCAGTCCTGCTATGTGCGGGATGCTAAAAAAAAATAGAAAAGATCACATTGTTTTTAGTTAATTTTGCGTCAGTTAAGCTCGGTTTCCATCGTGAAAGAGAAATGAACGGGTAATGCTTAGGCAGACCGGATTTCTTTTAAATATAATAAGTTTACATTTCCCCTGACGAAATATAGTCTTACTTTGTATATAATATAGTCCTACTGTGCTCCGTTAACTAGAACTGAGTTTGTTTCCACTACTTTGTACCAAATTTCATAAGTATAGACACTTATATTGATTATGCGGTGAATTTCATACAAAATACAACAAAATTGATGATGAATGCTGTTTCAGCTTGATACCTTCTCGCGATCTTGAGATAAATACTCTTGACAAACAGACAGACGGACACCAAAGTGATCCAATTCATCCAAAAATCCAAGAAATGGATCAAGTTTTTTATCGTTTGAAGTACGAAATCCTAAAAAAACAAAATTTGTTGCATATCACATACTTAAAACAATATATAAACAATAACCAAACAATAACTTAAAACAATAAACAAACTAAAAGCTCGTAAAGCTTAAAATCGTACATAAAGTGTAATTACAGACGGGAGACAGATCGAGGCCATTCATTTGCGGGTAATTAGTGCGTTACGAGGGTGAGAGGATGTGGGGGTTGATATTTGCTTATTATAGGTTTTGAAGTCACTGTGGCGCAGTGGCACAGTGTCTGACTATGGACGCCTTGGTAGGGGACTCGATGCTTGCTGCCATTTTATAAGATGTATACATATATGTAAAAAAAAATTAAATTAAATTAGCTTCACGCTGTATCCCGCACACAGCAGGGTAGGCAGAGGGAACCTAGAGTTAACACACTGCGTTCACCACTTTCCGCCGAAATTTGGAGGCATTGCGTGTTGAATGGGAGAACTCAACGCCGCGCTTTACACCGACACCAGAGCGAAGAAATGGAAATATAAATTTTAAGTAAATATTTCATCTCCTCGAGTGGGGATCGAACCCACAACCAGTCGGTTTTACAGTCACACTTTGTGCCACTGCGCCACGACTGGCCTGGCCTGTAAATAAATTAAATCTTCCAGCTCTGGTAATACAAAACTCGGATTTGAATTTCGCCACTCAATACGCAATGTCTTCCATAATTAACAGGAAAAGGAAGAAAAGAGTGCATTTACATTAGACTCTCCCTATCTACCATAGAATAAATTAAAAAAGTTCACATCTATACTAGTATAATATAATAAAATTAAAGAGAGTGTTTGGTTGAACTCGTTAATCTCGTTAACTACTGGTTCTTTATTTTTATCGAAGTATCCTACTGTATCTGCGCCATTAGGTTCGTATATATCATATTTTCCATCACAATTCCTAGTTATTATTCTTTGACCGTAGCCGTAGCCTTATATATAAAGTTTCGTAGACACCAATAAAGCCGGAAAGTATATTTGTACACGCTCCCCAACTGTCTAACTGTCACTCCAATATTCCGCGCCTGGAGGGTACTCGGTGACGGGAGGTCTGAACGATAACGCGCTATATCGATTGGCTCTCTCCTACTTTCGATTTTACCGCGCATTTGTTGAAATGTATGTAAAAATCAGTTATTGTTTTAGCAATGTATAAAAATATATGGTCAGAAGATCGGAGAAAGGGAGCAATGCCTTTTTTTAGATATATGTATGTATGTTTGAACTTAAAAAAAAATAGGATTTCCTGTATTTGTTTTATTTCTGACTTAGCGATGTAACACTTCGTATTTTTTTTTTTTGTTGGTTTGCGTAGAAATTAATTTTTTAGTTTTTCTCTCCACGTAGCATGAAGGGTAGAAGAGGGAACCTGGTAGGGAACATTCTTTCTATTAAGATACTTCCGTTACCAACTAATTTTGAAGGCGTTGCGAGTTGAGTGGCGGAATTTGAAGCCGCGTTTACCGTCGTCTCTAGAGCGACGAAATTCAAATATTTAATATTTCATTTCCTCAAATGGTAATTGAACCCACAGACTGCATTTACAGTCGCACGCCTGTACCTCTGTGCTTTGAGTGGCCTAGAATACAAAACTGTTTTTGGAAATATCCTGAATTTGCACAGAAGAAAGAAACCGGGTCTTTACGCTTATGGAGTATCACATAATACATATTGATTATGATAAATGTATCCGACGTTTGTATGAACGAGAAACCTTTTTCAAGGCATAAATATAAATAGGTGTATCGGAATAACAGCAGGGACACATGCATATGTATTGGATTCTGCCGATTATATTTTAAGCTTTATTTCTTTAGAAATAAGGTTTAAATCGATGTATGTTGAATTTACCTGAAAAATAGGGTTGCCTATCGCAATTACGATTGTAGAGACCTTTGATATTTTTTTTATTACCTACAACAATGACCTATATTTTACATTTTGAAATATTTTTTTATAAAAAAGAGATAAATTTTAGGATAACTACTATAAAAATAATACTCTAAAACATACAAAAATGACAACACAACAAATAACAAAAACTCTTCATATCTAACGACTTTACAGATTAAAGTAGGTAAGTCTCAACACAAGTAGGTTCGTCGTACATATTTAAGTACGTCGATATATATTCTGTTATGTCATTGATCATGGCGTTCCAAACGTACCTGTCCAACAGTAATCATTTGGTCGATTAATTGTAGGAGGGAATTAAGAGAGAATATAAGAAAATTTCTACGTAAACTGAAATAAGCGGAATTTTACATTTTAATTTTATGTAGTAAAAAAAGAATTTTAGAACTTTTCGTACGCATTGGCAACCCTAAAGTATTGTAGCACATAGAAGGCGGTGCACAGTCGGGGCGCGGTACAAAGACTCAATTATATTTTGAAGCACGTTTCAAGCATTTCAATTTTATATCTCGGCCATTTGGGACGAATGCCGACGTTGAGGCCGACGGAGAGCCGCGCGACGCGAGCACCGACGCCGAGCACGCTCTGGTATAATATTGGGTAGGTTTACCACACGTCTTGTTATATGAGGAAATTAACACTTAAAAAAAGTAAGACGATGTCAGAAAATAGGAAAAAATGGCTTGATGTTTCTGCCAAGATAAGAGGATACATCGATATAACGAAAAATTAAGACTCTGTTTTATATTCATTTTGTTCGCCCGCCTCCGTGTGTTGAATGACAGATGCGAATGGCGTTTTCATAAAAAAAAAATTAAGACTTTCATAATACTCTCACTCTTAAGTGCGCCATTTGAATATATTTATCGCGATAATTGAATATCTAATCCCAAATCATTTACTTTGTGCAGTCACGGCCTTTCTTGAACTATAAAGCACAGCGATTGCGAAAGCGAAATTAGTCGGTAATGCTGAGGCGGAGCGCTTGCTTAACGTATTCCTTAATGTGCCCGCTCTGTTCGCGGAAACATTCATGGAAACGTTGCTTTTGTCTCATAAATTTGTAGGTTTATTTATTAGTAATAATAATTATTATTAATGAGGTCGTGATAGCATAGTGGTACAACGGCTAACTGGAAATGCGTTGGTTGCGGATTCGATTCCAACTCGAGGAACTGAATTATTTTTATTCCTTCGATCTGATAACAAATGTAACGCGGCTTTACGTTCTGCCTCTCGCCAATACTCAATGTTTCGAAAATTAGGTAGAAAGTGGGGAACAAAGTGTCTTATCACTAGGTTCTCTTAACCCACCGTGCTATATGCGAGATAGGAAAAATATTATTATTTATACAATTTCTGTAAATTAAAAATATATGTATGTATTTTTAATTAATAGTTCCTAATTCAATTAGTTATTTTAGTCGCCAGTGGTTAAATAACAAACTAATTCTATAATCTCTTTATATTCTAACTGATGGTCGACCTAGTGATAACTAGAGTTAGTCTCGTAGCAACGATTCGGCTTAAACATTTCGAATTATATTGGAAAACGATATTTTTTGCCTTTAATTCATCCTTTTTTGCCGTCATTTGTATAGTTCTAAAACGCCCAGCTTAGAAAGTCCTATTTTTTTTTTTTTGTTATCTGAGTAGTACAAGAATTGCACATTGGGATACACATATACATTTATATTTATTAAGAAAACGTATTTTGATTGTAACGGGATTTCAACCCGCGTCTCTTTGGTAACCGTCCAAGCGCTCTGACCAACTAACCCAAAATTATATGAAGGCGGTAGATATTTCTTTTAAAGTAATTTGCTATATTGAGCTGGAGCAGCGAAAGGATAGTGTTTGAATCAGTAAAGGGACCCATTGAACCTTCTGCTGTGATCGCAAGTCCCAGGCACTGCTCTAAGCTCATCAGTATTAGTGTATATGGTTATTTTAAAATATAATTAAATAAAGAAATTCTATAGGAATTGCGGTTTTCTTCACATAATCCAATACAACACTAAATATTTTTATTTCCCGAGTGTGGAATAACACATTGAAAATTTTAAAAGAGTTATTTATGTTTTGTTGTCGAGTTAAATGTATCAACATGTACTGAATTATTTTACAGCTTCACGTCTATTCATGCATTGTGTACCTAGGCAGAGGGAACCTAGTGTTACGATACTTTGTTCCCAGTAAGACACTTCAATTCCCCATTTTCGGCCTTATTCTGGAGGCATTGTGAGTTAAATGGCGGAGCTCAAGGCCGAGCTATGCCTCGGTACCAGAGCCAGAACGTAAAAATATTAATTATTTTTTATTATTGTTCTAATAGTTCATAATTGCATGTGACGGTCGTGGACTCGATATCTACTCGGGGGAATGATTGTATTTAAATTATTATCATTTGCCGGCTACCGTAGATAAAGTTCCTACAGCGTTAAGTTCCGCTATTCAAATCTCTGATGTCTCAAACTCGAGCTAACAGAAGGCAACAAAGTGTCATAACACTAGGTAAAAAAATATAGTGGTAAAATAAAAAAAATATTATTACCTTAATTTATTATATTATTTGAAAATAAAAATATTTTTTTATAATTGCACTTGAAATTTAGTAAAAGGGAATGCATTTTTTGTGCGCAGTTATCCATTTAGGAGGGTTCAGCGGAAAATAAAAGAGTACTATTGTTAAATTACAAACTCAGTAAAGTGCCGGGGGTTAGAGCGTTGGAAAAAAAAACATTTAATCGTTTTTTTATGTAACGATAATAACAGTTGATAATAATAGTAAAGCCATTGTACCGCAGCGTCTGATCGTAAAAACCCGTCGGTTTGGGTTCGGTTCGATTCCTATTTCAGGGAAATATTTATTTTAATTTCTTCACTCTGGTAATTAGGATATCTTGTAACTAGAGATAGGAAACGCTGCATTAAGTTCTGCTTCTCAACACTCGTCTCCGTCTTGTAAATGGGTAGAGCGTGAAGAACGGAATGACTTAACCATCGTCTTAACCTTAGGTTCCTTCTCTCCTCCTCCGTCCTTAGAGTTTTATTACACAAAATTGTATCATAATTGCATTTGCTCATTACTTTGTCTAATGTTAATAAAAATATTTTATCTAAATATTTAATGAGTTTTATCTAAATATATTTAAATTTTATATAAACACAACATAAAGTGACGAAAAAAACTATCTCCAGAACATTCTACTCCAAAATGTGGAAGTGGCATTAGCACGCTTTTCCCCCAATCGTATCCCGTAAAATAGAACCAACTGGATTCGAAACGTTACACTGTACTCGGGGGTTGCGTGCATTTAATAACACACTACCGCACCATACTGTCGCAAGAGAAAACAGGTTCAAAGCTAGTATAACATAATCCTTACAATAAGTAATTTACTACTATATAGACTATAATCGTAATTAAGTATTAATGAGAATAATTGCTGTCGAGCTTGCCGGTCAAAGCGTTTTAGGTTTTCCTGTTTTTAACTTAGAGTTTAAAATACAATATTCTATTATAAACGCCATATGTACGAGGTACTGTGGAGAGTGACATGTGAGTATAATTTACACAAGCTAATTAGTCTGATAAGGTGTGATTATAGTAATGAGAGTGCAATCAACAGTTCCGGACGAGAATGCACGAAAATGACTAAATGAGTACGTTACAAAGTATGGTCTTTTTTGCTTTTTGTGTATGAAAAATATATTTTGTTCTTGGGGCTGTCGTGACGCAATGATACAATGTCTCATTGAACACTCGGTGGTTGTGGATTTGATTCCCAATTGGGGAAATTTAGAGGGAAATGGAATTGAATAATTTTCATTTTCCTTATAGGTTCTTTAGTTCCACTCAACGCGCAATGTCTCGCAAATTGAGCGGATATTGTGAAACAGAGTGTATTGATTTTCACTTTATTTTAAGCTTTTATAACAACTGCTGTAGATACTTTTTAATTTATCTCATTTTGTACCAAGCTCGGAAGCTTAGAGGAAATTTACTTGGAAATTGTGTTTATAATGAACACTAATTTATTATAGTTTAAAGTGAACTTCAACTAAACTACTTAGTAATTATTCTATTAGGATCGTTATGACTCTAACGTCATACAGTGTTGAGCAGTTTGGTCTATACATACTCGTACGTATGTTTTTTGTCAAGTTGCGTATGTTTTTAACTTTAACATATACATATATATCTAATATGATTCTCTAAAAATCTTATGAGGAGTAATATGCCTCATAAGTTTTGGTTTTACTCAATTTGGATAATATTATCTGTGATATATATCTGTACATAGCAGGAAACGCAAAGGGAATCTAGTGTTAGGACATTCCGTTTCCCACCTTGTGACAAATTTTCGAAATATTAAAAGGCAAGACAGAATCAAAAACCACCAGAGCGATAAAATGAAAATATTTCTTCCCCTAAGTGAGAATCAAACCCACACCGTCGCATTCACAGCCGGACGATGCGCCACGACATCACTCATATGAAAACAACCTGCATTCCCCAACTCCACAACAACACAAGGTGCTGCCAATCAACCATCAGAAGAAGCATTAAGCCACACCCAAGATATGGTAAATGGTATTAACCATAATAGTCAAGAATGTCCCACAATGGCGTGCTTCCGTCCGTGCGGAGCTATCGCCGTCGCATGTCTAATTGATCCTTTCAGAGGGTCATTGTTAACGAACGACTATTGTCGGTCGAATGCTTCCATGTACAGACCGCTGTGTAGTCTAAGAGGTGGTTGGTGAATTGTGTATGGATTAGATTTCTTGTAAATCTATGTAGAAAGTGTTGCGTTGTATTAAAGTGGGAAGAAGTTTTAGGTTGTTTTGTTTTTTTTTTATTTTATTTTATTTTCGTAGATTCGAGGTATATTCAGAAACGATTTTTGATGTTAATAAATGTTACGTGATACTTTAAAAGAGATTAACAATTTTTTTAAATACTTATTTAGAAAACGTATAAAAATTCAACTTAGCGGTACTCGAACCCGCGCCTCCTGGAAAGCGTACAGTTTTTTTAAACAAATTTGAAAGATAGAGATCTTTTGTTTAACATCAGAACTCTTAATCTTTTCGTTCTATGAGGCTATTAAAAAAATAATCTTAAATATGCGATATTCCATATGAAATTAAACCATCCATCTATAAATCATTCATGTACACTAAATTTAAAGACTATTACTAGAAATACAAAACTAAAACAGCTTCCGTTTCTCTGCCTAACAAATGAATATAGAAATATGAGGCCATACTTAGAATAGCAACGATCGATCGGAATTAGTTGAAGATATTCGATAGACGATGTCGATTCATTTTAGAATGTTTTCAACCATTATGCATTCTATTGCCTTCCATTTTTGTGAATTTTCAACGAATGTTCGTGTTTAACGAATAATTTTTTATAAATTTTCTACGCTGATGGTGTAAATATGTATTATTTTTATTTATTTTTAACTTCACGCTGTTTCCCTTTTATAGTAGGGGAAACCTAGTGTTAAGACACCTCTTTTCCTATTAAGACACTTCACTCCCTCTCCGCTGAATTATGAAGGCATTGCAATTAGTGAATGCCTCACCACTAGAGGGAGTCGTTCCATATGCTTTTGATTATTAAAATTACATTTGAAGGACGCATTTTCTTGTACCTCTTCGTCCTGAGTATCCTCATAGCCTTAAGGTATTTAGGATCAGTTGAGGAGGTTAAAACTGTGTAAGCGTTGGTAAAAATTTCATATTATGAAAATTTTCATAATATATTATGTTTCACAATATGAAACATTCACCTACCTTAATAATATAAATCAGAATCTGCGCTTTGGGTTTCTTAAAATATTCGTAATTTAATATAAGAATTTTTCTTCGCTTTCTACTGGTGCTTTGTAATGTAATAGTTTACGATATGAAATTAAAGTTATCGTTTTATATCCCTTAACTTAATTTATATTTTTACAACTTATAAAAAACTTAACTGCCGTGAAAGGACCGCGCATAAAACGCAAACTATACGAGTTACTATAAAAGTGTTGCTTTCACTACTATTATAACTTTTAAATTTTATACAATCGTGATATTAAGATGAATCTTGTTGTTGAGAAATATATTGAAAAAAATATATATTGAGATGAAATGTGTTTCACAAAGGTGATCATTGATATTTGATTATTCTAATTATTTTATAAAGAATAATCATATCTTATTGTTAAAATTTAGAGGCCGTCATGGCCCGGGGGCACAAGGGTGTGATTGTAACGCGACGGTTGTGGGTTTGATCCCCAATCGAGGAAAAGAAATATTTATTTAAATCGATATTTCTCTATTTAAATTTCTTTCCGCTCTGATGTCGAGGCAAAGAGCGGCGTTGGGTTCTGCCACTCAGCACGCTATGCCTCCTAAATTTGGCGAAAACGAGGGGAACAGAGTGTCTTAACACCAGGTTCCCTCTGCCTACCCTGCTGTGTGCGAGATACAGCGTGAAGCTGGTTTTTTATTGTTAAAATATTCATTCTTTTTCTCTAAAATTAATAGAAAATTTATTTGATAATATACCAGTGCGGTGAGTATTGCCCAATACTTACCGCACCGGTAGTACCGGTATAGCAAAGTATTTTAACATCGTATTCAAATTTGGACATCGTGGAACTCTTACGTGTGCCTTTTGGAAACCGTCCAGCGGTTGAACGAAGCGAAAAAAGGAGAGAACAGGGTGACTAACAGCTACGCAAATTACACATACTTACAATACGATGTATATTAAAAGATAAAAGAAACAAAAACTCCTCATAAGACTTTTACATCAAAACCATTAAACATTGTAACTCTCACGTTGACGTAAAACGTTTCATTATACTAATTTAAAGAGACCTGCTTCCAAAGCTTCTAAAGCTCAGAGTAATGGGCAGCTCTGACCGCGTCTCTACATTGTAGGCGAGATCAAAGTAAACGAAGGAGGTATTCTATAAAAGGTAAGCTAGACGTTAACCACAATATGATAGACTTTGTAATCATCGCGGCGGTCGGTTATAATGAAATACGGGTTAAGACTGAGTTGTAATGTATAAAAGGTTCTGTATATTTTATTAATGTTTTTGATTCCCGATGAAAATATGACTGTATTTTTAAACATTTTTAAAGTGTTAATCCACACTGAGGAAATATAAATACTTATTTAGAAAACGTATAAAAATTTGAACGCAGCGGGACTCGAACCCGCGGCTCCTGGAAACCGACCAGGCGCTCTGACCACTGAGCCATACGTTCTCGCCAAGCTACGTCGAAATTCTTATATGCTTGTTACAACTTATGTTGTTAATATGACTGTATGTTTATATTTGTCTGCTTTGACATTGTGGCTCACAAACGGATAACCGATTTCGATTTGGTTTTTTTTGTTTGGAAGATATCCTTCTTCTCTTAAAGAATATCATATCAGCTCTTTTCTATCTACTATATACTTTTTAAAGATTTTTGTAAGGGGGGTTTTTAATTATGAATTTGGTTTTGGAATGAGTATCTCTGTTAGTGTTTGTTAATAATAATAATTGGTGTTAATTGGTGTTAACTATATTTTTTCTAGTATAGATAGACATATAAATATAAACTGATACCAGACATTAAACTAATAAGTATTCATTCATTCATACAAAAATCACCTTCACGCTGTATCCCGCACACAGTAGGGCAGGCAGAGGGAACCTAGTGTTAAGACACTCCGTTCCCTACTTTCTGTCGAATTCTGGAGTCATTGCGTGTTGAGTGGCAGAACACAACGCTGCGCTTATCCTCGACACCAGAGCGAAGAAATGGAAATATAAATTTAAGTAAATATTTCATCTCCTCGAATGGGTGTGGAACCCACAACCAGGGGAACTGTTATATTTTAATTTCGTCCGCGCCGTTGCTGGCGGTGATCACTTACCATCCGATGCTTAGCTTACAGGAAGAATGTATTCCCTTCAATTCAATTGATATAAGAAGATTATGTAAGATAATCTCACGTACAACACATTTTTGTCATATTCAACCATTAATTTATAGTTATACAATATTTAACTTATTAGGGAACCACATCTTATTTGAATTTACTATATTTTTTTACCAGCTTCACACTGTATACCGCACACAGCCGGGAAGGCAGAGGGAACCTAGTGCTAAGACCCACCGTTCCCCATTTTCCGCTGAATATTGGAGGCATTGCTTGTCGAGGTGGAACTCGACATCAAATATAATTTAAGACGCAAAATTGAATAACGCATAAATGAAAATGTGAATAATGATTCGAAAAATAAAGTTTTATTTTATGTTTTGGGGACATTGATTATCACTATCTCATTTCTGCCCGTTTTCAAGAGATTACATTGTTCTTGGATAAGACTATGATCTTCATACAAAATAACAACAATATACGAGAAATTTATCGCGTACGGAACTACGAGAACGTGGACTATAGTGAAACACATTTATGTAGCCTATATACAAAGTATACAGTTTCCCACAAAGGTTCAACAACAGTATGTGGAATTAAAGAGCACTGTCCACAGAATAGGCGCAGAGCACGACTCGACAAAGCAACTATGTTATAACATTTTACGTCTGTTGGGAACTTGCGCCCTGAAGAAGCTTTATGTGGACAAAAGCTGGCTCCTCAATAGAAACTTTCTTATTATTTTAAGAAAATACGAGGAACTTTTCTTATGTTATTATCATTACAGTTATTTTACAAAGAATATTATGAATCCTTCAAATCAATAATTTAACATTTAAGGGTGTTTCTGCAGGAGTAAGTTGAATTATTCACTAACATCAACATATTTAACAGAGTTTTAAAATTATGATGAGACGTACATATCATAGGTAAAAAGAACATAATGTTACAAAAATAAAATTTAGCTTTATGTATATTTTATAAATATCAAATATAATATATAACAATCAAAAATTCTTATAGAAATTACGATAATGTAGTAAAAAAATCATATTAGAAGTCATTAAAGTTGTCAATCAATTCTGTTTATTAAATCAATAAGCGAGCGGGCTTCTAGTTATTATATATTGGGCAAAGCATAGTATTAATAGGTGATATTTAATAAGATGTTCGCTTACCAGTTATATGAGCAGGTGTGTCACTGTAAACGCTACTGATTGTGGGTTCCATGTCCCGTCGAGGAAATAAAAGATTTAATATTTTCATTTCTTCGCTCTGGTGTCGGGGCAAAGCGCGGCGTTGAGTTCCATCATTCAATGTCTCTAGAATTTGGCTACCTTGGTTTGGTTGGAAAGTAGAAATTGCTGAAGATTAATTTCAATATCATCCTTTAGTATATAGGCAATAGTGAATCTCTCGTTAAATCTGAAATAAATCATCAAGCACTCGTAATGTACCCGTAATCTATTTCAAAAACGTTAGTATGTACATCCAAAGCACAGCACCATAAGATATCTTTCAATATCAATTTGTTTAGGTATAAAAAGGGGAGCTCGAAATCAGAAGGAGGCTTCTTAAGCATGTACGTTGTGTTGCGAGTCCTCCTCCTCACCTGCGACGCGATATTTGTCCGTACGGTGAATCCATGGAACGATCCAATAATCCAAGCGCAGCCAACTTAAAGAAGGTAACTATTAAGTTGTTACGATTGGATGATTGGATCGTTAAGGTTTAGTGACTGTAGAATAATCTGACAACTGATTTTAATATTTAACTCTTGCAGTAGTTTCTCGTATCCTAGTGGGTATATGTTATTTAAATTAATAATAATATAGTAAATACGTTTAATAATTTGCCTTGCGCTAAGAGCGCCAAAGTAAGAATGAATCGTAAGAAATTTATTATTAAACAAATCAATGTGAAATTTGAGGACGATATCTGATGCAGCTTGACATATTGATATACACATTATTTTAATAATTAATATACATTATTAAATAATTTCATTTCATTATAGAATCGAAAAGAGGCCGTCGCGAGAGCACAAACGCAGCGAACGCAAGCGCGAAATTTTGTCGGTTCGATTATACTGGAGTTCGATTATAACGAGGTAAAACGCAGCGTTAACTTACGCCATTCAACACGCAATGCCTAAAGAATTCGATGGAAAGTGGAGAACGGAAGATTTTCATTTCCAATTCATTAATATCTAAAAACGATACATAATTACACACCATTCCAGTTGTGCAGATGATGTACGAGTACAGCGAACCGCGATCAATGGAGCGAACCAACAATAGAAGTTACTTGAGGAGCAGTTTTGTAAGTCGTCAATTATATGAGCTCCGGAGAACGCGATTCATCCCTGCAGTTCAGATATAATCGATTTTGCCATACAATTTTGGTGTATACAAGTATACGGGTATATAAGATCATTGTGATGTTCTATTTTTTTTCTAAAAATTAAATTAAATTAAATTAGCTTCACGCTATATCCCGCACACAGCAGGGTAGGCAGAGGGAACCTAGTGTTAAGACACTCCGTTCCCCACTTTCTGCCGATTTTGAAGGCCTTGCGTGTTGAGTGGCAGAATTCAACGCCGCGCTTTGCCTTGACACCAGAGCGAAGAAATGGAAATATAAATTTAAGTAAATATTTCATCTCCTCGAGTGGGGATCGAACCCACAACCAGTCGGTTTTACAGTCACACTTCGTGCCACTGCGCCACGGCCGGCCTCAATTTTTTTCCTATTATTTTGAATTTACTTCCTTTGGTGAGATTTCATGTCATTGTTTCATTTCCCCAAAGTGGAAATCGAACCTACAACTGTTGTGTCACAAACTATTGCCCCGGCGCCACAATACTAATTTTTGAAATGGACTTTGCTAAATAAGTAACCAAAATAATAGCTCAAAAAATTTTGTAGCGAAATTCATTTTAAAATTTTACCTAAACGAACATATTTAAAATTAAAATAACTATTCATATTTTCATTTCATCTTTCTAGTACCACAAACAAGACAAAGCCCGGCGTTAAGCTCCGATACGCATTGCTTGAGAGAACAGAGTGTGTTAACACAAGGTTCCCTCTGCTGTTGCCTGTTATGGATGCGGTGTACAGTGAGAAGCTGAAGAAAAAAAAGAATAAGATTTATATCAGCAGTCTTCGCGTTCAGTTGAATATTTAATAGAAAACAATGTATTCAATGGGTAGAAATTGTATCTAAAATTTGCCATCTCATAAACTACGAAAATAAAAAGTGACGAACATACATACAATATAAACAATAAAAACAAAGCCGTAACATGTTTCATAGCCAGCAGTTAACATCAAATAATGTATCTTTTTATTATCTTTGAAATGACAAGATGTATTAGTACTTTTATATTTTTTCGTCCTTTAGTGTAGACTTATTAACCTCATATTAAAAAGAACCAGCCAAGTGCGAATCGGACTCGTGCACGAAGGATTCCGTACCATTATCTATAGAAACAGGCAAAAAATCACGCTTCATCTGCTCTTAAATGTTTATTTTGTTTTGTTTTTTGTTGTATTTAATTTTATAGCGCCATTAGAAACACATTATGTATGAAAATTTCAACTCCCTGACTGTTATGGCTTATAACCCATAACACAGGCTGTTGACAGACGGCCAGACAGACAGACGGGCAGCGGAATTTTAATTATCTTTAATAGGATCCTGTTTTACCCTTTGAGTACGGAATCCTAAAAATTGTTCAAAATTCTTAAAATTTTACCGACCCTAGTCAAAAAAAGCGATAAGTTCCACGACTTAATTTGTAATATCTAGAAATTGTGCGGAGAGTGGAGTATGGATGGAGTATTCTCTCCACTATATATGGAAGATATTGATAATATATATATTTCGTTAGTTTCGTTGTGAGTGGCGGAAGTGAACGCCACAGTTTGCCTTGTTTCTAGAACCTGAAAATGAAAATAATGCATTCCTCTAAATGGGGATGCAGCAGCAGCTGTGCCACTGAGGATTCTATTACATCTAAATAGCTTTCGATAAAGTAAATAAAATTATATGTATTTTTCTAAGATATATACGAGTTTCATTAGAACTGAGATCGCAATAAGCTCCACAACGGAAGACTGTAAACTAACAGAGCAAGCAAACATAAACGTCTCAAACCAAACAACTTTATTGGTAATAACTTTAATTTGGCCGCGAGTCGTTATATCGAAGTAATAGTCCTTATAGTGTTTTATTTACGGAATAATAATTAAGACTCAGCCGTCATTTATCACAAAATTGGAGTAAAAAGTAGTGACCTGACACTAAGTTATCTATGTAACATTGAAGATGTGTAAATATAGAAAAAAAAAACACTAACTAATATTGTATTTGAAAAGAGCAACCATTGAGTTTCTTAGTGGCTTCAACGGAACCGTCTTTCAAGCCGGTGATGATTTCCTGTACGACTGAAAATAGATACATTTTATATAAAATGGTGGAAACTGGTGGAACTTAGAGTTAAAATACTCCATCATGCGACGCCCAATATCCAATACAATGTGTTGAATGTCGGAATTGAACGCCGCGCTTTGTCTGCTAGCCGTCGTGTCACCGTCGCTACAGTTGGACGCTGCGTTCACACACACTCAGCACAGAATACCTCCAGAATACGACGGAAAGTGGGGGACGGAGTGTCTTAACACTAGGTTCCCCCTACCTATCCCTGCTGTGTGCGGGATACAGCGTGAAGCTGATTTATTTTATATTTATCTTTCACTTTTCCCATATTGTCCGCTGTACGTTAGTCGCTAATCTGTAAATAAGGTATGAATTAAGGTAGTTCGAAATATATGAATGTATTTTTTAATACTGACAAGCGATTATTCTTAATACCGGCTTTGGACACAATGACATCCCTTTAGATATTAAACTGTTTTGTATGTATTATAATGTTTGAATACGTTTTATTTTTTAAATCATCGAAAAAAAAAATCTATGTACCTATATGATTTCCTTTTTATAAAATTTCTTTTTAACTGAGTTTTTTTAAGCTTTTATTCATTAATGATCAAAATCTAAGGTAGCAATTGATGACATTAATTAAATTAAACTATTGTAATTTGTTATTACTTTATTTTTATCTAAAAAATTAAATAAAGTCAGCATTCCGCTGTATCCCGCACAGCATTGTAGGCAGAGGGAACTCACGCAGCGTTGAGTTCTGCCACTCAATAAGCAATGTCTCCAGAATTCGGCAGAAAGTGGGGAACAGAGTGTCTTAACACTGGTTTCCACTGTCTACCCTGCTGTGTGCGGGATTCAGCGTGAAGCTGAAACATGTTTTATATATATGCGTATAAGTATTGGGACCGATGTCGCATAACGGCAGCATCTGACTTTAAACGCGACAGTTATTGGCTCAATTCCCATTCGGGAAAATTCATTATTTTCATATTCTTTCGTAAGTCGAACACGCAATGTCTCGAAAATAAGATGGAAAGTGGGAAACAGAGTATCTACCCTCCTGTATACGAGGTAATGGGTGAAGATAAATAAAAAGAAAAAGTAAAAGTATTTGTTCGTCTTGACGAAAAAAAAGTCGTCATACTACTCGCATATTTTAATCCTGCCTTCTTATATTTCCACAATTCCTTTTATCCTGTTTTTGAAACACAATAAGTAAATAAGTATGGATTTTTTTGTCTGTTTCTATAGATAATGGTACGCAGAACCCTTCGTGCACGAATCCGACTCGCACTTGGCCGGTTCTTTTTAATATGAGGTTAATAAGTCCACACTAAAGGACGGAAAAATAAAAAAGTACTAATACATATTGTCTTTTCAAAGATAATGAAACGTTACATTATTTGATGTTAATTGCTGGCTATGAAACATGTTATGGCTTTGTTTTTATTGCATATATAATAATCGATACCTTTACATGAAAGCTTCCTGAACCCGACACGACGGTACATTACATACAGCGTGTTCTAAAGTTAAACCAAACTTACCGGATATCACAGCTTGATGCCAACCTTAATTAAACAGCAGTAACGCAAGTCTGGATCTTAATACTGGGTTCCATGGAAACGTCACATCCATGACGTAATTCCACTTAATTATATATTGCTTACAAAGGACTAGCAGTCTGAAGGTCCCCGGGAGGGTCCCCGGGAGGGTCCCCGGGAGGGTCCCCGGGAGGGTGCGGGGACATCAAAGCCGCTTTGTGCGATTGCCGGCTTAGTTTTGTTTATGACGCGCGATCGTCGCATCGCTTTATGGGGAACGTGTCATGGTGTAAGTTAATGAGGGTTGTGTTTAGATGAAAATTTGTAGGTTTTATAAATGTATTTTGCTTGGAGAAGCGAATTAGTAAAGCTAGTATGAATAGGGATTCTAGTGTTAAGACACTCCGTTCTCCATTTTCCGCCGAATTATGAAGGCGTTGCGTGTTGAGAAGTCAACGCCGCACTTTGCCTCGATACTGGAACGGAAACGGAAACTTTCTTGAAGTGGGAGTGGAACTCATAACCTGTCGCATCTAATTTAATCTAAATTATAAATTCTGAGCCATCACATGCAACAATATAGCGTCTGACTCTAAAAGCGACATTTGTGGGTTTGTCTCGACGACGTTTGAGGACACTTAACTACGAATATTTTCATTTACTTCTTCTGGCAAGACGAGTAATATTAGTAAAGAATGGCCTGTTTTAACAATAGGTGCCCTCTCTTTTCCCTAGCCCTATTAAATTATACTTCTAAACGTAGGATCTAAAAATTAAAGAACACTAGAAATCTGGGTGATAAACCTAAATAAAGAACCAGCCGAGAACAAAGTTTATAAATTACAAGTTCATATAAAACAATAGAAAACAAAAACAACAATCACTATTTTATATAAGGTTTTTTTTTATACAAGATTGCGTCGGTAGTGATGTAGTTTTAGATCGTTAATACGAAAGTAAGCCGGGCTTTGTGCAAGATGGTCGGCTTTACCCCATACGCTGGTTAAAACATATGATCTGGCGACTGAGTGGTCGTGTGGTCGACGTGGCGTGTATCTTATTGTATGCTTATATGGATTTAGATATGAAATAGAAAATCCCATTTTTCCCATTGCTATTGAAATTTTGAGGAACTCTCTTTTATAACTTCTCTATACTCTCTATATATAATATATATACATTATAAATGTTCATATTTCTGCGATAATAGAAAGTGGGAACAGTATCAACTTAAACTACACGCTGTTCTATACTTTCTGCCTAATTTTGAGATGTGAACTATTAAAATTGGAAAATGAATCTACTACGATCGAGCACATTTATATATTTCCCAATTACGACGATATTTCTTGAACCTTGGCTATATCAATGCCTTCGCTATAATGCAACTATTTTTTTTGTTTTCTACTAAAAGGCGATATGAGAATATACGATCGGAACTGATCTCATGACCTCCGAGTCATCGTACGACCCCACCATTGAACTATTATGCTATTGTGAGTACAGTCGACGCTCGTTAATTCAAAACTCGAGGGACTTTTAAATATTATGTATTGTTGAGAGTTTGATATTTCATCATGAAGTGGTTCGAAATATTTGAAAGTAGTAAATAATCAATTATGAATTATTTATTAACTATTATAAATCAAAACAAAGACTCGTGTACGATGGTACAAGTTTCAATTTGTCTCAATAAGTACTTTCGTCTGCAAATTCTGTTATCCTATTCTCTCTGCAACTTTGACTTGTCGAGTGCTTGACGCTTATAAGATTGAATTAACGCGTTGTTTAGTCACGTAGCGGTGATAGTTTGCATCATAGAGAGAGGACCACCAATCAGAGAGGAATTCTCGAATTTCCTACGGCAACGTATAAAATAGTTGTATTATAACTGAGGTACAAAGAGAATTCGGTGGACATTTATAAAAAATCTGCTAAGAGCGAGTCGACTCACCCACGAAAGATTCCGTATCATTATTTACAAAAAAATGATTATGTTGTTAGGGACTCATTAAATATTTATTTTATTCTGGTTTTCTTTTAGTATTTGTTATTATATAGTAGTATAGCCATAATAGAAATAGATATAGTTGGTTTTGAGATATATTCTGGTGAGAGATGGACAGACAGACAAACACACGGACGAATAGAAAAATCTTTATAAAGTATAAAATGGGGCCCCTGTCTTACTCTTTTAATAGGAATCCCTAAAAATAAAAAGTAGGTGTATTTAAAACTAACTGAATAGATTTTTCTTTTTATTATATTTTATTGCAAGCTGTCTGTTAGGGTTCAGTAAATTCTGTACATCATCTTATAGCAGTGGGTAATGGAAATGTTCTAATGAGAATAGCGCCTTAACATTAGGTTTCCATGTTCCCTTTGCCTAGCCTGCTATGTGCAGGATACAGCGTGAAGCTAAAAAAATCTTGTTTTACATAAGCTTTCTTTTATTATTAAGATACTATGACAGATTTTTTCATGATTTTTTCAACTTTTTGTTTAAATTAGAGATATTGTATGTAGAGTCACAATTCATAATAATATCTATGTGACCAAAAAGCTAGTATAATATATAGAAATGCCTACTATGTAAATAGGGAGTGCGTTCAAAGGATGGCAGTAATACATAGTTTCCTCTGTGACTGGCGCGGCGCGGCGTGGGGAGCAGTGGGGAGCAGTGGCGCGGCTTTGTAGGCATGATTGCTACAACCGTTTGATTATAGCATTGTGCTGGGACGAAATGGGACACGCCGTATCCTAGATTGAAGTACTCGCTATATAAAACTTGCTGTGTAATCGGGCTTTACTTGCTTCAAGGATTTTGAGGCAGTTATGAAAGCTATATCAGTCGTCAGCATGATTGTCGGGTCTATCTTTGTTGGGAGGTTGTTTTTTTGGAATAATCTAGAATGGTATACCTAGAAAATAATGCTCTTTAAATGAAAAGAAATAACGAAGTATCTAAATATAAAATTCTACAACCCTTTTTTTTACCTATCAACCTTGTTTATTGTTTACACAAAAGACAGGAAAGATAAGATAGGATTTATTTTTCTCTGAAGACTTTTAAAGTTATTGTTAAAGTTAAAGTAATAAGTATTTACTTAATTACTAAATCAGTAACGCTGTATCCCGCACACAGTACTTTGTGTTAAGACACTCCGTTGCCTTTCTTCCGCATTCTGGAGGCATCGCGTGTTAAGTCGCAGAACTCAACTCCGAGCTTTGCCTCGACACCAGAGCGAAGAAACTGAAATATAAATTTAAGTAAATATTTAAACTTAATTATTTTTTTTTAGAAAGATGTCGCCTTTGCTCATTGATTTTGTAAATATTATATTACTTATGACTATGCAATGAAGTGTGGTACAAATAAACTAGTATTAAAATAAAAAAAAGACATCTAAGCACAGAAAAACTACTTTAGTTTAGCTCTATTGTATTAAAACTAAATCAAAAGATAGAGTTTACATTGTTTTTGTTACTTAGTTGTGGTTCTTTCGAATTTCAAACAAAGCCACACCATTCAAAAACATGAAATTATAAAGCCGAGCACAAAGCGTTCATTTCGATTGTCGTTAAAAATCCAATCAGAATGGGCTCGCGATTAAAACGCGATAGCAATTGTTGGCTGCGTAGAGTTCGGTAATTGGAAACGTTTGAAAAATATTATTATATACTCGATATATACCTACTATTGTATTATATACTGTACAGTTATGTTACTTCGCCATTGTTACTGGTTTTCTGAACGGTTAAAGGTAAAGAGATGAACGGCCTTTGTAGTGACTCTACCTTTTTGACACCTGTCAGTGTAACTTAAAGAACGGCAGATGGATTTATATTTTTATGATCTGTGTTTATTTTAAAATGAAATAAACAATAACAATCATATAAAAAAAATATGACAAAAGAAAAATGTTAATAACAACAATATTTTTTCAAATCTTGGACTGTTTCCCATAAGTAGCACGATAAGCAGAGCCAACTTAGTGATAAGACATTCCGTTTCCCATTTTCCGTCCAGACATGGTGTGATGAGTTGCGGATGTCAACGCCGCATTTTGGGTCTGTTATCAGAGCGAAGATACAAAACTAAATAATTGCCTTAAGAAAATCGAATCCACAGCCCTCATGTTCACAATAGACGTAGTGCCGCTGCGCCACAGCCATCTCCAACAACAATAAAAGTATCTATGCAAAATTTAGCCCCCATTTACGTGTTAAGCAAAGCTTTCATAATTCTTTTTGATGTCAATAGAAGCAAGTACATTTGAAACGACACAAATTACAATCGACATACAGTAGAGACGAGTACTACAAACGACTCAACGACTCTACCTCGAATACATCAAAGTAATATTGAAATAGGCCTTGCAAGAAAATTGTGAACAATTAAACAATTATTGCGTCGGATTTCTTTTGTTGTTCTTAGAGCATTTATTTTTTATTATATGATTTTGTTAGAATTTTATAACGGTAAGTAAGAGTATCATAAAATTTTAGAGTTCATTTTCTCTTTGTTATTATTTTAAATTAATGTTTTTTGTTTAGCCTTCTCTTGGGATTTTATATTTTTTCTATATAAAACATTCTGCCATTCGGAATTCGGCGGAGAGTGGGAAACGGATTTAGCATTAGGTTCCCTCTGCTTACTGCTGAGTGCGGGATGAAGTGTGAAGCTGATTTTTATTTTAAACATTTTGCAAGCTAAGACGCTCCATCTAAGCAAAATATCTAAGACATTGCGTTTTTAGTAAAGAAATTCAACGTTACGCTTAATGAAGAAAATATTTGACGCTCAAGAGTGGGAATCGAATTCACTACTGCCGCGTTTTCTGTCAAACGATGGACTGCTCTGCCACGACGTTCTCAGTGATATAAGATTATAAGATATAAGATGTGTTTATAAATAAAGTGCTTGTATAATTAAAATTATATATTAATTTTTTTTACAATAAAAAATATGCATTGGTGCAAGCAATTTATAGTGTTTAGTTTTTTTAAATAACTATTTTGAATATTATATACGCCGTCTCTAAAACTGGGCAGGTTGGGAACGTAGTATATTAACAATATTCTCTCTGTTTATTCTTCTATATGTGGTGCATATTGTATAATTTAAAATTAAATCCTGGATTTTTTTTATATGATTTTTTTACCTCGTATATATAGAATTCCCAACTATCGCGTGCTATCCGCAATCCTAGATACAAAGGTAATGTGCCACGACATCCATTATTACCTGTTCGGTAATAATGATTATGTGTTGTGACAAGGTCTGATATATTAGATCATTTAAATTAATAATGTTTTCATTGTTAAATAGTACAGTAGAGTTGTAGCCATAATATTATGGTTGTAGGTTCGACTCCTATTCTAAGGAATATCTATAGGTGTTTTTAAATATATTCGTTTCCACAGTTTTATACAAAATCATATACATACAAAAAAATCATGTTATCATATACAAACTTACTCAATAACTTTATAATACTAAGTTGTATAATATTAAAAGTGACAAGTTAAATTCGTCATTTGGCAAAATTCGACGTCAGCTGGCTACGTGTTTACTTAAATGCGGTACTGAAATCTAGCTGAACCTAACAAATTCTAACTAAATAACAGTATTTTGGCAGCAAGCTACCTTACACTGCAGTAATTTGTACCTAACAGTGTTAACAAACTCTATAGTTTCTGTGAAAAGCTGTGTAAATATGCAAAGCCTCTTAACTATATAGTAGGTATAATTTAAAACCCGGTCACGGCATCGGTGTGTCGAGACGCATACAAATGGGTCCTGGGGTTAATTCCGCTGAAATATGATCAGCCTGCGCTCAATTATAGTCAGATTAGATAAGGG
Source organism: Heliconius sara (assembly GCA_917862395.2). NCBI lineage: Eukaryota > Metazoa > Arthropoda > Insecta > Lepidoptera > Nymphalidae > Heliconius > Heliconius sara. The sequence continues at coordinate 251,940 of OU860787.2, read as the reverse complement.
CGGCACCAGCGGAACTTTTAAATGCAATGAATTTCATGTCACGAACCATTTTAACGAAAAATGTATACACGAAACAATGGATAGCAGGTAGAGTTAGCGAAAAGTAAAGAATGTTACATATGAGCACCTTTTTTTTTGATGATTGGAAGAGAGAGACTGATGATTGGAAAGAAATTTTTACTAATTTGTTTTAATATATATCTTTTAATTATTATTTTTTATGTTAGAGAGTTATTCCACACTTAGTAAGTATTGCATAATGCAATTTCTATATATAGTACTACATTTTGATCATATTATGAAATATATAAATTATATTTTTTAATAATGTAAAACTAGACGTGGCGCAGGGGTATAAACAAGCGGTTGTAAAAGCGATCGATTGTCGGTTGTATTTAATATTTTTTTATAGGAATTGGCGGTCAATGGAGAACCGAAGTGTCTTAATGAGAACAGAGTGTCCTAACACTGAGTTATCAAGATCCGTCTGCCTACCCTCCTATAAGCTGGATACTGTGTGAAGCTTAGCAATAAAGGTTTTTTTTGGAGTATCCATCTATTACAAGATACCCGCGATAACCAAACAAGTCATCGTTGACAGTACAACTATCGTTGACAATAGTTCTAGATTATTTTTTTTCATTTCTGCGCCTACCTCGTACATTCATCCTAGTTCTATATCTAGATCTATATGACCTAGCTCTCTATGGGGCTGGTTGGTCCATTTACCGTTTGTCTCGGTCTGGTAGACAAAAGCGACTCAGTCGTTGCTCAAAGTGCGTCGCCTAAAACTACCGGGAACGGGAAATGAAGTATCTATCGTTTAAAGCCCTAGGATAGACTGAGCAATGTTGTTTTAATGGTTTATAATGTTTTTTCTACAAATATGTAGAGTGATATGCTATTAGTGATATACAATATTGATATGTTTTTATTAATCATTTCAGTTCATTCTCGTTAATTGGAAACTCGAAGAGTCTTTAAAATGTTATGAATTATCGAATGTTTAAAATATCAAATGGTTGTTAATTTTTGAGAGAAAAGAAATAAAAGTTCGAATTATTAAGCAATAATGTATTAAATAAATAAATCAATAATGTATTGAGTTATAATAAAAAACCAATTTGTGCGGAATTGTGTGCCAAAGTAATCATTATAAAAACGAATACAAGTTTTAACTTGACTCAATATATGTGCTTACTTCTGAATATTATGCAATCTTTCTTTCTCTTTCTCGTTTGACGTCTATAGGTTCGAATTCGTTTCGTCACGAAGCGATAAAATATCTATTCGAATTACCAAGTCCATTAAAATGTATGGGATTTAGTTCAAAATATAAAGAAAATTTCTAGGTAATTTGTGATAACCTTGAATTATAGAGACGATCGAACTATTGCTGGTGTGTATTCACGAGAGTCCACTGTATTTCAATATTCACGGCCGCAACGGTAGTGGGTTTGGTTCCAACGCTGGAAAATTAATTATTTTTATTTCAAGCAATGTCTCTACACCTTAGTTCTAATTGCCAATGGTGATGAGTAGTAAATGTAAGTTGTATGAAAGTGGTAATTTAAGATATACCTACAATACAATAAAAAAATATATAATCTCAATATATATTGGGAAAAACACATTAGTTTCTAGTGTAGTATGAATCATAATTTTGTTACCATTTTGTCGTGTTAGTCATTTGACTATTATTTGGATTTGACTTCTAATTTTACGTTAATGTTTAAATGTCTGAATGTATGATGAATGCGGGCTTAACATCTGTTTAAGTTAGACATAGCGCAGTGTTAAGTTCACCAACCAACTCATAATGTCTCATAAAGAATGGCACGAAAGAATGTGTTTTTTGTTGTAACAAATGTATACAACAAAAAACTCGTAAAATAACCGCAACAGGTTGTAGGTTCGATTCCGAATTGAGGAAATGAAATATTAATTTCCTCGCTATGGTCAAGAAACAAAGTGCGCGGTTGACTCATGTCACGCTACTCAATTCACATTGCATTCAGAATTCTGCAGAAAATGGTTAACGGGAGTGTCTTATTGGGAACAAAGTGTCTTTACACTAGGGCCTCAGGGGTTCTCTGCCTACTCCACTATGTGTGGGATACAGCGTGAAACTAAAAAAACCCTCATACTTTTTATAGAATGAGTTTGCTATCATGAAAAAAATGGGCAAATAAGGAATGTTTGGGTAAAAGGAATGTAATAAAACGTGATGTATTCCAAAAGCTAGTTTTTCTATTACAAGCCGTCACTCGCAGATGATACCCCTCGATAGGGTTACGAACTTTAATAGCTTTCGGGAACAAAAACAAAGTCCTATGATGTTCCATTTGGTTTTACTTGTATAATTTCATTATTATATATAGTATAGTATATATTGCTCGGCGGAAAATAGGGAACGGAGTGTCTAAACACTAGGTTCCCTCTGCCTACCCTGCTGAGTGCGGGTTGCAGCGTGAGGCTGATTTATTTATTTATTTATGTATTTATTTAGTAGTTCTAAATCAAGAAAATGTAGATGTCGATTTTTTCATAAATCTTCATTTTTATGTGTACTTTGCAATATTAGGTGCAAAAATTATGAACATATGTAATTATTAAAATTCATTACGAAAAGGCGCAGATGTAAAATGATGTTTATATTCTTAGAAGATTAATAAATAATAGCCAAGTATACAAGTTGAAAATATAATCTGCAGTACAGAATTACAGTGCAATGGTATACGACATTCACATTTTTCGAAAGGTAGATTACGATTGTTAACATGACGATTGTGGATTCGATTCCCATTCAAGAGAATGCATTTTTATTTATTCGTTTTGGCAGGAATACAATGGGCGGCGTTGAGTTTAGCTTATCAACACATAATTTCTCGGAAATAGGGTGAAATGTAAGGAACGTATAATACTAGATTCCTCTATCTATCCTTTCTATATTGGGATACAGTGCCATCGAGATGCCGTCATGGTGCAGATATACAAGTGTGAGATTATAAATGCGATGGTTATGGGTTCAATTCCTTCTCCAAAGAGTTAAATATTTAATATTTTCATTTCCTCGTCCGGGTAAGGAGGTAAAGCGCAGATTGGAGTTCCGTCACTCAACACGCAATATTCCGAGTATTCAACGGAAAATGGCAAACGGAAGTGACTTAACATTAGGTTCCCAGGTTTTCGGCCTACCCTGTCATGTACAGAATACAGTTTAATACTAAAAGAAAATATTGCGAAGCTACAACGATGTAGATACATTATATCAGGTAGATAGGTAGAGTCTATTCTTAGGCCATTGAAAGATAATACCCGGTATTTTTAGCATATATATATATATATAATCTCCAGTACAGAATTACAGTACAATGGTGAATAATACATTCACATTATTTCATATTCGCTACTGCTACAGTAATCTGATAGGACGAAATGTGGCGTGACGGCAACATCTGCGAGCCGCGATTTCGACCAACTGTACACCGCTACCACACAATTACGTGCAACTAAAAAACGAGAAACAATTTAAGCAAAATTTATACTTAAACCTACTTTAATAGAGACTAAAATAGTATAGTAAATTTGATTGTTGTAAAACCCGGTTGTTGTGCCTATCTAAGTCGCGAACCACAATGCAGCAGTCGAGACAGGTCGGCCTCACAAAGACTTATAGAGGAATAAAATAAAAAAAATACCTCTTTCATCTCGGATTGACGTTCAGCTTTTTATTACGGTCTGTTATTGCGAGTTACTGAGTCTGCTTGTTGGGAGGGTCTTCAAAGTTTCATTTGGTATTTTGTGGGACCGAGCTACCACCGTCTTTTCTGCGTCCGGCCTTTATGTAACTTTCATTCTAAAACTTCATAATATGATAATAATATATGGTACTTTTGTATGCTTGTCGTGATCTGACTAGATAATGATAGTATTTTTTTATATAGTTACACGCTATATATCTCAAATAACGGGGTAGAGAGAGGGACCCTAGTGTTAACACACTCTATTCTCCACTTCTCGTCGAATTTTAATGGCGTTGTGTGTTTTGTCTTGTTTTGTTGAAAATAGTTCTTTCACCTCCGAATGAGAATAGAACCGGCAACCGTCGAATATACAGCCAGACGTAGCCACAATGGTCTCATCGATATCAATGACGATGATCGTATTGAAATGTAATAAACAACCTCCCTTTAGCGACGTCAAAGGGTGCGGGTGACTTGTCAGATTAGCGATGCAAAAGTGAAACATGTTGCATGTCAACTGTCGACTTTGACAACAATATTCAAAGACTAATTTAATGTTGTGGTGTATTATTATTCCATATTAAAAGCTAAGAGCAAGGAATTTTATTTTTCTTGGACTCTTCATAGATTAATTATTTAATTTTTTAGAGCTACTTTTGTTTTTATAATTTAAACTAGCTGATGTCCACGACGTCGATAATGTATATTATTAAAGATTTAATGTATATTAATTTATTATTTCAGCAATGTCACGAACCGAAACCGAAACCACCCAATTTTCAAGACATTCGTATTATGTTGCGGAATTGAACGCCACAATATATCTTGTTGCCAGAGCGAGAAATTATATAACTCATTCCCACGAGTGGGTCAATTCCCACTCGATAGCCCACAACAGTCACAATCTGTCTCGCCTCATGTATTTATACACCAGGATATATGTATAAGGTATTTTGTTAGGGTGAAACGTTAAGCGTAAACATTTAAAAGGAACTCTCGTAATGGTATAGCAGGAGTATATTACCGCGCATTATCTGCTCGTTAGTCATGCTTCTATTTGCGGTGTTTAGTTCCGCTAGCCTCCTGAGGCCCCCTCTTTGTGCAACTGTCGCCACTTACCATCGTCAAGGCTATGGCAAAAGCAAGAAATAAATGTAGAAATAAATTACAAATGAATATATTAGTTGTAGGTATTTTAGAATTTCCAAATCCAAATAGTAAATTGTCAAATTTTCTTTTTGTAAGATGTTTTTTGGTATTGCCAAAAGTTTTATTGACCAATTAAATTTTCATTTATTTAATCATATGAAAATATTAAATAATCAACAAGAAATGTCTCCAAAATTGGCCAGTGCGTGTGGAATGGAATGTCTTAACATTAGGTTTCCCGCTGTCTACTTCTACCTGGTATATGCGTGAATACAGCGTGAAGCTATAAAAAATCTTTTGTCATATATTTTTTCAGCTCGAAAGCAGGAGCGAAAGATACTCTGTTCCCTAGAATGAAAAAATGATAAAATTAACTTTTAAAAAATAATTAATTTTCCTAATTGGGAATCGATCCCACAAGCCGTCGCGCTTACATTCACTGGTTAGCACCCCTGCGCCACGATTGGCATCTATATTATAATATATATTTTGCTATATACTCCCTTTTGAATGCACTCCTAACAAACCTATTCGAATTTGATGAATAAAACTTAAATACAAGCTAGCTACCTCGCTCGCAATAGTTAGACGGCTTTAAAAGAAGAAAGAATGCGCCCGCGGTTCCGTTCGCGTGTAATTAGGATAAAATGTACGTAAGAACTCGTCGCTAGGGTAAAAACTCCAAAGGAAAGTTCTACTACGCTGAACGAGCCCTTAGAAATTGTTGCCCCTTATAAAATACCTCTATCATATCAGTGCTTGTTGTAATTGCTGTGGATTTTTAATAAGCTGATGACGTTTAATTGATGCTGTGGAAGCGCAGGCGGCTGTGGCTTCTGTGAGATGGCTGTGAGATTGTATTGTACTGAAATTTTCTGCTTTTTTAACGTTTTTTTTCTAGCTTCACGTTATATACCACATCAAGCAGAGTAAATAGAAGACACCTAGTGTAAAGACTATTCATTCCCTACGTTCTTACCAATTTTTGATTTGTATATTGAGTCGCGAACTCAATGCCGTTCTCGTCGAAGCGAGCAAATAAAATTAATTCATTTCCAATCATAATAAATTGGGTGTACATAACAAAAAGGTACTAGTTTAAGGAAAGTCTTCCCCTTTTTTTTATTTAAATCTCTAAAGATAAATCTATTCATATCGGACCAAAAAAATAATACATAGAAAAGTTACATTCCAGGTAAATTCCAGGTAAAATATAACTATTCATTTTATTTCTTAAAGACTCTTTGAAGTCAATACTTTAGTTTCTTTAATGGCGCTGTTTTTTCAACTTCAATGTTACAACGTTACTTATTATTTACATTATTAAACGTTTTGTTATCTTCTTTTACAATTTTATTTTAAAATGTATATGATGTATATTTGTAATTAGAAACATGTAAAGTGATGAGCAATTAAATATAAGCTACTCAATTTTACAGAGTAGACAGGGAATCACACAGTATTAAGAGTTAGGACACTCCGTCTTTCTAATTGCCGATAACTTTTAGAGATACTATAGAGATTTCATTTCTTTTTTTTTAGTGATTTAGAACCTCTTTGCGTATCAGACCAAAATATGACATATACAATCGTAGAAAATGACGATTGAACCCACAACCGCCACGTTTAAAGCCGAACGTTGTCCATTAACTACAAACTACTAAAATCATATGAAATAATATAATAGAGTGATATGAGACTACCATAAATAAAAATCAACTTCACGCTATATCCCGCACACAGCAGGGTAGACAGAGGGAACCTAGTGTTAAGACACTCCATTCCCCCCTTTCTGGAGGAATTACGTGTTGGGTAGCAGAACTCAACGCCGCGCTCTGCCTCGACACCAGAGCGGAGAATGGAAATATAAATTTAAGTAAATTTTCTCTCCTCGAGTGGGGATCGATCCCATAATCAGTTGATTTTACAGTCACACTTTGTGCCACTGCGCCACGACTGGTCTCAAACAAACATAAATCTTCAAAAAGCTCATATTTGCAAGCTTCCAGCTGCATCTTTAAATCCTTGTGAAATACGATCTCGTACCTACAACGTATTATTGATTATCGTTCGACAGACAGACAAAAAATTGTAACATTTGTAACACTAGCAGAAATCGTTTTAAATAATAACATTTGAAGATCAAAATTATTTATTTGTAAGGGTTATTTATATAAGGGTAGTTTTGTAAACATTGTGTTTCTTTTTATTGAAATTTATATGACATCGTGGTGTTGTTGGGACGTGTCGTATTGTATATATGATAGTTATAGGTTTAAAATCCGTTTTGGGGAATATTGTCTTGCTTTTTCTTTTCTAAAGGAAATAAATCAAACAGTTTGAATCTGCACCATGCTCTTTATTATCGTCCACTGGTATATAAGGTATTGTCAAATTATATACACCTGCTGTGTTTTTCATGTTATTTTATGGTACATTTTTTCGAGTATACCCTAGTATATATACCCTATAGTATTACCCTATGTCCTGTATTATTAATTATTAATCATTATAGATACAACGGTCTAGTAAATCATATAGAAGTCATTTTGAAATATGCTCGTATTAATCAGCTTCACGCTGTATCACGCACATAGCAACCCTGCTTTGTGCGTGATACATGCGTGATAGGTTTCCTAGCAGAGGGAACCTAGTATTAAGACATTCCATTTCCCCATTTTCTACCGAAGTTTAGAGGCATCGACACTAGAGTGGATAAATGTAAATATAAATTATAATAAATATTTCGTCTCCTCGATTGGAGATCGAACTCACAACCAGTCACTACTATAGTAACACATTTGTGCCTCTGCGTCACAACTAGCCTCCTGGAAAATAATTCATTCCCCATAGTGGGGTTCGAATCCACTACCACTGCATTTACGATGGATAAATGTTATAATAAATTAAATTAAAATCTTAACAATTCAAAAATATAATGTTAAGATTAACATAATATAAAGCTCTACATTTAATCCCAACGCCTCATGAATCTCGATTTTAACACAATGTGTTAAAACTTTTATTGCATTTCAAATTAAGGGACCCTAAAGTTTCATCGCACCCTCCCTCTGTAACAAAAGCGACCGACCGACAGACAGACAGACCGGCAAATCACTTGTCTTTATGTTTTTGTGTGAAACTCGCAAGCAATACGTCATTCGACTATTATTATTATTTCTAAGAATTAAGAATGGATTTTAAAAGTAAATTATGGTAATGTTGATTTATTATTATTTTAGAGGTCTAATGGCAGTAACGCGACGGTTATGGGTTCAATCCCAACTCGAAGTAATGAAATATTTATTTAAATTTATATTTCTATTTCTTCGCTCTGGTGTCGAGGCAAAGAGCGGCGTTGAGTTCCGTCCCTCAACCCCAATGCCTCAAAAATTCGGCGGCTCCAATGTTCTAAAATAAATAAATAAAAAATCAGCTTCACGCTGTATCCCTGCACATAGCAGTGTAGGCAGAGGGAACCTAGTGTTAAGATACTCCGTTCCCATTAAGACACTTCCGTTGTACCGTCGCTTTCTGTGTTGGGTAGCAAAACTTAATTCGATGCTTTACCTCTTTACCAGAGCGTGGAAATGAAAATATATATTTTTCATTTCCCCAAGTGGAAATCTAACCCTTAACCTTCCGCGTTTACAATCGCACCATTGTCCCACTGCGCCACGACTGGCATTACTACTAGTCAATAAAAACGTTAGAAGTAAAATTAAACTCAATTCAACTTTATTATAACAATCATACAAAATATAAAGCAATTTCAATGTTTTTATCACTTAATTACTCGACAGTAAAATAATGTTATTCCACTCCTTACATTATTTACCAAGTTTACGGCCGCCATAAAGCTAACAGGGTGTCGTCCAAGCGAGGCGGACTCGTAAAACAATACCGATAGTCCGGGTTTGACTGCGAAACCAACTTAATATCCTCTTTTACGATTAAAAGTCGACTAATGACTCCAGCAGTAGTAGTTCAGTCAACACACTTTTGAGAGTTTGTAAATATTTTTCTCGTCTGGGAATCGAAATCGTAACCATTGAAGCCAGGCTAATTTGCCTTGCTTATTTTTTTTATTAAGTTAAGATATATCCGATTTGAGACATTGAATAGTACGAACCTTACTGTATATTGTTTTTGATTTCACCACGGATTTAGTATTTTTTTATCATCCGTCGTGGCACAGTGGCACAGCATCTAATTGCATATGCGACTGCTGTAGGTTCAATTACATAATCATTTTTCATTTTCCCTGCTTAGGTAGACAAAGCGTGGAGTTCAGTTCAGTTCGGAAAATGGGACATTTCGGTCACTAGGTTTCCCTGATATTGTGATGAAGAAAATCGCTTAAAACTTACTATTCTTGAATGTACGAAAAGTTAATATAAGACAGTTTCAACACTAGGTTCCTTTTACTCACGAAGTGGAACGATAAATATATGATACGGCTGTTATAATGTAATAGGCTATGGCGTATGTCTGAGTACCGCGCTGTCGCCGATTGATCGAACCAGTGGAGTGTAAAACATCCTTACTCCCTTCGTGATGACTGATGGGATTCGAACGCGCAATTGAGATAAGAGTGAAGTATGGTAACTCACTTTTTTATTATAAACACGACAGTCGGTTGTAGATTCCATTCCTTTTTCCTTCCTTTGTTAACAAGACAAAGCGCGGCGCTGAGTTGAGCTCCGCCACGCGATATACAATGTCTCGAAACTCGGTCGGTTCGTAGGATGTGTTCGTAGAGTGCATTAACGCTAGATTTCGTCTGCCTTCTCTGTCGTTTGCGGGATACAGCGCGGCATTTCCGTTTCTTAGAAGTCCCAAATGTCTCTTCAATATTTATTAGTTACATTTTAATTTATGAATGCTTTCTGTGTGTATGTAAGTAATTTATAGTTTTATTTATTACAACATTAAATGTTCCAGTCCATTAAATACTAATTCGACGCCATTTATAAAATTTTTATAAAAATTTTAGAGATTTGAGAAAATCCAAAATTGGACTTAAAGTAAAACGAAACGCCATTATTTTTTATATGTACATACTCAGATATTTATGAAAAACGAATCAATAAAACATTATTTATTACGAAATATTTTAGGAAACGATTAAGTAAGGTAACTAACACAATCAATATATGTTTTTTTATATACAAAACATGGACAACGAAAGTAGAGTTGAATTAACTAGTCAAATCCACGCGTCACAAAAACGAATTCCCTTAAAAAGGAATATACGAATATGTACCCAGTACAAAGCTCATACAACGTACATGCTATCTTTGCGGGTAATTTACGATCGTGACCCGCTTACTACTTAGCATATAATAGTGTAAAGTTATGGTAAATGGGACTAAAAACAATATAAAGTGGTTTTTATACAACGCGCTCTGGCACGCCTTCGCCCGTCTCGAAGTAAATGTACCATAAGAGAACCATAAGAGAACAATAACAGCGCCGTGGCCTCGTAAATACCATGGGTTGCACAAATATGTGGATAAAGTATATATAAAATGTGCTGCGTGTCTGTTTTTGCTTATTAAAATTAGGTATGAGGTGCAGTGGGGCAGTGTGTGACTGCAAACGCGATGGTTATCGGTTCGATCTCTAATGGTGCGGTAATATATATGTCAAAAAAAATGCGGCGTTGAGTTCTGCATGTGTATATTTTTTCTTATTTAACTTTAAAAATATTTATAAGCACGCATTTGGTAAATTTTATTCAAAGTGGACTTCATGGACTTTGTTAAATAAACCTTTGCTCCATGCCCCTATTTTAAATAAGTATTAACATTACTTTGTATGCGAACTGCAATTTATCACAATGGGCCTTAAAGACTAACGAAAAATAGAAATATTATCTTTTACTAAGAATAAGATATAGAATAATTCTCAAATGTTGGATACGAATTGTTGTTTTGTTCAAACAACAATTCGTGCTTTTGTTCGTGCTTAAAATGTCACTCATCACGATCGTTATTCATTGAGTACAAGTTCCACTCAGTAGAAAGAGTTGTTTCCATTTCCAACCAGTTCCACACACAATGACGAAGTCGGGTAGAAAATGGGAAACGGAGTGTCTTAACACTGAGAGAGTGCCTACTCTCCGTTCAAAACCCTGCTATATTCGGGATACAGAGTGAAATAGAAAAAAACGATAGCAATTTTCAATATTAAATTTTTCACGTAATAAAGATTTGAAAAAACGCGACATCTGCAATAAAATTCTAACAAAAGCTGCAATATGAGTGTTTTTTGCAACGCACAGATATTAAATGTAGCAAAAAGTGTGATTTACTCTAAAACACCGCGCCTTACTTAGATAGCATTACTTTTTTATACCTGACAATGACAAAACCATTTCCCCATACACCCCATACGATCAAGGTGCAATAACAAAAGTTTACCTAAAATCATTTTTCGAAACCACACTCTCGCCCTTATACGATTGAGTTAGGGGTTCTATTCCTCTAAATCAGCCTCAACTAATGTGTTAGTCTATAAGCATTGTTTGCTAAATCGTTTTTCATTTCTTTTCAGAGCCTCGGGAGTTCGGATTAATGGCAAGTGAAATATTGCCCCGGTCGCAGTTTTGTTGGTAAGAAGTTTACTCCGAAATCATCTTCTTGCTAAGAAACTCATTGTGCCGTACTTTTAACAAAAAAAGATAATATTTGAACGAGCTGAATTCTGTTTGTTATTGAGATTTGTGCTTAACGCTATATTCTATATATATTAAGACTAGCGGCCCACTCGCGTCTTCGCCCGCATTCCGTCTATAATACTTTTTATATGCTGCATTTGTTAACAGATTCATATATTCAATTATGATCAACTTGTTTTCATAATTCTAAGAAAGTGCAAGAACTACGTGGCTACTTTAGAGAATGTCATCGGCGGTACGGGCGCCCCCTGCGTGGCTCGAACCTAGGGCATACGGCATGGGGCCGTAAACCGAGCGTTGAATTGTTTTAATTTTACATTTTCTCGAAGAATAAACGTATAAGTTTATCTTCATTGAAGACTAAAGACTCTAAAACAGCTTTCAGGACCAAAAATAATTTACAGTACTAATAGATAAATCTAAATACATAATGTTTGTTATAGGGATCAATTAAATATTAATCATATAATGTTAGTTTTCGGGTTTGCTCAGACTTAATATGGTATCAGGTGACGTCATAAAAACTACAAGATTTTATATTAACCAAAAGTGAATGATGTTTTCGGTTCTCTGTATTTTCGGTCTTATGTATATACATTTTTTTATTATAAAAGTACTATAAGACCATTCAAACGCTTGGTAGAGTTTTTTTGGCCTACTTTTCTATATGAAATGCACAAAAACATATTGTATTTGAAATAAAATTAATCAACCAGATAAGATAAAGAAAATTAAGCACTGGTTAGTGTGTAATAAACAAATAATTACTTTTGGTGCGTTATCATATTGTAAAATGAAAAAATGAAAAAAGCGTGAGTCAGTCGCGCATTTACACGTCGTGTCGTAAAATTTATAACAAACAGACTGATATGAGGAAACTATAAGGATTTCTTTTTTTGCCATTTGGAATCTCCTTCAGAACAAAATTTTAGCTAAGTAGTGAATAGAGAACGTAGAATGAAGTTCGAAATGTAAATTTAAAAAACATACACCAAGAATACATAAATAAAAGAAATAGATAATAAACGATATATTCCTATAATCTATCCAATAGGTATTTACATTTATATACTATGAAATCATGTTTTTTTTATTTTGTCGCAATGTAAAACCGAGTTATACTTACATAAAAAACGTAGTAAAATGAAACCTAGTGTACAAATAATCAACTACCCAGCCTGTTGTATGGACAGTGCTCAATGATTGACTCAATTCCAATTTACTTTAATTGATCAAATTAGCTGCATTAAAATTTAAAATTAAAATATATTGAGGCCAGTCGTGGCGCAGCGGCACCACGACTGGCCTCAATATATTTTAACCGTAAACCGACTGGTTGTGGGTTCGATCCCCACTTGAGGAGATGAAATATTTACTTAAATGTATATTTCCAGTGTGTATTGTCAAATGTATATTGTCCAGGCAAAGCGCGGTGTTGAGTTCTCTCCAGAATTCGGCCGAAAGTGGGGAACGGAGTGTCTTAACACAAGGCTCCCTCTGCCTACCCTCCTGTGTGCGGGATACAGCGTGACGCAGATTTTTTAAACATTTAAAATAAGTACTTTTAAACAAATATTAGGTCTTGAAATTTAAGTATTCAAACCAAACTGTATACTCGTTCTAATTTAAATAATTATTAACTATCCGTTCTCCGGTCGCCATCCAGACATGGTGTATTTAGTGGCGGAACTTAGCACCGTATATTGTCTTATAAGATCAGGGATTTATAAATAAACCATTCCCACTGCACCACAAACAACCATTAAGTATATATGATTGATAATGTTTCGTAAACACTTAATTAGAAAACGTATAAAAATTTGAACGTAGCGGGACTCGAACCCGCGCCTCCTGGAAACCGACCAGGCGCTCTGACCACTGAGCCATACGTTCTCGCCAAGCTACGTGTTTCGTAATCAATTTGTAGTAGGTACGTACATAAAGTGGGTTACGCGTTATTTTCCAATATACAGCTTCAAATTAATTATAACAATGCACCGCAGTACGTAGTAGGTACCTACTAGGTGCCCACACGTGACAGGCGGTGTCGTAAATATAATAACAAATGTTTACTTAACCCGATAAAACATTTATACGGTTTGCGTTGTGAAATTGCAGCGCAATGATATTATTTAAATTGATTTTTCTTTTGTTGTTCTTGAGCTTCACGCCATATTACGCATTTAGCAGAGTAGGCAGAGAGAAGCTAGTGGTAAGAGACTATGAACCCCTCGCACTGGCCAATAGGTCGCTAGCTCGGCGTTTTGAGTGACCGAACTCTACGTCGTGCTGTGTCTTGTTACAAACGAGAAGAAATGAAAATAATTTATTTGAGTCGAACCTCAACCGCTTACAATCAGGCTCTGTGCCGATGCGTCACCAAACGTTTTCTTACTCAGCATTTAATGCCTCAAGAATTTAGCGGAATGTGAGGAACAGAAATATCATATTCAGGAACGTAGTGTCTGCATTAGGATCCCAGGTTTCTCTGCCTCCCTTGCTACGCAATTTACATGAAGGATAAATGATGAATGTGGCGCAGAGGCGCCCCTGAAACCCTTTTTTTGTACAGGCTATGTTAGTGAGTGCGATCCTGTCTCGGGAGAATCATTATGCTTGAAATATATGTATATATTTTTTCTAGAAACGTCTATGTCTTCAATGACGTCAAATTTAAAAGACAACTCCGAACATTTTCTTTCAGAAAATAAATTTTTATCAGATATTGTACCAAACAATAAAAAAAACGGTTTTCAAGGCGACAACAATTCCAAGTAACTACTGTTGGCTTCGTTACTAAGAAATATTTATTTAAATAGGCTTAAAGTTAAAGCCGCATTGTGCTCAATGCTGTTGATAATACACGAACTGCACACTCGCGTGCACTGCGCACACTGCACCACGGTGCCTACAGTGTAATTATATATATATATATATTTTGTCGAGAGACATAAGAGCTCATTTTATTTTATTTTTAATGAAAGAAGTCTCATTAATTATGATTTCGAGTATGTTTCAAGTATATAATTGAAAATGGTTTCTTTTTTACTTTGTTTCATTATATTTCATAAGTTATTGTTGTTCTTGTGCTAAGATAAAAGAAGAAGCAGATTGCATCAATGCGTTGATATTATTGTCAGTGAAAAGTATATTATCAGTTTTATATTATATTCATATGCTGCTTTTGTCCGCGTCGACTACACACAAAGCAGATTTACGCTATATATAATTATAATATACCTTTATATTTAAGGTATATTATAATTAGGTTAAGGCCAGTCGTGGCGCAGGTGCACAAAGGGTGACTGTTAAATCGACTGGTTGTAGATTCGATCCACACTAGAGCAAATGAAATGTTTACATTTATATTCTCATTTCTTTGCTCTGTTGTGGAGGCAAAGCGCGGCGTTGAGTTCCGCCACTCTACACGCAATGCCTCCAGAACTCGGCGGAAAGTGGGGATGGAGTGAAGTGTGTGTACTTGTGTACTCGTATACTTGGATAGGGAAAGAAAACACTGCGTTTTTTAATTTCATTTTTATTCTTTTTTAATTATTACATGTTGAGTGGCGCAACTTGTTACCAAGACAGAAAAATGAAAAAAAAAAATCCCGAGTTAGTAGAACCCACAACCGTCGTGCTAACAGCCAGGTGCTGCGTCATTGTGCCACGACGGCTAAATTCTTCTTGTGAATTTAATATCGGAGCGCTTGCATACTTTTCGATACTATGTCTGGAATACATTGATTGAAATATCTTTGAAAATATATATAAAATGTGATTGTAGTAACGGAAAAAGAATATACCTTTATACCATATTTGAAGATTTGGTCACCTTATAAAGAATAAAGTATTTAATTTTTTTGTATAGTATAGCTTAGTATTTATTTATATAGGCTAGCTATACAATCCTATAAAACATATATAACTTTCGTATGGAAAAAACACCATGACGCACATCAATCAGGAGGGGATTCCATCCGTAAATAATACTTGGAAAGTATAAATATATTCCCACATTAATAAATAATTGAAAAGCTCTAAACAATATCAGCAATGCTATTAGCGATACAAATTCAACGTATTCCCCCGGAGTTACCCGTCAAGCTGGTGCTAGTCTCACAATGGCCGTCGGGGCCACAACCTACGTCAGGATTCCATTATGCCTTCTAGTTATTGAGATCCAACAAATACACGGACCTACTTACACATAAGCGAAAGAAGGATCGAGGCGCCCCGCAGTAAAGAAGTGCCATTGCAGCAACATCTTTTTGTTCCATTAATTGATAAGTGACGTTCAAAAGCATTTGAGGGGTCTAAAAAACAACAAAGGAGGACTTACTGTCGCACAATCGCGCTCCGAACAACGAGCTGGGGCGAAGAAACCTAACCCGGGGAATAAATAGGAATAAGAAAAGGGTCAATCCAGCCCCGGGGAGAGCGGGGAATCAATAAGCCGCCGAGTTATTCCGTCCACGGGCGTCATACTTTGACGACCCTCGATAGTAAATTATTAAATAACTTTCGTCGGGCGGTTTGCACAAAAAATATGTCGCATGTTTCCACGACCCTAATAAAGTCGGCTATTTCGCTTGTTTGGAACTGTGGCTTTTAAATATACTGGTGGGTATCTATACAGTAGTATGGTACGGCAGTAAATTTTAGTACCGAGTACTTCGTTTGCAATTTCGAACTGTATTGCAGTTTTTATACTTTTTTTATTGACGTTACTATTTTAATAGATGACTGATATTAATTTACAGATTACGTCGTATGATATTAATATTGTTTAGTGAGGATCAAGTTCTTGTCTATGTGCATTTTAAATAAATATAAATATAGAACAAAGATTCTTTGAAATCATAACAAAAAGTGACCTTTTGTTTCTTTAATATATTTCAGAAGTACTTTTAATATACATATTATTATTAGCTTTACGTTTTATTCTGTATATATCTGGATAACCAAAGGGAACTACGACAATTTCTCCCCTTTCACCCAATTTTTGAGACATTGCGTATTGAGTGGTGAAACTCATTATTACGCTGCGTTTTGTAACCCAAATGACAAAACAGACATAATTCATTTTCTTGACTGAAAATCGAACCCACAATAGACAAGTTAACATTTTACTGTGGCGCTGAGACCTAACAACCTCTAGCCACGATTTATTATGAAATAAAAAAAAAACCAACAATACCTACAACGTATAATAATACAACTTATGCAAGTTACATATTTCTACGTATTCCGTTTTTTATTATTACAATAGTGTATTTAACGTGTCAAAGAAGACCGCTTGAGGTAATGTAAATTCTATTCACCGGCATGACGGATCGCCGCCTTTGTCTTACTCCTTAACGTCCAAACGTAAGTCTGTCCGTTCAAAAGGGATCTCTTAGTATGTGAAAAATTTTTAAAGGGAAATTACTCATCCAGTTTTATTCAAATGCTATGGGTCGTTCGTCCCCTCGCTACCCTTCGAGATGAATATCTTAAAACTTGTTTTTGCATAACAAGCTGAAATGAATGGAAAAATGTAGATTTTTTTTCTTCTGTTAAATTAATGATTGTGTGAATATTGTTTGGTGTAAGCGCTAGGTTTCGTTTTACAGCTAGTGGCGACTGTCCGTGTATTGTGGATCAGTTGTTGTATCATTATAACAGTTTTTTGTTCACAAAACTCATATAAGGCTTTGTTCGCTTAAACCTATTTTTTTACTAAAGCTACAGGATAATAATCTTTTTTACAAATATATCTTTCATATACAATAATGGTTAGTGAGTACTCAGACAACACCACCTATTTTTAGCAAAATGCCTACTGCATTGTGAATCCAACGTCACAGTTTGTATTTTCGAAATAAGTTCAAATATGATATTAAGATTAACTCCGAGAGGTAAATCGTACCTACATCTACCTTGTGCACAGTCATACACAATTCCACTGCGCTACAGCGGTCTTAAGAAAAAGAAACCTACCTATTTTGTATATAATTTGCGTACTACAGGTTTTTTCGTGAATGCAATAAGACGAACAATTTATTATTCTCACAACAACCCCATCTAAATTATTCACACTGACTTCGTCAACAAATGTGGGAAAGCTGATAAGTAGCATTATTTTAGCTAAATAGCTTACAATACACATAGAACGTAAATACGTGTTAATTTTATAATATTCTGTTTTATGGGCATGGCCTTAGGTTGGATACGATAGAGATATATAAAAAATTAAATCAAAACAGCTTCACGCTGTATGCCGCACACATAAGGGAAGCAGCCTTAACCTTAACCTAGTGTTAAGATACTCCGTTCCCCACTTCCCACCGAGTTCTGGAGGCATTGCGTGTTGCACGGCGGAACTCAACGCCGTACTTTGCCTCGACACCAGAATGAAGAAATGACAATATAATTGAAAATAACTATTTCATTTCCTCGAGTGAGGATCGAACCCATAACCAGTCGATTTTACAGTCACACTTTGTTCTCTTGCGTCACGACTGGCTTCAGATATACGAGAATATTACATAAAATAATACGTCTAGTATTTGTGTAATAAAATCTATTGTCTGTTTATTTATTTGTAACGCTTCTTTTTTTTCCATTTATTCAATTATTTATCAATTTCACATTATATAGGGAACAGAAAAAACAATCAAAGATTTTATTTGATGTGAGCCTCTGCTCAGCGCTCCTCTAAGCACTGACAAAAGATTTTTGAAAATTGCTGCTGGAATGGAATGGAGAAATCGGTTCTTTTTGTCCTAAAATCCAACCAAGCAAAAATCCGCGCATCGATTAGTATTTAATTTGGATTTTAAAAATAACAACAGCAATTTGGCAGTAATTTTATTTTAAAGTCTAATTAAAAAAAAACCATTAAGTTTTTCCATTTACAAACAGAACCATAAAAAGATATTTATAAAAATCTCATCCAAAACTTGCTTTGAAACTCAACCTAATATAATGTAGAGTCACTTAAATATGAAAACATGATAAAAGTACAGACATAAAATAAACGGCCACTCTCGTACATCCATCTCACCGTACATAACAGGAAGAACTAGTCCGAGACGTGCAGTTACGTATATGGGGCACACTCGTATTCTTAGATAAAGTTTTTACGTAGAGTTCCAAAGAAACTATTCAAGGCAATGCCAGAAGTTGGAGCGGCCTCGTGTCCGTCTTTGTCTGTGAACTGGTTACTGTATGAGAAGCGCACGTTTTAAATGTTACTTTGATGTATTTTGCAAACAAAATAATAATAATTAATAAAAGCCAAAGCTTTTATTAATTATTATTATTTTATATGTGGGAGAATTGAGGAAAATGTGGTGTGGGTTCGATTTCCATTAAGGGAAATCAAATATTTATTTTATAAGAAGATATTATATTTTATAAGATGACTATATGTAATACCGCCACTCAACACGCTGTTTCCTGAAAATTAAACAGTTTGTTGGTAACGGAGAGTCTTAGCACTAGGTTCCCTCTGTTTATTCTGTAATATGTGAGGTACAATGCAAATGTAAAAAAATAGAAGAGAAAATACGAGACTATCTCAGTGGTACATTCAAATTCGGGTGGAGAATGGAGAGCGGCGTTTCGACGTCGAGTTTTTTATGTGTACTCTACAATGTAAAATAGATCGTGAAGCTGCTAGATAAGTGAACATGCTGTTTTTTTTCATAGTTTACAAAAGATCCTTCTCTTTTCTTGTTCAATTTATTATACTTATTACATTAATTTGCTTTTTATCTTATTTTTTCAAATTAAAAATATGCTCTTTCTATATTTCGTGGGAACGACATTGTTCCACTATTCTCGCTCTTCATATGATTACTCACGTTATTTAAGTGACGTCGTTGCCGCGTTGTCTATCAACTTATCTTAAATTACCACTTCGGAACATCACCGAGATAAACGTCGCTATGGTTCTAAGTACGTGTCTGAGTCACTGATTTTGGTTTTCCTTTTTAAATTCGAAATATATTCGTTATATGTACGAGTATGCCGATGTTAGTAAAAATGTCAGCTTCACGCTGTATCCCGCACACAGCAGGACAGGCAGAGGGAACCTAGTGTTAAGACACTCCGTTCCTCACTTTCTGCCGGATTCTGGAGACATTGCGCGTTGAGTGGCAAAACTCAACGCCGCGCTTTGCCTCGACACCAGAGTGAAGAACTGGAAATATAAATTTAAGTAAATGTTTCATCTCCTCGAGTGGGGATCGAACTCACAACCAGTCGGTTTTCCAGTCACACTTTGTGTTCTTGCGCCACGACTGGCCTCACCATAATTTAAACGTTAGAAGATTTTTTTTATTTTCAAGCATTTCGAGAGATTGGCAAATAGAAGCTAGTAATCGCTATAGATAGATTAATTCTATCACTTACTAATCTATTTTTTTCATAAGTGGATATTTTATAATCGAGTTAAAAGTGAGATTTCTCCAAACCTGAATGTACGACCTTCTGTGTGGAATATTATAAAGCAAAATACACTGCGGTATTTAGTTAATTATAACATTAACTAACCTACATATATCCGTTATAAGCAGACAGGTTCAGAACCATATTTGGATTTACCTATCGATTTAAAATTCACTGACCAAGTAACCTAATTTACATAACCGGCTATTTTAGTTAAAAGTGAAACTTACTAAAAATATTCTCTATTACGGCTGCAGACAAAGTTGAAAATTGTATTAAAAAACACATTTGTATGTTATTATTTTAAAAAATACTAATTACTATATACTTTGTATATATAAGTTAATGTTCTAGTCTAATATTGTAATATAGCGAAGAAATGAAAATATAAATGTAAATAAACATTTTGTTTCCTCGAGTGGGGATGGAACCCACAACCAGTCGATTTTACAATGACACATTGTGCCCCTGCGCCACGACTGGCCTTAATGTACCCGTATGAATCAACCCGTTACAATCTTTAATTCGTATAGTACAATGTATTAAAGATTTCAGGTATACCTGCGATCGTGACGATTAACAAATGTGATTAATGTTAGCGTAAAAAAATTAAGATATATTCATACATAGAAATTAGATACCAATATAACTTAATACTTGTTAAAAAGTCAACGCTACAACAAATTAAACTAATAGATTTTAAAATAAAGAATAATCGATAATCAAATTATCTATAACATAAACACCCTAGAACCCAATAGCGGACTTGGCACCGTTCAACTGTGAGCAATTGTTAGACGCAGTGATGCAATCTAAATAATAATATGATATATTATGTCGTATAAATATCGCCCGCAACTTTACTTGCGTTCTCGTTGAAATTTACAATAGAAAAAATTATTTAATGCTCACCGAAATTGCTTGGAGATCTTCATAGTAAATTTCGGCGTTCTACGCCGCGTAGTTTCGTCTGCGTGCTATCTACCAGTCACACAGTAAGATAAGGTTTAATAATGATTAAGTATTATTTAGTTAAAATGTAAAATATATTCTATTATTCGACCCGACGACTTAATACATTTTATACAGGTAAAGAAAAAAGTATTTCATTTTTAATCCGGTTAGAGATTTAAAATGTGGAGTAATCGTGAAAATCAAAGCTCTTATAAGTCACTTAATTTTTTATCAAATTGACACGAGAAACCCTCTTTTTACTCTGCGGGAAAAAGCGTGAAGTTGATATGTTTTGTAAAAGAAAATATTCCATTACGCAAAATTCAAACGAACAAAAAACACTCTACGTTTGTTCACACAGCATCACCATTTTCCTAATCACAAATAGGTTTAAATGACACGTACATTTAGTAAATATGATACGACTCTACAAGCATTCATCAGCTCTCGGTCCGCTGGCCATCTCTCGTGTTACGTGGTCAGGTAAAGCTATCCTGATACTTACTAGTATTTCACCCCGCACTCTACACGCTGGTGCTGACACTAGCTCCGTGAGAAATGTCGTACTACGTTCGTCATATTTTATTACGGCATAGATCAATGTATCATACGTTATAGGATCTGTTCAATGAGATAGAGAATGTTTGAAGGTGTGATGCAAGCGATGTAAGATTGTTATATTTTATGATATGATGTTTTCGTATTATTAGTTTTGTAGTTAATTACGGCTTATTATGAAAATTTTCATTCGGCTAAGCCAAATTGTAAATTTAAATTATTTTCAAGATTTTATGTTTCTCTACAATTGATAACAGTAATCCCTGTAAGTTAAAATATGTTAACCAGACCTAGTCTAGAGGAAAGAAAAAATGCTACATTTAAAATGATATATAACATATAATTTGCCCCTTTCATGTCATAAATCATGAATAAATAATTAATTTCAAAAAAATGTAGAGATCAGAGTGTCTTAAGCCCTCTGCTTACCCTGCCGTAAGTAGGATATAGCGTGAAATTAAAAGAAATATTAAATTTAAGGTAACATTTTAACAAATTTAAAATTGCATAGCACCGTCTTATTTTTTGTGGCGTTAATCAAAACGTTTATTAGTTTCGTGCTCGAGCAATCAATTAAGAATCACTTAGTTGTTACTCGACGCGCGTGTTCCGTGCCAGTTGCTCCAATGAATTTCTCACGTATTTTTCATAACTTTGGTACTTGCACGTTTCATATCGTGACTATTTGTTGTTTACGTTCTAGCGTGTTTTAGTTTTTTTGTATTTCCTTTATTGTGTATTTAGTTTGTAGTTAAATTATTGGTTAAATTATATATTTATATATAATTATATTTAACCAATTATTTGTTAAATTATATATTTATATATAAATATATAATTTAACCAATAATTTAACTATAAACTAAAATACACAATAAAGGAAATACAAAAAAAAAAACTAAACTATATATATAGTAGTAGTTGTTTATAGTTAGTTAGTTTTTTTTTTTTTTTTTTTATGGAAAAGACACGGCAAACGAGCGTGCGAGTCACCTGATAGTAAGTGATTACCGCCGCCCACGACCCCGTTCAACCCCAGAGGAATTACAGGTGCGTTGCCGGCCTTTAAGATGGGTTGGGCGCCGGGGCCCGGCATTACCTGATGCGAAACGCAGTGGCATAAAGCCACTACTTCACGCTGGTCTTAAATGCCGGGGGTGGTAATGATCCGGTCGAGTCTGCCCATGCGTGTTGCCATTGCTGGCGACGTGACTCTACCACACGTACTTTAGTCGCCTCCTACGACACCACCAGTACCAGGATGATCCTATTCTAGGCCGGGATCACACGGCGATAGTTATTTTCAATTTGGACATACAGCATACAGTATACAGTATGTATTTTTAAATAGATAAATATATAATATTGCCATTTTCATTTATTTAGAGATCCTAATTATTTATCTTAAAACAACTTTAAAGTGATAATATTATCAAAAACCTAAGTATTATTGGCTTGCAAGATTAAAAGTTATTATGAAAGTGCAACGAATGTAAGCATTAAGAGAGAAGCAATCCTTCGAGACTTCCTTAAGCACCTTCTCCTTTGAGTTCAATTGAAAATGGATTAATAACGTTGAAAAGGTGGCTTACTTTTTAATTAAATTTAATACCATTGATTAGAAGTGAACAGGCTGAATGCCTGAGGTTTTTAATCAGCTTTGGATAAATTTAACTTAAAGTCACTTATTCTTTATAAGATGTAAAGCTCGTTTTATATATTTTTTTTGTTGAAAATTTTTATCTGTGTAAGATCTTAAAAAAATTTTAGTAGGTACATAGTGACCAACATACATACATATATGTATTCACTAGAATAAAATCTAAAGTAAGAATTTTTTGTTTTCGTTATCTCTTAAAATTCATGATGATAAAATATACTTACAACACACAAACTTACACATTTCAAAGCTACATATTATTTATTTTTCTAGGTATATTTTTATGCAAATGTGTATTTTCATATATCCAACTATTATGCAATATTGTCATAAATAATATAAACTCAGCTTAAATAATAATGAATGAAGGATTGAAATCTGTGCACTAAAAAAAAATCGTGTTTGACGTTAGGTTTTATTTGTCTACAGTACGCGAGGCGTTAACTGAGCTTTACATTTTCGAGAGTAAACATAGACACAGTACAGGTATGACGGCGGTATGAATTCCCTTCCCTTGATTGGTTTTAATCGTCTTATACTGTTTTTACTGTATAACAAAAAAAATACGATTTCGTAGTAGCAGCGAGCTTTGATGAAAATGATGAGGATTCAACTCCGGTATTATATAAGTTTCTTATTTCTGGCTCTACTTTCAGAGATCATTTCCACAACTAAAAAATAAGCTCAGCCTTCGCCTCACAGACTGCGCTGTACTATAACAACGTGATATATAATCTCATAGTGTACTTCTAGGTCGGGTTTTGTTTTTCCTTTATGAAAAGTAACTTTAATTCGCCCTGAGATGTGGATTACGCATATAAATATACGCATATAATAAACTTATTTATTACAAAATTGTTATGTTAGTTTAGATTTTTTATATAAATTGATAAAATCTTAGCAATTTAGTGAATAAGGATCTTTACAATCTCTATGTAGCGCTGTTCGCGTGCGTCTCGAGTCACGACGCGGCGCGGCTCGCGCGTGTCCGATTACATCTGAGCTGAGTCGAGACACTCTGACTTTCTTAGAACACCTCATATCAATTACGAAGAATACGTGTGATGCTATGCGCTCGAAATTAAACTTCATGATTTGTAAAACATGGTGATTCGATCGAAAGATAACGTTATAGTAAATATCTTGTAGAGATTCGAAGACTCGAAGCTTTCTTGTATATTTCTTATTGTATTTTAATAAGTAGTTACCTAGCTAGTAAATAAATAAATTCCCAGTTTAATGTCATACGTCCACATTGTGCGCAACAACATTTGAAACAATACTTTTCAAAGGTTTAAAGTCATATTATCTAGGTGGAAGGTCTATTGTTGTCGTACGAAACAAAAGAGCGGGGTGTATTTTATGTTATATATGTTAACCTTTACACCGCTCGTAATTACCAAGTAAAATCTTGTTCTCATTGCTACGTGAATAATGCAATAGGCGTCCTCAACGTGGAACACAATATTGTGACAGCTCAAAATATACAACGCGTTAGTCTATTGTGTATGTTTTTAGGAATCCTAACAATCTCCGCCATTGTCCTCCCGGCGGTGAGCCGATACGGTCTCGTCGTGACTCGTGAGGAACTGCAGCTCCGACTCCAGATACTGATCTGCAAGACTCCGCCGATTAGAACGGCAAAGTGCGCCGCGTCCGCGAGCCCTGCCTCTTTATTGTGCCGAGATGTGCTCCGATAAACACGCTACTTCCGACGTCGTTGCAGTCAGCTGTTTGACATTCGCGTCACAATAACCGGCGCAGAAGGGCGCCCCTCTCCTCCCGCCCGTATCGACCGCCGCCCCGCGCCCCGCCCGCGGGGAGGAGCCCGCGGCGCAGGCGCGCGGCCCGCCGCCACAGTCTCGCGCCTGCCGCCGACCAGCGCGCACGTCCGCGCGCCCTCGTTAGCAAAATCAGCTGATCGGCGCGCGCCCCGCGGCGCACATGCCGTGAGGCCGCGCCCGCAAGGATGACGGGCTACGCCCGCAGCGAGGCCGACTTCGCCGCCGCCGACCGCTTCGCTCGGGACGCGCGGCCCGCCTCGCTCGCCCCCAAGGATTACTCGGTGCCTTTACACGTAGACTGCAGTATCGAATACGAGCTTCCCGATTGTGCCAAGCCACCGCAGGGCGTCAAGATCGAGCCGCTGCTCATGATCCACCCGTCGCACTTCCGTAGGCTCGAGAGCCTCCGGCGCGTGCCCTTCGTGAACAACCTGCCGCGCGGCGACGCGGCGCCGGCGCCAGACGCGCGGGCGCGCGCGCGCCCGGCGCGCCGCTGCTGCAGGGCGCCCGCGCCGCCAGCGCCGCGCGCGCCCTGCGCGGCGCCCGAGGGCGGCGGCAAGCTGGCGCGCGCGCGCCTCAAGCCGCACCCGTACCTGCCCGAGGCGCTGGAGGCGCTGCCGCCCGCCCACTACGAGCGCTTCGACAAGCGCGCGCTGCAGCAGCTGCCCATCTACATGTAGCGGGGCCGCAGCCTGTGTCTGTGATGTTTCGTTGTAACTAGCTAGTGATAAGTGAGGAACCTGATACCAAATAGTATATCGTTGAACGTTGAGTTAGTGTTTCTGCCGGACGATGACGACCGCGACGCCGGCGCAGCCCACCAACGGATGTATTTATTCGCAGGCGCAGTAACCGATGCTTCATTATAAATTATTGTACCGTCGCTGATTCGTTGCGTATTTCTGCGTATTTCTGTATAAGATATCATATCGATAATGAGTATATGTTCAAAAATTGTATTATAATAAATATGTACCTATAGATTAAAAAAATGAAAGTGAGAAAAATATTACGAATAAAACTAGAAATAGTTATGTTTTCGAATAGGTGATGAGTTCTAGAACGGTCCCGAGAGGTGAACTAGAATCGTACTTTACTCTCATTTTGTAAGCAGTTATGTTTGTTAAAGTTATATATAAAGAGTCCTCTGATGAATAGTCTGATTAACAAATATTCGGCATGTAAAAGTCTTTATAAAACGCTTACTTAGCATATCATAGTATTATATTGTGTCATAGTCCAATGCCAAAAATATAACTATCTTTTTACAAAAATCCCTAAAGCATCGTTTTATTTACCTCCATGCGGCGTCCCGCGTTTCCGGTTTCCGGCCTTAGATCCGATCCTTATGCTGATACCAGTGAGTGGTGTGCGGAGTGTTAGATCACTTTAACGAGGCCCAGCCTCCAGTGCCTATCTGTGGATGTAGTGACCTCAGGACTTGCAGAGTTATGGATTGTTTTAACTGTGTAGACGTAAGTATGGCTAAACGAATATATCGTTATTTGGGCCTCGAGGATATGTTATGAATAAAAACAAAAAAAATATATAGAGCAAAGATAATAAATAATAATCATATAGTTCCTAAATGTATTAGGCCTAAATCTTAACTGATCTCATAGTTATGTAAGAATAATGCAATGCGAATCAGTTAAAATTACTTTTTTTAAATGGTTCTAAGATTAATGTTATTATTATATATGAAATACTAATTTCAAATGTTTATGTTATCGCAGAAAATAAATATACTTATGATAATAATTTCAAAATAATTGAGCAAATACATTATAATGATTATTTTAAAAACTTCTTTTAATGACTCTACTTAAAGCATCTATTACACTGACTGCCATTTACCTCTGGGACTGTAATTTTCAAGTAAATTAAAGTGATATATATATATATGTATATATATATATATATATATATATATATATATATATATATATATATATATATATATATATATATATATATATATATATATATATATATATATATATATATATATATAATCTTTTTTGGGTGCGAAAACAAGTAATTGTAAAACATATTTCTTTTTAAATTGTCTTTTGATGATAATACCAATAGACTTATAGACCATTTAATCTGCAATTAGTCTTTAATCTTCATTTAAAGTATATGGTACATAATTTATTCATTAAATTGTAAACAAGATAATAAAACACGTCAAACTCGTCTACCTGATTGTAAAATCCATCGAATGGAGGTCCCATTAGGTTCCATAGAGATCATAAAGTGTCTATAGTCTAACATATTTAATTAAACTATTTATATACAAGACAATACTATTATTAAGCAATAATTTCAAGTACTATATTCTTTAACTCGCAACTTTTGTTCGAATGAGCACAAGCGTCAATGAACAAAAGGCTAACAAGCCATTCTTTTCCACATGAAAGGTATTTTAACACAATGAATCGTGAATAATCCACAATGACGGCTGAGAAAGAAATTATACTGAAAAATAACTCTTTATAATGTGACCATTAAAGTAAAACAGGTTATTATTTCTCGCCGTAGAGTCTACGCAATTAACCGTGGCATAACAAATTAAGAGGCAGCGGAGTAGTTTGAAGTTGCACGCAGGCAATGCAAGGTACTCACGAGAGAGGCCACCATTACCTCGCCTACCTCGTCACGCCCTTCAGGACCTCGCTGTGTGGACTCGAGAGTCCATCAGAGCGATGCCTCATTCCGGTAAATTAGCATCTACGTAATAACCACGAAATAAACATCGAGACTAATGGATGATTGCCTTCACCCCTCTCGCTGCGACCGATTCACGTTTTACTGCGGTATTATTCCTTCGGATTTATGCCTCGTCATAAGAGAAAGAATGAAATTATTCCATCCACGAGGGGGAGAATTAAAGCTATATTTATTTTATCTTCGCAGCTATCATAAAAAGTTTAGTGTTACTTTTTATGGATTTCATATTGCGTACCCAGATTCGTTTTCTCGCCGCGTGACGGACTCGCATCTGCCCATATAAATTGTGCACGACGCTAGGATAAGGATTGCAAAACACGATATGTAGTTATATGAAACACAATGGCGAGAGAGAGCTCGAGGTGACTGCAGTAGAGTCTCGATCGCTGTCAACGATTAGTTGTAAATTATAATGATATTTATAATTCACCGCGCTACTGCGCGGTGAATTATAAATATCGTTATACGTTACTACGTGTAATTACGGGCATATCTGATAAGTTCTTGCGCTAAAAACAATTTCTTTACTTTTTAAATGATTATTATAGTACTTAAGCCCGATGTGAGTATTAATTACCGGTATTTGAGCGACATAAACGAGTCCCAGATAAGTACGTTGTGCTCGAACAAGGCAAAGCCAGTGCGACTGATGGTCGCAAAAATGTAATAACCTCGTCGTTGCGGTCTGATAACGTCGCTTTGCTCCAAGTAGCAATTCAGTAATTATCCGTTTCCTCGTAACGACCGCCGCGTCCTCGTCTCCGTCTAACTCTTACAATTGCGGAGCTTAAGCGCACGAAACCCCACAAAGTTCGATTTCTGGAACATACAATTTATCGTCAGTATTATCTCTCGTAAAACGAATATCCAATTTATGTCCGCCCTCGCCCGTTCGCCGCCATAAAACATAATATTATCGACATCGCCCCCACCCTAGGCGATCACGAAACTAAGCAAGCCTCGGCCATTTTAAGTGCCAAACTTGACGGGTGGGCGTCCTGGTAGGCCGTCCTTGTCTAGTCGCGCGGGAGCGAGGGGGACGCCAACAGGGATCGGAATTCTTTCATGTTTCGTTCGAGAGGAGCGTTCCGCTTGATTTCAGGTACCTTGTAAATAAATATCGGATAAGCGACTCTACAGCGAGCGTATAGAACAGCGCTATTTACGTATCGCCTTATCTGAGCCTATGAATAAGTTAGCTGATGTTTTCAACAGCGGGCTGCTAGGTCGAAAATACTAAATAACGTCGCAGTGGGTGTCGGGCACTAGATTACACTAAAATATACTCGAGAATGATTCATGCCTCTATCGCTCCAAATCTATCTTAGGCAAGAAACGACATTGCCAACTGTATATTCATATTTCTACTCAAATAACTAACTACTGGTATTATCTTTTTTGGTAAAACTTCCATAATGTGGCCCACCCAAGTTTCTCCGGAGTTTTGTTTTGGCAGCGACGGCGTGTCGCGATCAGCTGATTGGCGTCGCGGCTGTGTGTCGGGGGGTGTCGGGCAGTGAGAGGGGAGGAGGGGAGTACGAGCTGTAGTCTGCGGGGGGCACGGTGTCAAGGGGACGGTGGGGGGAGCGGCGGGGGAGGGGGGCGTCACCCACACACGCACGCCGCACAGCTGATGCCGACGCTGATTGCACGTAATTAAAGACTACACTGCGCTCTACTACCGACCACGTAGCGATCATTCATTATTTATTTATAAGAAAGAACACTTTAGTACAACACTAGCTCTATACAAATAGTACACATTTTTCATAGAAATGCAAATATTATATATTTGATTGTATGAACATTATTATATTCGATATATGTATAGATTACATATTAATGTGATAGGAACAACTGGTTCGTTGTTCATTATGATGGATTGTTTTATATAAGAATATAACGACGACTTACTAATTGCATTTTATTGTTCGTTTGTCGTATTGTTATTATAATTTATTTCACAGCTGACTCTATTTGAACATACTGTATATAGAAAGTGTTGTAAGTGAATTAGTTGTTATTGTAGTATTCAAAGTGAAAATAACGCTATCATTGTCCTCTATTACAATGACACCTTAATATATATTGGACAGTTTTAGTTTATCACTGAGTTATAGTTAATAGTTTCTAGAAATGTAATAATCTTAAATTGGTTTCCTAACTTACAGATTATATAAGTTATATTTTATTTAAATGAATCTAGCAAATCAATGTGATGACTAAACGTAATGAAATATAGCAATATATTTTAAAAATAATATTGTTTCAATGAATTAATAAGTCTCAAAAGCAAGGTTTTTGCCTAATACGAACATGTAAGTTAATTATTCGTTTTTTGTTTTAATTTTTAAAATGTTACTAAACATCTCAAGAATTTTTTTTTAAATTTACAAAACTTAGAATGTAGCCAGATTTGAACCCGCCCCATTTGGACAGTTCCCAAAAGAATCGTATTCATATCTCGTAAGCTTAAAAAATGTCATATGTTTTCTGAAAATGTATTCAAGT
The DNA here is from genome assembly GCA_917862395.2 of Heliconius sara. Classification (NCBI taxonomy): domain Eukaryota; kingdom Metazoa; phylum Arthropoda; class Insecta; order Lepidoptera; family Nymphalidae; genus Heliconius; species Heliconius sara. Next base: position 221,727 of record OU860787.2, on the reverse strand, counting down.
TGTATGCTAGCAACAAACATACTCATAAATAATACTGTTATTTATAAAACATTACCTCAGCGAAAGGAAAAGTTTCCACAAATATCGACCGTTTTCAAGCATTTCAATAACAAAATTGTTTTCATTGCTTCTAACTGACTAAAGAAAGTTTTGAAATGGCGATGGTGATGTAAAACAAAACTGTTCTTGCTTATAACGAATATTATTCATAATATGTATGTAGTTGCTTAGTTAGCAACTATTTTACGATATTACTCTTTGATGACATCCCTAAGAGGTGCGGGTTTGAGACCCGCTACGTTCAACTTTAAAAAAAAAATAAAAAAATAGCTAATTGCATGGGGTATAACGTGATCAGAATGTTAAAAAATTAATTAATTAAAATAATTATTGTAATTAAATTAAAATACATACATGCAAATAAGTGTTTCTTAGTATTCTTATGTAAAAGGTTAAATATAAGTCATTTTCGTTTACTTTTAAATATTAAGCGTGATATTAAAAATATGAAGAAATAATATAATTAGTAACCGAATTTTGCATCTTAAACGAATTTTCTCACGCGCTTATAAATCTAATTCATCAAGCGCAACGGTGTGTAAAACTGTCTGTAACCGTTTTGTTGATAATAATTGATTTGCTTTGAGTGTTCTGGACGATTCGTTTTTCTACTTCACTAGCTATGGATGAACCGACGAACAGACATTTCGGTTACTTTCCAACTTTATCTACATCTTCTTTGTTTATAATTAATAAAAAAAAATTGTTCTTCGTTTGTCTCAGATGACTATCGAAAATATAATGTTTGAATGTTTTAATATTTCTGTATGTCAGGATAAGAAAATAGTTATATAACATTAAAATTATTTAGTAAAAGAGGCCGGTCGTGACGCAGAGGCACAAGGTGTGACTGTAAACGCGACTGGTTCGATCCCTACTCGAGGAAATGAAATATTTATTTAAATTTATATTTCCGTAGACTCGCTCTGGTGTCGAGGCAAATACCTCCAGAATTCGGCGGAAAGTGGGGAACGGAGTGTCTTAACACTAGGTTTCCTCTGCCTACCCTTCTGTGCGCGGGATACAGCGTGAAGCTAAAAAAATATTAAATTATACGACTAGTTTTTATCAATGTAAGGAAACGACAGTTGACGATAATGTGCTCTACTTTTAGCATTTGAGTAATATCTATCGCTAGAATATGATTTAGGTTAACGACTGCATAAATAAGACATTTCGTTCAAATTTTGTGTTTTAATTTGTATTCAGTAGATATTAGAAATTAATGATTTGTAACTATTTTGTGGGCAATCGTGCGTAGGTTCCGTTGATGATGATGATAAACACATAATGGTGGATACATTATAACTTTTGAAATATTTAATTACGTTACAACACTTAAATTGGTTAGTTATTGGACCATATGTATTTAAAGGCATTATAAATATTACTATGAAAGGAGATATGGAGAAACTACTACTAGTGATAAATGACACTGTTCTCCGATTTTTAACTCATATTATATGTATGTATTATACTTATTATCTACTTATCTAAACTACTAAAAACTCTCTCTATTCGAGGACACCGTGTAAAATACGTTATCTAGTCTAGATAATAAATAGACAAAAAAATATATATTTTATCCAAGAAATCTTTTTATAATACCTCATCAAAAAAAACCACCAGAGAAACTTTTGTGTTATGATATATTATAAATGTGATAAAATGTTTATGGTTTCCTTATATGATGGAATTTAGTGTTTATTATGCGAGTTAGCTGTAATTGGTTCACCGGATGCTCATTTCGATAATATTAATGAATGATAGTCGTGTTTCGTGTAGCAAATTTATTGAAATGTTAACACCTCAATTGTGCAATTTGTTGGAAATAAGCTTTAAACATACAAAACTAGTACTTTGTCTGATTGTGAAATAAAGCCTTCATAACATATTCATCGGTTATTTTCTGTTGAATTCTAAAAGCGTTGCGTGTTGGGGGGCGGAACTCAACGCTGCGCTTTGCTCCGTTAACAGAGCGAGGAAATGGAAATATAAAATATTTTATTGTGTATGTGCATATGTCAAAACAAAAACAATTTTCATTTTGACTTATGCTATCAATATTTTTTTCTTAGTATATCTTATCTTAGTATATCTTACTTTACTCCTCCATTTTATTTATTAAGGTCTGATTTCAGTAGGTGAATAACTTACCTTATACTAACATCTACAACTTATATACATATTAAACATTTGTCTGTATGTTTGTAATAATAGCCAATTCATTACACACCGAAGCTGTAACATAAGGTAAAAAATACAAGCATCAATCGTTACCGGCTCAGTGATTGACTGACTCTACCAGCACAATACAATTTAAAATGCATCGATAATAATAATAGAAAAAATCGAATTAATTCCGCTCACCCATTACAGACGTTTTTGATGTTTTATATTAAGGTTTTTTTGCCGTCTCTACTTAACTGTGTCGAACATTAACGACCACTTCTTCCAAAGAGTCTTTGATTTTTTGCACCTCCTTTTTTTCTGGCGAAGTTGGTCAATAGCTATTCGTTAGTAATGCCATCTTATTTTAGTTTAACATGAATTGAGTCATTAGGCCCGGTTTTGGTGCGGAAGACGCGGAATGGCGGTGGCGCAGCCTCGTGTCTGAGCTAATGATATTTGCGGCTTACTTTAGAAAGTTACAAAAAATATTATAGAATTATGTATACACTGTCATATAAATAAGAGGATTTCCTTTCATTCTATAATAAGATTTATATGTCGTATTAGATATATTTCATAATACAATATGTATTATGCGATTGTTTTTTTTTATTTTCATGTATCTTAGGAACAATTTGAGTATATAATGTGTTTTCTAACGCTACACTTTACCAAAGCAGACCAAGAAAATTAAAATGTGTTAATCGTAAACATTCACAGGAGAAAATTCCTAACTATCGCGAGCGTTCAACTCCTTCCAACTGCGCTTAGATTTTTTTTTTGCTGAAACTAAAACCACTGCTGTATCCAGTGTATAGCAAGTAGGCGGACAGAAACTTTGTATTTAAGACGTTACTGGATGAGTTAAAGAGCTCAACGCCGCATTTTGTCTATAAATTACAAGAGCGAGAAAATCAGAATCGAGCCGTCGCCAATTACAGCCAGATGCTGCACGACGGCCTCATGAAAGCGTCTTCTAACGATTTTATATCCATCACGTACAAAGGACAGTAGCGCTTGAAGTACAACTTCATTATGAAACGCAAAAAAAGCACTTTAGAACGGGACGGAAGCGACACTGCAAAGCTTTCCACTTCTCTTCGGAAGACTGACAAAAAATAAACGTTTTACTTTTCTATACAGTATCGCTAAATGAGGTTCTTTCACAACCGAGACGTCTCCGTGCAGTTTACGTGTCTTAGTTTTTGTAATTGTCTATACATTGTCTATTGTAACTATTATATTTTATGGAATACAGAAAAAAGCTGTAGATAATATTAATTTCACATTATTTTTTACATCAGAGGGAACCTAGGCTCCCACTAGCGCTAAGGCTTACTTTTCGCCGAATTCTGGAGGCATTGCATATTGAGTTGCGGAACTCAACGCCGTACTTTGCCTCATTACCAGAGCGGTTATAGTCGCACGCATGTATCTTCACCATGATTGGCCTCAAATTCTTTGTATTATATCTTTTTATAATTATATTAAACAGTTAAAATATTTACAAAATGATTTATATAACAAAAATTCGACCGTCAACCCTTTTAGATCATCACTGCTACATTGCGAAGAGAGATTAAAGGATAGATAAATAGCCTTAGCACAATTTTGATAGGGGAACCAATTAAAAAGCTTTGCCTAAGCCGGGATTACAACTCGTAATCTCTAAAGCTACAGTTATACTTGTTAGATCAGTCTAAATAATATATTATTAAGAAACACTTTTAGGTATCCAAATGAAATGTAAATGTAAGCAGAAAGACAATTTAATTATGGTCCTCCTATATCAAATAACAAATATTGTTTATAAAAACATGATTCAGTGAGATAAAGTAGAGTCGACGCGGGCCAATTGGCTCTATCGCGTTAACTGTTACTGACGTCTGACATGCCCAACTCGTAAAATTGCTTATCTTTTAACTCTACGAGTTTTTTTGTGTTTCAGTTGTATGCTGTGCCAGATTTGATTATGTTTTCAATTAAAATATATTTATACTAAAATGAGCAGTTAATATTTTGTGACAGTATTGTATTTAGTATTAATATTTATGAAATTATGCTGTATTTCATGTATAACAGAGTAGGTAGGGTATAACGTAGAGTTAAGGACTTTTCATATTTCTCTTTAAATGCATTTCCGACACATTGCGCGTTTAATGACGAAATTAAACGCCATTTTTTGCCTTGTTATCACAGCAAAAAAATAAAAAAAGGTAGGTTCTAGCAGTAGTAGTAATAGGGATCGAACCCACAACCGTCGTTTTTACATTAAGACGCTGTGCCACTGTGGCTTATAATAAAATTTTAACTAAAACTTAACTTAACTTCTTTTTAATAAAGTTCTAAGGTATTAAATACAATGTTGATTTTTACCAGTTACCTAATCTTTTGGTTAATACGATACGATAATAAAAAAATGGTTTTAGGACAAACTAATGAAAAATCTTTGGTTGATTTCATAACACGGGCGTGGCATGTTCTTAAGAAAAAACCAAGAATGATTTACAAACCGAACCTAGTTGCCTATCTGACTGACAAGACTGACCTTTCGTATAATTAACCAATAAATTTAAGTAAGAATTTACAATATATTCTTAAGCTATAAACTGATGTGTGTGTCTTCGACAGCGTCGTGGGTTTTAATGTCAAGTTTCATTAACATACAGTATATCCATTTTATATCCTGATAAGTGTTTATTTTTATGGATTTTTCCTTTAATAAATATAATGAGTCTATATTCAGGTTTTTAAATTATACTTTAATTTTTAGGCCAGTCGTAGCGCAGGGGCACAAGGTGTGACTGTACTGGTTGTGGGTTCGATTACCACTAGAGAAATGAGATAATAATTTAAATTTATATTTCCATTTCTTCCCTCTGCCACTCAACACACAATGCTTCTAAAACTCTGTTAAGTGCAGGATACAGCGTAAAGCTTAATTCTTTAAAAAAAAAACAACAATAATTTAATCATTCCCCAAATGGGACTCGAATCCACAGTCATTACGTTAACAGTCAAACTCTGTCCCAACGCTAAGTTAATTAGCTTCTCAACTAATTTAAATTAACGTATAATTTACACAAACGTAAATTAGACGATCATTTGATTGACGACCGACGGATAGAGACCGCAAAGGCGAAGCGGCATAGGGTCCGAACGTAAGCGCGACGGCTGTAGGTTCGATGTTCCCTCGGGGAAATTAATTATTTTAATTTCCTCACTCCAGTAACAAGACTCGCAATGTCTCAAAAATTTGAGCATAAAATATGAAATGGAGTGTTTTAACACTACCCTGCTCGCACGATGCGGGATACAGCGTGTAACTAAGAAAAAATAATATTTTAAATAAACTATCAATAACTCGATGTTCGTATATACATTTAAAAAAATATAATTGTAGGGGCAGAAGCAGGAATTAAAGTAAACGACTCAACGACTTTGCGACTGATATGTAAATGAGCACGTGTCGTTACGATACTTGCTGAACAATAAAAAAATTAAAATGCCTATTTTCGTTATCGTTATTGCGAAATTAGGCATTTTTTTCTGGTTTTTATGAATGTTACTTAGAATATAATTATCAAAAATGTTTCTTTATCTGATTTTATAATCTTTTTTTATATAGAGACATATTTTTATATATAATATAGAGAACGTCATGGCGGCCCACGGCGCAAGTAAGCGACTGTAAAAGCGACGGTTGTTAGTTCGATTTCCACTCGATGAAGTGAATATTTTCATTTCCTCGATCCGGTAACGGGGCGTATATGCGGCGTTGTGTTCCGCCACTCAATGACTTAATTCTCAATGCCATCAGGATCCCTCTGCCTACTCTGCTTTAAGCGGGATACAACGTGAAGATAACAAAAAATATAAATAAAATACATCTAAAACACATAAACAATAACTAACCTTGCCATTTAACTATTGATTACCTATAAACTGCCGATTTAATTCAAAATGAACCATTCATATCCGGAAATTGGTAACGAAACATGAAAATGTTATTAATTTAAATGAAATGCTTCCATCAACGTGAATTAAAAATTGCTCGTTTATAATATAAATGTTATTTAGATGTCTGTTAAGGAAAAAAATACTATAATTTAAAATTATAGCGTAGATGCTATAGTGGGCCCATAAAAAGGGTAGTTATGGATTCAGTTCTATTCGAAGGAATACTTACTTTTACAATGTCGGTTTTTGGTTCGGTTAGAAAAAATCTTTTAGTTCAAGTTATTTAATATTCAGAGGGTACAAGGTTCACGCTCGGTAGATTATTTATTTATATTTTTATTTCATCGCTTTGGTAAGAAGGCAAAGTGCGGCGTTGAGTTCCGCTACTCAACACGCAATGAACTTTTCCAACGAAAACTGAGGAACGGAGTGCCTTCACAATAGGTTATGAACGATAAAATGTCGAAAATAGAGAATTTATCACCGCTTTATTATTGCACACAATAAAAATCCCGGACAAAATATAAAAATGCAAAACATAAAAAAAGAAACTAGAACACATGGTTGTATCTTAAGTCAATTATAAATAATAACTAAATCTTTGTAAGATAGAACAAATTGGAACGACTACATTGTACTTGTTAATACAATATTAATAAACACTTTTTTATTTTTTTTAACTGACATTATCTATAATTAAACAAACTCACGATAAAACTGACTAAACTGACAATTATTTTGTTATATATATAATAGTTATATATATAATTGTTATGAATTTGACAATTAAAAGATATGATAATAATTTTATAAATATGTAAATATTGGAGTTAATTAGTTTTTTTTAGCTCTACCTATATCCCGCATATAGCAGGGTAGGCAGAGAGAGCCAAGTGCTAACACTCTCCGCTCTCCAACTTTTATTTCCTCGAGTGGGAATTAAACTCACAACCTATAGTTTACAGTCACTCGCTTGTTCTCCTGCGCCACGACTGTCCACCGTTTACTAGTCAAGTCTTAGTTTATAGAAGTAAATAAAGAGATAAAACCGAGTGTATAGACACACCATTAACAGCTTTCCTCTTGAATTTTGAGGTATTGCTTGTTAAGAAAAAGAGTTCAACACTCCCCTTTGTGTTAATAGAGAATGAAATTATGATCATTTTCACCGATCAACAATCGAACCCACAACTGCCGACGCTATCCCCATGACCTACAATTGCCTCTATATTTAAGTATAACATTTGTTATTCAGTTTGTTTATTGGTGATGCCAATTAGCCTAGAGGAAGGAAAAGCTATGATGGTGATTATTCGCGGTCGTCCGGTATTATACTACGGGAGATACCACTTCGGCATCCTTGTTTACAAATTCATTGGTATTATTTATAGGAAAATTGTTACGTTAATAAATACGGAGAAACTATTTTAGTAAATCTAATTTGTATAGGTATTTTTAATAAATAAAATTTAAGCTATGGGCCAGTGGTCGCGCAAGGGATACAAGCATAGGACTGTAAAGGCGACAGGAAGAAAAGAAATGCCCCCAGAATTTGGCGGAAAGTGGGGAACGGGATGTTTTAACACTAGGTTCCCTCTGTTAATCTGCTGCGTGCGGGATACAGTGCGAGGCTGTTTTTATTAATATTTGATAACGAGGCGAAACGCGGCGTTGAATTCTGCCACTCAAGAAGCAAAGCTTCTAGAATTCGGCAAAAAGTTTGAACGGAGGATTATACTCTGTCCCACTAGATTGCCAAGTTCTCTCTGCTTATGCTGCTGCTGCTATAACCTATACAAATTATCTAAATTTTTTTATTATAACATTATTAAATTGAACCTAATCTATAAATACATGGCTTCTCGTTGTATCCTGTACACAACATGGTTTATTTTTCTTATTTATAATATGAACAATATACATATATTTATACATTGCAACAAAGATATCTGTCATTCAAAATGATTCCATTAAGATTATGTCAGTGTCACGTACTCCGAGCACCGGCACCGGCATCAGAACCGTCTATCAGCGACTGTTGATTGATGCGGCGGTTATCAGCCTCTATGTAGGTCGTATACTGCTGATAAGCCTATATTTATATATAAATGTTTCTAATCTTATGTATATATACACTAATATCTGAGATACCATTGAGGCGCAGTGGGACCGTTTCTGATAGTAAATACAGTGTTGGGTTCGATCGTCAATTCGATATTGAATTATCCGTCATTCTTCCGCTCTGGAAAGGTGACAAACTGTGGCATTAAGTGCTCTAAAAGTGGAGAATGGAGTGTTTCAATACTAGATTCTTTCCTTGCTATGTGGAATAATGCGTAAATCATATTTCTAATAATTATATTGCCACGTGACGCTGAAACTAAAAAACGATACATTTTCTCATTGATTTCTAATAAGAATGGTTTGATAGATCGCCTCACTTTCCACTTTTTAAAGAAACTGAGACTAATGGTTGCGTGGCGGAATTTAACGCCGCATACTTTGTGCGATAAAAAGGCACTAAATTATATTTGAATGTAAGTCATTAGTGCCTATTGGCACTATCTATAGATAATTGTAGTTCCGACACTACCTAGTGCCCACAGATGTCGGTAAGTGAATCACTCCGGTCCGGTATATTGAAACATCTAATTAGTTATAGACTAAATTTATTAATTTTATTAATTTTTTATTATTATTATTTTTTTCCTTTTAAAAATATTTTTTTCACGACCAAATAGATTTATGTTTAATGCTTTTCGATAATGAATAGTTAGTAAGTACGTGATATCATATTATATTTCTAGATATATCATAGTTTAAACAAAGGGAATTTAAAAAAATATATTTTTAATTACTATTTTATTATTAAATTTACTATTCCTTTAAATAGGAATCAAACTTACGAACATACGCCATCATGACAATTTATATACATTTCACCTTATATATATTAATATTCGGGAGAAGCATTGAGTTCCGTCATTCGACACATAAGGCCTCGAATAGTGGAAGGTAAGTCGAAAACGGAGTGTCTTAACACTAAGTTAACGTACACTGCTATGCGGGATACAGCGGGAAGTTATTTCTTAATTTTACCCAAATTTGAACTCACGACATGTTGCAATTAGAAATTAATTCTAGTCATAAATTACGACTGCGTCTGTTGACACATAGTCATACTAAGAAAACTAGCGGGAAACCAATATCTTAGTACCTAGTCGTCGGGAAATCGTATGACGAGATGAATATTTAATTAAACTCGTATCTTTCGTTTCCTCTTAAGAAAATATCAAACGGTATTTTTATTTTGATAGGCTTGAGTCACGTTATTTACACGGAATATCCGCAATTTGGGTGGTTTTATGTGGGTTTTTATGGATATATTTTTTATAATTAAAATTTTATATGCTTATCATGGCCTACTTGGGGCCTGTTAGTAGGTAGGGAATCTGACAGTCTTCACTTTTCGTCCATTTTTCAAGACATTGACTTGATACGTTTAATTTATTTTCCGCTAGTGAAAATCAAACCCACTACCGTCGCTTTTGCAGTTAGACGATGTGCCGCTGCGGTACGACGACATCCGAATACATGTTATTAGCTTCACGCTTTTTCCTGAAATAAGCAGAAGATAAGGAAGCAAGAGGAACCTTGGAACCTAATATTAAGACACTCCTTTTCCACTAAGACACTTCTGTTCTCCATTTTTCGCCAAATTCTTGAGTCAGTGCGCGTTGAGTGGCGGAACCCTAAGCCACGCTTTTATCTTGTTACCAGAGCGAAGAAATGAAAATATTAAACATTTAATTTTCTCAAATAGAAATCGAACCCCCGAGTTGGCATGGGCTCCTACGCTACGATTGGCCTCAAATACATACATCATATAAATAATTCAAAAAATGCAGAGACGTGACAGCACTAGCAGTTTTAGAGCCGTACTCATACATAACATCGTGGGCGTTATTTAATTATATCGAACAAGTCTTAAGGCTAAATCGCATGACGCCATACAGCGTGTTCGGACACTATAAATATTTATGATTGTACTCTATCTTTATAGCTTTATAGTCCGCTTTGTAGTCCATCTTTCATTATAAATAGTTAGGAAATAAACCAATTTTATTAATTCCATTGAAATTTACGTTTGTCATATCTAATATGGGGCTGGGCCTAAAATAACAATAGGTTTATTTTTATATGTTAACACTGCGTGCTTATGGTGTTAACGGAGAGAGGAAGTAAAAATAATTCATTCCTTCGGGACAGAATCGAACCCACGACCGTCGCGTTAACAATCACACACTATGCCGCTATTTCACTAAGTTATTGCTACTAATTATTGATATTACATTATTTTATCTTACATTTTTATTATGATTTCTCAATAAATCGAAAAGAGATTGTAAATAAAATGCGGAGTTCCGTTTTATTATTTTAATTTTATCGAATGGCCTTATTATTGCGTATTTTGTTAACATAAAAATAACAGTTAAAAGTTTGTTATTGTTTTATTAATATGTAGAAATTTTAATTTTTATTAAAATATTTATCTGATTGAATATTCTTTAATACAAATTGCATATATACATATGTACATTACATTTTTTTTGTAGCTTCACGCTGTATCACGCATCCAGCAGAGTAAACAAAGGGAACTCGTTAATAAAACCTTTTGCCAAGCCTACTAGTGCTGAGTGGAGGAACTCTAACTCAACTTTACCTCGTAGCTAGTGTGAGTAAATGAAAATAAATCATTCTCCGAGCGGGAATCGAATCTAAATCTAATAATTTCAGATAATCGACTTTAAAGATATGTATTATTTTTAATATATTTTATGCTTTTTAAGATAAGGCAATATATATATATATATATATATATATATATATATATATATATATATATATATATATATATATATATATATATATATATATATATATAAAATCAGCTTCACGCTGTATCCCGCACACTGCAGGGTAGGCAGAGGGAAAGTAGTGAAAGACACTCCGTTCCCCACTTTCTGCCGAATTTCGGAGGCATTGCGTGTTAAGTGGCAGAACTCAACGCCGCGCTTTGCCTCGACACCAGAGCGAAGAAATGGAAATATAAATTTAAGTAAATATTTCATCTCCTCGAGTGGGGATCGAACCCACAACCAACAGTCACACTTTGTGCCGCTGCGCCACGACCGGCCTCAATATATATATATATATATATATATATATATATATATATATATATATATATATATATATATATATATATATATTTAATCGTCCTAACTTCTATTACTTTCATTAAAAAACCATCTCGCACAAGGTGTTTTTATTAAATAGTAGGTAGTTAATTTCGGATATTTTATTAATGTTGTTAAAATAATAAAATATGAAAGAAAAGCTTATTAAAAGAAGGTCATATTACAAATTAAATCCAGCCACGGCCGCTGTCGCCAAGACACGTTTATACTTCCTCATAATAGTATTTTTTAGCTTCATATTGTATCACGCACACTGCAGGTTTGGTAGAGGAAACCTGGGACACTCCGTTCCCATTGAGACACTTCTGTTATTAAACTGAACGCCGCGCTTTGCTTCTACAACAGAGCAAAGAAATGAAAATATCACATTTTTTATTACCTCGAGTGCTAATCGAACCCACCCGATTTTTATATTATATTATAGATATTTACCCGAGTAAATATTGTTCAAGGAAATTGTATGTAAAACAGTTATTTTTTAATATTCGTGGTTCATTTGACACGTGTATGTATGTATAACTGGATGCGATAGTTGCGAGTTCATATGCCATTTTGGGGAATAATATTATAAATGTGAAAGTTTGCTAGGATCTAAGAAGAGAAACCAAAACTGTTCCTCTTTCCCGCAAAAACTGGTGAACAAATTAAGGTGATATTTAAAAGTTCAAGTTATATAGCTCGTATATCAGACAAACAAATCTCCTAAAATTTAAGTAAAGGTTTTGTACTCGATAATTTGGTAATAATATAAAATAAAAATAATTTATAGCGGTCGAAGCCGTAGACTGGTCGCTAGTATCGTCAACGTGTGTGACGCCACCTCTGCGTATGCGCATGTTTAATTCAGTTTACAATCTGGTATGAAATTTGTGCAATGTTAAAATTTTCTTGTTTCAACTTTAACTTTATTTAAATGTCATGTTAAATCCATGTAAGGCAAGGTAGTGAAATAAAACCTAGTCAATGAATTCTGTCTCTCTCTTTTCCTTTTTTCATACTTTTCCTTTCCTACCCCTTTTTTCATCACCTAATTCTTACAATATGCTCATTATCGAGATTTCTGGTTCAAATAACTACCACTTTTGTAACAAAAAATATTCCATTCTAACCTTTATTCATTTATTATTAAACGATTCTCAACATAGATCTCGACACGTCTAACAAGACATACATATGTATGGGTATAGTACGGCCGACGAGTCGTGGCCTCCCTGAAGTTAGGTGTAGACGGCTGTAGATTTCAATTTAGATTTTTTTTTATTACTTACTTCTCAAGTAAGCAATTCTTAAAAATTCAGAAAACCTAAGGTCAGGACGGCCACGACTAATGGACCGTATAGTAAACTTGTGGGAAAAAGCTAAATCTAGATAAAAGGTTAGTATTGCAAAGCGCAGTTACATTGACCGTCAGCAGGATGTGCGACCGCTCGCGCCAACAGGAAGCTCTTTTTGTATGAAAACGGATGCGCCCGCGCCTATCTCTAATACATTATTATACGCCGCACAATAGGTATGGCATCTTGCACAATTGACGGGTGTGTTCATGTTTGATTGACTGTTCTGACTTATAGATATAGTCTATAGCTGATCTTAAAGATGCCGTTTGTCGTATAAAGTATAATAAGTTGGTGGAAATGTATATTTTATTGTTCAAATTTTACATTTCCTCGATCTGGTAATAAGACAAAGTGTGGCGTTGAGTTTCCCCTCTCAACACGCAATGTCTCGAAAACACGAAAAATATAATATGATTCTATAAAACATATAAATTAATTAGATAAATAAAAATATGTACCACCTGCACATACCCACATATATAATGATCAAAAATAAATTATTATATACTAATTAACTAATTTAAATACAGTAAAAAAATTGTATTATAAAGTTGGAATTCGATCCTGTCTCTCATTGGTTTTTTAGGTTTGTTGAACACTGTTTAGTAATAATAAATTAGATAAGCAATATGAGCATGTATTATGAGTGCCTGAGGGCGATAAGAGCGCTATCTGTCATTACGTTTGATAAATTAGAAAGCTCTACGTGTCTCCTGCGAGCATGTGAAGTGATTAACATACGAGTAAGTAACAGTTAAGTCGTATAACAGGTTCATTTCGTTTTTTCTGTCTACTTCTAGATTGACAACTCTACTACAGAGTTTGTGTATGTACGTGTTTAATATCTCGGCATTCCTTTGTGATTTTTTTATATACCTATTAAAGTTTTACGGCGTTAAATTTCGAAATTCAAGATGCAGCAATCTTGAATTTTGGTGGAAATTGGAGAACAGAATGTCTTGACTGTTCTCTCTTCATATTCTGCTATATGTGTGATGCAGAATAAAGCTAAAGAAAGTTATAAAAGGTTTTTAAACATTTTTAAAGAGTTATTCCTAACTTAGGAAAGAAAAATACTTATTTACTTAACGTATAAAAATTTGAACGTAGCGGGACTCAAACCCGCGCCTCCTGCTCAAGAATCGCAGATACACGTGTTGTTTAATCTTCGTTAATTAGATTTTTATGTGAAATATTGAGTATATTGATAAATACGAAAAAAAATTCTAGTTAAATATAAAAATACTAAAAACACATAGTTTAATAGTATTTTTCACCCTTTTTTAAAATGCACCAATAACTCCCTTAATGGCGATACTCAGTTTTATAATCATTTCAGTGAACAGCGCCCCTCTCTCGTTTCACGGAACCCCAAACCGTTCGCAATGGGAGCCATTGAGACTTAAAAAGTTGTAATTTCAAATAAGGTTAAAATCTACATTCCAGGCCGGTGATAGCACAACCTTTAATTAACTCGGAATGACATTTTGTACGTTCCGTATTGGTGATTCAATACTTTTTTTTTGTAGAGCCGCTTGTTTAGCTTTGTCGTCGTTACATCTTGTTAGAGCTAAAATTTTTAATGCTGTCTGTCTCTTTATGATGGAATTCATAAATTAATTAATTAGAATTTATTTAAAAGTTCCATTAATATTTTTTTTTATTTTATAAAATTTTTAAATGTTGAGCTGACTCTATATTTATCACCTGCTATGTTGAATATTTTTAATCATTAATGAAGAACCGTTATTAATATAAGACAGCAATAATCAGAACTTAAGAGGCGTCTCAACAATTTTAGTCTAACTACAATGCTCTTCGAGAGGTGAAGCCCTAAGGGCTGTTATAATTAAAGTATACGTTAAGTTGTTCAATATAGATATAAGCCACATTTGGTAAAAGATATCAGAATTAATTGTATTAATATCATTCAATGCGAGTGCAAATTACAAGACATTGCGTTTTGAGTGGCGGAACTCAACACCGCGTTTAGTCTTGTGACCAGAACCAGAGAGATTAAAAACAAATAATTACCTAATTACTTTACGGACAGACAACGCATCTGCAGCTCCTCTGGCGTTACGCGTGGTCGTGCCTAGCCTTGCATCGTGGTCGGAATAAAAAAATCTTTATTAAATATTAAAAAATAAATTTTCCTAATAAATATAAAACTTTCGATCAGGACATTTTACATCTACAATAATATTAATACTTTCAAAATCGTTATTGATTTTGCACACAATAGTTTCTTTCGCCTCATACAAAAGAAATAAAAAAACATCCAAAGCACAAGGTAAATTTATGAATCGCAACTTTACCGATACTTGTCCGATAAGGGTTACACTGACGGGGTGAGGCTATATTATTATGTTCGATAGTTATCGCTTTATCTTTTTATTGTTTACTTTTTTTGTGTTAGTTTCAGCTATATTCTAGCAGACTAGATAGGGGGAATCTATGTAGTGGTAAGACACTTCGTTCTCCACACGCTGTCTAATTTTTAAAACATTGCGTGTTGAGTTGCGGAACTTATCAATGCGTTTTGTCTTCTTATCAGGCCGAAAAAAAATCATTAAAAAAATCATCAGTCAAGAGGGAATCGAACACACAATAGTCATGATTATTATCACAAATATTTTTTAGGAATTTTTTGGTAATATAACTTTTAAAGATTTAGTTGAGTTTATACACATGTTTTCAAAAATATAATTTTGTGCATATTTTCGTCAATACTACCTTGTACGTACTAATATTTCCAACAAGAAGTGATGTTTTCAGTGCATGTTAAAGTAGACTCAGATATTGAGTATGGATAACATATTTTTTTAACTCTAGATTCCCACAGAAATTAAAAAGAGCAGCAGAAAATTTTAAAATATAACGAAATTCGATTTTGAACTAGGACCAATTCTAGGTCGAGCTTCATATCTCACATCACAGCCTCATGCCCCTTGTACAGACAAATTGCTCTTATCACGTCCACTTAAGGGTTTGAAATTGGGCGCGGCGGGTACCCGTTCACTCTAATACTCCATACGATTAGTTACCCTAAAATGATAGATCTAAGGTACGTTTTCCTTTGATCGCCTTATCGTATCCTTCATCGTACTGTCCGATCAACTCCATTTCAAATTATTATAGTACCCTATATGACTGGAAATTGCTCTGCGCTCCGCACGTCTCGGCGGAGTTGCCGACTCTCAAAGAAAATGGAAACGTAATTAAGTTGCGATAGGTCCGAGTTCGATTAAATGTCTTTATGTCACAACTTATGTAAGTTGCAGGTCATACTATCAGGAATTCGGATTTGTTGGTGGAAGTGGGATTTTCGGGTAAATTAATTTTCAAAATTGGAGAAAGTTTCGTAACTGTATTGTTTGTCAATTTATCTTAAGTAATTAGATCAATCATTAAATCATTTTTTTTTGGTTCTTAAAATAATTTAATAATGTAATTAACCTTACTGATTTCAACTAACTTTTCATTTGTGTCTGTTCTACGATATTATTTATCAATACAACGTATTTTTTCACATATCGTTTAAAAGACAGTGAAATTAGGAAAGTAGTCAAGATATCGTAATGTTTTACAGAAATAATTATTGAAATACCTAAAGCAACTCCAATTTACCTGCATTAACTCAGAGTCAGTCTCACGTAACAAAATTACGAACGAATGCAATTATAAAAAAAATTGGAAAAAAAAAACGCAATTACATCAACAATGTTGGTGACTTATCTTACTTTATTTGGTTTCCAGTTGCAACAACATTCTCGCACGGTATGTACCCATTCGCCCACGAGCTGGAAAGGGACGGGTTGTTCCATACAAACAACAGCGGCAGCCGAGCACGTAGCCCCCCGGTATTCTGAACTATTAGGTACGCAGTTCATTCCCAGATACGTCGGACAAAAACCACATTATATCCAGAGTGGCGTCGGCGTGCGTGCGGCCATAATGGTAGCGCCAAATGGACTTTTAACGTACTGCAGCTGACGGTGACGGTGACGGTGCGTGGACGGTAATGTGGCGTGTATGTAGTTTACTTTGAAATCCGGAAAAAACTGTGTTTGGGGTAATCAAGTATGTGATTACTCCGTCTGCGCTTGGTTGTCAAGAAATTACATTGTCGGTAATGATGTGGACTGTCATGTTATATGAATGCTTGTTTTAAGCTGTTACATATAAATATGTAGCCATTTGTCATAAAAACTATATACTATTTTAAAAAATATATGTATATGGCAAAAATTATACGCATATCCCATAATATATAAGTTTCTATTACAAATCGATTTCTAATACAGAACGATATTTAAACACGCTCCTAAGTTTAAATAAAATATATTTTATATTTGCTACATACAAATATATAAAAAAAATCTAACTTTAGACCTCGTCCACGAGATAAGATACGGTATTGCGAATCATGAGCGACATTCCTGTTCTCTCTAATGCGAGACTGTTTGTTCCTTTATCGTGCTGGCGTTCGTTTTCGGTATCAACTCTCATTTCCATATCTGGTGAGCTCTCGAGCATGTCAATAGTGTCTAAGTGAGTGGGTTTGAACGACTATGCTAGTCACTCGACGTTGCTTTCTTTTTGTAAGTCTATGTATGTATATTTTGTGGAGTCCAGTTTTATATGGTAGATTTGTGAAATAAAAAAATATGTTTTTTTTTAAGTTCAATGGTGAACACAAATTTAATCTATATACATATATAATACACTTACGTATCTAGGGATCTTCCGTTTCTTAGTGAACGACAGAAAACGCAGAAGTACAGGAGAAACTACTAGATTCAGAAAGATGAAACTTGGCTTGTATTGAGGATTTCTCGAAATATTCAAACGAAACGGTAAAAATAGGATTTTCTATGTTATAAAAATTTAAGTTTAACAGTTTATATTCACGTAGTATCACTCAGCAGAGATGTCAATAACAAATAAGTTATACTAACATACAATGTACATTTTATTCACCTATATATATTTTTTTCGATAGCCGTGTTTTTGTAACATGTTAATGTACATACATTACTACACGAGTGTTATAGGTTCGAAGCTCTTTTACGGATCTAACTGACGTGCAACGACTTAGTGATATTTTTTGTATGCATAGAGCAGAATTGATAGTACTTATATATGTAAATCTGGATACAGGTGTCGGTTGGTACATTTATGTTGTTTAGATTAGTCTGTACCCGTGTATTCATTTAGTTAGCTTAGCTTATAAAATAATGCCTTAATACCTAAATATAAAATATAATCTATCTCTAATAATTTATAGAGTATACAGCGTTGTAGTCCTTAATTTATTATTAGGTTACTGCAAGTTAAATAATGTTTATTTTAATGTTAATATATATTTTTTATTCAGCTTTACGTTGCATCTCGTGCAGTTTACTTCGTTACCAGAGCGAGAAAATGAAAATATTAAACATTATTCCTTAAATGAGAATCGAACATAGAACCTGCGCCTCGACTGCCTCAATGCTAACGCTAATCATAACGTTTTAAAATATATTACTTTATTTAAATTTTGACGTAAAATTTCATATTAATTTGGAATCTTTTATTTATTCACCTATTAATCTAATCTAATCTTTCAGTTTAAAATTTTCAAATATAAGATGTATAAGATGTAGCTTTGACCGTTACATAGCCTCGATAAATGGAGTATTCAAGACAAAATGATTGTCAGTTGGCACCAGTAGTTCCTGAGAACAGCGCGTTCAACGAAACAGATTCTTTAGCATTACAATAATAGTACAGATATGCATGTTTATTTCTTTAAAGGTATAAGCTAGCTGGAACAGCAAAACCGCGTAACAAATGAGGTGTCGAAAGGCGTATCTTAATCGTGTGTAGACGTGTGACGCGTGTATGTATGACGGTGTATTATAAATTCCTCCCATCCAGCCTCCTTGACGGTGTGACGTAAAAAATATATTGCGAATTCTTGTCGTACGTCAATATGTCAATGTTGAAGTTGTTATATACTTGTACTTTAGTTGGCGGGTTGTGGGTTCTCAATAATTTAGTTGCTTGTAAATTTTTCTATTTTTTGGTTATGTTTTGTGCTGTCCAATACATTTTTTTTCTCTCTTAGCATATAATAGTTCTTGAGATTAACTCTTTTAATTAAACAAACGCACGCACAATGCACTTAGGATATAATAAATTATTATAATAGTAAAATAGAATATAATATAAGAGGCCAGTCATGACAACTTCTTGGACACGAAGTGTGACTGTAAAATCGACTGGTTGTGGGTTCTATCCCCACTTGAGGAAATGAAATATTTATTCACATTTATGTTTTCATTTCTTTCTGGTTCTGGTGTCGAGACAAAGCGCGGCGTTGACTTCCGCCACTCAACACGCAATGTCTCGAAAATTCGGAGGAAAGTATAGATAGGAGTGCCTTTGTTTTTAGTTTACCTGCGTAATAACGTGTGTGTTTTTTATCGTTGCAAAACTAAAAATAAAAAAAATAATATTTTTTTTATATATTCATACATACCGCGCTATTACGGTACGTTGTCAACTGTCCAAAATTTTAGGCGGCCAATAACGAAAGTTGTCCGCTTTACTTGGACAACAGGAAACGCGGCTCAACGGAATATCGGCGAGAATGTAAACGGATGTTCCGCTTCATAATACGTACGTACGTAGTTGGTTGTGTTTATTCTGGTAACGCTATTAATAGCTTCTATAGTGTGTATTTACAGAATAAGGATCCTATTATTAAGAGAATTGGTTATACGATATAAGTAAGACAATTATTATATGATGACGTTGAGTTTATTTAATTTGATTGATTTTTGTTCTTTTAACAGTATCAGTTTTTATAACTTCGCGCTTTACACAACGCTGCGTTACAGCAGCGAAACTTAACGCTGCGAGCGTTTTATTATTATCTATAACCGTAATCGTTCTCAATTGTCGTTTTTGTGTGTTACATTGTTTTGGTCACTAGGTCTTTCAAAATTAAATATTTTTCGTCAGCTTAAGATGACTAGTTTCTAGTGTTCAGACACTCCGTTTTACCTCAGAGAACGATTTATGTTTTGGTTGATACGTGGAAAAAAATCTTAATATAAATTTAATATGCAGAGTGGGTTCTTAACGTAATATACATTAAGGTTTAAAGATAACAAGTTTTCCATTAAATTTAATTATTACTTTTATGATTTAGATTCCACTTTGAGGTAGCAATGTAGCTCAGTAAAAGTAGGTCCCTCGATGTTTTTATGTAAATATTATTAAATATTTTAATTAATATATTATAATTGTCTTAATTGAGGCCGGTCGTGGCGCAGCGGCACGAAGTGTGACTGTAAAACCGACTGGTTGTGGGTTCGATCCCCACTCGAGGAGATGAAATATTTACTTAAATTTATATTTCCATTTCTTCGCTCTGATGTCGAGGTTAAGCGCGGCGTTGAGTTCTGCCACTCAACACGCAATGCCTCCAGAATTCGGCAGAAAGTGGGGAACGGAGTGTCTTAACACTAGGTTCCCTCTGCCTACCCTGCTGTGTGCGGGATATAGTGTGAAGCTAATTTAATTTAATTTAATTTTAATTGTCTTAATTAGTTATTTTTACACGAAGATTTTGACTGACATTATTTTTTTTTGCATCTTCATGGTGTTAGGCACAGGAAAGTATCTTAACACTAAATACACTTTATACTCCATTTTTTGGTTAATTTACGAGAAATTGCGTCTTCAATTATGAAACTCAATGCCACATTTTATCTAGCAGAGTACGAAGATAATTTAATATATTATAATTCTCCCGAGTGAAGATCGTATCCACTACCATCATGTTAATAGATAAATATCCCACTGCGCTACGACGGCCTCACATATTATTATAGACCTTTATATATGTATAAACTCAGAAGGACAAATCACTTTATTTGTAAAGCAATACAACTACGTCACTTACATTGAAAAACAACGTGTAAAGAAATTAATATTAATATTTATTTATTAAATATTTGAACTTCTAAAATATAATAAAAAAAACATATACTTTTTTTAATATAAAATTTAATCGTATAAATTAAAACGGCCATTAATTAAAATTAAGTATAAAACTCCCACTCAACATCAGCACTAGTATGTACGCAGTGCTATCGAACATTTCCTGCCCCCGCCGGAAGTTCCCGCCACCTGTCATATCTACTGACGATTCCGTTGCAAACTCCGTACAATGACGCTCTACTTCAAATGATATATCCGTTTTGAGTATGAAAACGTCAATGTATATGGAAGTAAGCAACTATAGCCGCAGGTCAGTCACCTCGATGTGTGTTAGTATGTTAGTGTACATCGCGGGGTTACTATATGAGAATTATACAGGTTAAATGTATTTTACTGACAGAAACGAGTAATGGATGAGCGGTTTTACATCACTATCATATACTCTTAATAATCACTATCGAGTAGTAATATCATATCACTATCACGGGAAGGGAAACGGATATATTTACCTATCCTATATATAATATCTTTCTGTCTTCCGAATTAATCTTAATTAATATAAAAATCGTTTTGAAGCTTACTTCGTGGTGCTGACGCACAAGTGTGCGATCTTAAACGCGACGGTTGTGGGTTTGATTTCCACTCGGGGAAATGGAATATTTAATATTTTCATTTCGTCGCTATGGTAACGAGTACAGCGCTGTGTTATGTTCCGCCAGTTAACACCTAATTTTCAAGTTAGGTGAAAATTGAAGACCAGAGCGTCTTAACGATAGGTTACATCGACTTGTCTAACAGAGCAGAGAAATAAGCACAAATCAAATATAACCAACCCCCCAGACGCAGCCCCAATTTTTCCAAACTCGATAATTATATTGAAACCAATTTTTTGTGCTCTCTGCATTCCGAAAAACTGTTTAAATATATACATAGAATAGTATTAAATCCATAACCAAAACGAATAGACGCAGAAAATCCATGAAAGTACATCATATACGATACACCTGAGGCGAAGCTAAGCTTCATATCGTACAAAGGCAGGCAGTTTCTGAGAAAATAATACCTAACTGAATGGTACTGCCTGCATCACACAAATTGGACGAATAAAGCAAAATTTACTTAGGTTAAATGTAGCTTAATACCGGTGACTTCCACTACCACCATCACCACCACTCTTGATGTACTCCTTAAGTCAATCTCTACATATAACAAAATTAATAGAGTTACATATAGATACTTCTTATGATAGATTTAAATATAGGCATAAATTTGGTTCAATCGTCAATATCTTTTTGTTTCTTGTTTCCTGTTTTTTTTTGTATCTGACAACGCTTAATGTAAACGCGAGGGCTGTGCATTCAATCAACACTCGGTAGAATGATTATATTTAATGATTTCCATTTCTCCGCTCTGGTTGACAAAGCGCATCTCTAAAATTGGATGGTGCGGGGAGAAACAAATATCTTAACACTAGGATTTTACTCTATTCGCTCTGTCTTGTGGGAACATCTGCCCTTTTTAACACATTTAAACAAATAAACATCGCGATACTAAAAACTCTTATTACACTATTTTAAAAGATCTTGTTATATTTGGCAGAGGGAACCTCGTGTGACACTCTATGTTGAGTGGCCGCATTCATTACCGCTCTTTGCCTCGTTACCAGAGCGACGAAATGAAAAATATTAAATATTTCATTTTATCGAGTGTTAATCGAACCCACAACCATTTATAGTCACGTCCTACGCTACATATGGCCTCAAAAATGACATATACATTAATATATTTAATAATATGTATTTCCCCATTAATATTATAATAATAGCTGATATTAGATAATTTCTGTAATAAAAGTCCTAGACCGAGTCCCGGCCACGTGTAGTTAGTCGTGGAGCGAAACACGTTATTGTGATCACAAATAACGCTCATTTAGTTATTAAGTGAATGAGTTTAGCGCCTTTGTTAAAGCGTCGTATTAAACCTAGTTTATACATTAATGTATCGAAGGTAGAAAATATTGTTGAATAAATTTGTTAACTTTGACTACTTGATAAAATACTTTGTTTTAATTAAGTTTTGCTAAAATAAGGTAGTTCGTCGTCGCACGCAGGCGTGTGACTGTAAAGATAAACGCGATAGTTGTGGGTTCGATGTTTACACAGGTGAATATAACTATATTTAATAGTTTTATGTTCTCGAGAATTTAGCGGAATAATGGAACGGAGTGTCATAACACTAGGTTTCCAGGTTGTTATCCTACATACCTTGCTATGTATGGGTTGCTAAATATAGGTAAACGCGATGGTTGTTGGTTTATTGGATTAAATCTCCAAAACCGATGAGTTATCTTCGTTACTCTGATATGGGGAATAAAATGTAGAACAAAAAAAATAAACAAAATACTAAACATATAAAAGGATTTAGAAGGAATTAGGAATTTACAATAGAATTGGGTAAAGCATCTTAGCTAGAATAAGTTAAAGCTTAGAGTTTCCATTTAAAGGAGGGAAGGTACCATAAGGCAGCCACGACTACCTTGTTAGACTTTTGAAATTGCATCCGTCTACAGTCGCTTTGGACTCGCTTTTACTCCACTCACTTGGAATGTGTAATTTAATTAAGTATAAGCCAGTAATGGAAGTAAATGTACGTGTTTAGGTAAAGAGAGCATGCTTAAATGTATGTAATCATATTAATATGTTGATTTAAAATGCTGTTGAGGCTTAAACGGAAACGTTATGTTTTTTTAACTTCACGTTGTATCTTACATAAGTAGAATGGAGGGAATCTAGTGTTAAGACATTAAGATACTTTTCTCTGACCTTCCGCAGAATTTTGGAGGCAATGTGTGTTTAGTGGCGGAACTTAACGTCGTACTTTGTCTCGTTACCAGACCGAGTCAAATAAAATATTAAATATTCCATTTCCTCGAGTGGGCATTGATGTAGTGTAGTGTAGTAAACAGTATTTTTTTTCTTATCTCTACATCTATATATCAAAATAAGGCAAGTGAAAATGATGACATATGGACATACATACAACTACATTTCTATATATGATCAGTTCTACATACATATGTATATATATATAATGGGTACTAATGGGGTCACTTTTCACACAAGTTTATTTGAATTATGATTGGCTCAATGACCACTATCACACCGCGTTGGCTTTCCTTTGAGAGCTACAAGAGATTATGAGGGCTCAGTTAAGTAAATGATTCGTATAGATATTTTTATAGAAAAGTACTAAGGGACTGGGCTCATGGTTGCGCTCTAATAAATATATGGTATATTTTAAGCGGCGTAGTAGAAAACATTCAAATTTCAGGTGTAGATTTGATTTTCGCTTGGAGTAATATTTAATTTTTTTTCTATTATATAATACATATATAATATTTAAACTAACACTAGTAAGACTTATGTAAAAGTATGGGAGATACGAGATAAGCATATATAAATTTTGTTACAGTATCACGCTGTTTCCGCAAAACGCGGTAGGCAGAGGGAACCTAGTTAGACATTAGGTGGTCTTTGATGGAACTTAACGCTGGCCTGTTGACAAAAAAAATTATTTACCCGATTGGGAATTAAACTTATATATTTCATTTTCTTAGTGAGAATTGAACCCACAACCGTCGCTTTTACAGCCACACGCTTGCACCCATGCGCCGTGACGGCCGCCAGTACTTCCTGTGGAGATACTTCTCGATAGAAACTTTTAAAAACAAAAATGTTTCAGCGAAGCTAGTATCGGATAACATACTTTAAAATCCAATAGTTTCTTTAGAACTATTCGAGCGAAACTGAAACAAAGAATTCGATTAAAATGATGCAATTTACAAAGAAAACAGTTACTAAAAGAATGTATTTGCTGCTTTCTGATTAACGCAAAGTGATTAAGACATAATTTTTTCATTCATTCTTCAGTAAATATTAGCCATAGTAGCGCAACGATACAGTGACTGTTTGCGTGATAGTTGTGGGTTTGATTCCCACTTAGTAAAAGGATTATATTTTAATTATTTTAATTTTTCCATTAAGTGTTTCGTCTTACATGCATTATCTCAAAATATGTGTTCTGTTGAAGAGAGAATTAAAAAATATAGTTACTATATTTTTGAGAACAGAAGAAGTGAACATAAAATATATCACATCAATATTTCATAGGGGACTAAGTTCTAACTCCCATTTCCTACAAATATTGCAAACGCGAAAATTTGTGATGATCGATGGATATCTGTTCCACGTTAACGCCAAAACTACTGAACGGATTTAAATGAAACTACAGTAAAACAGATTATAACTCAGAATAACTCATAGACTGCCATTTATGTAAAGCTTTTATATAATTTGGCTATAATAGGTTTATGCAGGTGAACCGTCGTCTAGGTTGCTGGTTCTCTATACAAGTTCCACGAACGTGAGTCGCCACGATCTGTATCTGTATATCATCAAAGGGAGTTTAAGCTCACATGCACATGTTCTCGGAACGTGTCTAAGTCACTGTAGCGGGTAGCGGGTAGCGGGTAGCGGGTAGCGGGTAGAGACGTCTGATTATATCATTGATTTGTGGGAAACTTATAAATAGTGGAAGTGAGCTAAATCTAATTTGCCTTATGTTATTATATAATTCATGACATGAATTACATGAGGCCAGTCGTGGCGCAGGGGGACAAAGTGTGACCGTAAAATCGACTGGTTATTGGTTCGATCCCCACTCGAGAAGATGAAATATTTACTTAAATTTATATTTCCATGGTTCCTGGTGTCCAGGACAAGCGTGGGGTTAAGTTCTGCCACTCAACACGCAATGCCTCCAGAATTCTGCAGAAAGTGGGGAACGGAGTGTCTAAAACACTAGGTTCCCCCTGCCTACCCTCCGGTGTGCGGGATACAGCGTAGGATGAAGCTGATTTATTTATTTTTATTTAACTTTTTAGTATAAAACTTCTTAGGAACAAACGGAGTAAGAACTAGAGAGAAGAATATTTTATTTCGATGTTAATATGAAAAAGACCTTGCAAAATCAGCAGCCTTATTTTAGAAAATCAGAGAAACATAGATTCAGTATCTGATATACAGTACTGTACTGTATATCAGATACTGAATCTATGTTTCTCTGGCTGGTTGGTCTGGTTATACAGGCTTCGATGCCCACTCGAAGAAGTAAAATATTTTTGTTTCCACTCCCATGATGGTAACAATACGGTGTAAAACTAAAAGATTTGTATTATTAATATGAAAGTATGAGATTTGAACACATAACGACTACGTTCCGTTAACACATAACCACTACGCAGCAATATCTTAATAAAAACTGATTTTATTGATGAAATTGAAGAGCATCTCTAACAAAACGCTATCGTATAGCTAGATGGTTATCAAAGCATGCGCCAATGCGGGCATCATACTAGCAGGAGGTACTTAAAAGGAAAACCAACGATTGTCTATAGCAGATGCGGATGCTGGAGATCTAATCTCGGCATCTGAGGGAGAATAATGTATCAAAGGCAGGCTGTGCGGCCGCCGGGGCAGTGCGCCTTTGTGGGGCTACCACGATATCACCGTGAAGCGCTTTTACGTATACCTACCACCACTTTGTATGTTACCTACCTACCTTTGAAGATATTGTATGTAGAGGAAACGGCATCAATAGAAGAATTGAAACTATTTCATTGTTTTTATATAAAGGTATACAGATTGAGAAAATTAAGGAAGTTTATGTGCTTCGCTTCACGCTGTATATCGCACACAGCAGGGTAGGCAGAGAATCTTGTGTTAAGACACTCCGTTCCGTACTATCCGCTGAGTTCTGTAGGCAATGCGTGTTGAGTGGCGGATCTCAACGCCGCGCTTTGCGTCGACACCAGAGTTAAGAAAATATAAATATAAATAAATATTGCATTTCTTCGAGTGAGGATCGAACCCAAAACCAGTCGATTTTACAGTCACATTTTGTGCCATTGCACTGCGACTGGCTTCTAAGTTCTTTGCATCTGCTACAATAATCCTTAGTAAGCAAAATAGTCGTTTTCACCTTGTATCCATCAGCTCTGATATCCATGTGTGAAGGGCGTTTAGAAAATATTAAATATTATTAGTGCAATATATTAAATATAATTAACGCAATTTTACTAGTGTGGACTTTAACATCCTATTTTTTTGTTCCCATAGGAATTTAGAGAAGAAAAAAAAATTATAAGATTTTTTTCTTAGTGCTTTCCTACACTCAATACAGGTACAATACGTCTCCACTTCGTAAGTAGTATAGTCTCTGAGTGACACTTTCAGAAACGGTAGAGATTTATAAATAAAATTAAATACATTAAAAGATATTTTACATTTAGGTGTCTAACTTTAACATTACACCGTCACTCTGTAGGTACCAAGTCATAAACTTGGCAAGAATAAGTCAAAGAGCAAGGCGCTCTCGTCCCGTAATTATAGCTATTGAAGCCCTGTCAGTTACATACCGACTTGTATGTGCATATATTGTATGGGACTGTATGGGACGGGGGAACGGCTTTAATTGCAATTTTATACGAGAAATTAGACGCTGTAAAGTTGCCTTTGAAAGTTTACTGTTTTATATCAAAGTGAGTTAATTTTTATATTGGTTTTTATAGAGTTTTCCTTATATAGCTAACACGACGTATGTCTTATGTACATTTCTACTTATCAATGTTACTATATTAAAAAAATATAATAAAAAGAACAGCTTCACGTTTTATTTTCCGCATAGCGTAGACAAAGGGGACTTTTACCTAAGACACTCCGTTCCCCACTGCGCTCTACATTTACGAGTGTTGGTACAACTCAACGTGACTCACAACGAACTCTGTCACAAACTTTAATATATTGAAGCTGTAAGTTTTGATTTCACAATGATAATCTGCTGGACGCGGCTTATCACCGGCTTCAGTGATCGAATTGGATTCCGGAGCCTCACTAATACAAGTTTTAGGTGACACACACACATACACACTATATACATACAGTCTATTGTCTACAGTCCTCAGTCCACAGTCTACACTATAGAGTATAGGCGATTGTTCTGCGACATCGATTGTCCCTTATCAGCAATTTATTGTTCGTCCAAGAACACTGTGTTTGTTTGAATTGGCACTTTGCGTTTTGTATGTGGGTCGTCGGTGTTGCAGCTGAGTTGGATATTTAAATTGCGGAGTATTTTTGATAGGAATTATAACGGATATATAATGTTATTTTGCTTTTAGGAAGGCCGTTGTGGCGCAGTAATCTATCGACACTCGTAGGAACAGGATACATAAAGCGCGCGTTGAGTTCTATCACTCAACACGCAATGCTTCCAGAATTCGGTGGTAAGTGGAGAACGGCAATGTCCAGAAGTTGCCAGTTCGCTCTGTCTACGGCAAGAATGTACAAAAAATATTTCTTAAAGGCCACTGCACCACGGCTGGCCTCATTTTGAGGCCAGTCGTGGCGCAGTGGCACAAAGTGTGACTTTAAAACCGACTGGTTGTGGGTTTGATCCCCACTGGAGCAGATGAAATACTTACTTAAATTTAGGCGGCGTTGAGTTCTGCCACTCAATGCGCAATGCCTTCAAAATTCAGCAGATAATGGGGAACGGAGTGTCTTAACACTAGGTTCCCTCTGCCTACCCTGCTGTGCGAGATACAGCGAGAAGCTAATTTAATTTTTATTTTAATATTTCCTAAACTTAGATCAAAATAAACAAAGACAGTCACAAACACTAGCTTGTGTTATGCAAATTTTATTCAATTTAAAATTTTTTACAACATAATTGTTACAAAAATCATAAAACACTTACGGCGAAGTAATAAATGAGATTGTCTTAATGTTCATTTTGGAAAGTGGTTTAAACGATCATTCTTGCAATTTATTTTTATATGTTCATTATACAGTGAGTGCACTTCTGTGTACGGAATATATTATTTTAAATGCATTTTAAACTTGATAGCAAAACATACGTGAAAGAAAAACGGGAATGTATGATTAGTAGTAATAATAAATTAATAAATGACTTCACGCAGTATCCCGCAATTCACTTATTAAGTATTATAAAGAAAAATAACCTAACATATAAATATAATTTTATTTTTTACCCGTAATAAACGTTATTTTATTTAAATTAAGGTTAATTGTATTTATTTCACGCCCCACTGTAACCCGTACATAGTAGAGTAGGCAGACAGAAAATGGAAACCTAGTGTTAAGACAATTTCCCATTTCACGTCCAAATTTGGAGGTGTTGTGTGTTGAGTTGCTGAAGTAGATGCCGAGTTTGAAAATATTAAAATTTCATTTCATTGAGTTGGAATCGAACCCACAACCTGTCGCGATTACACGAGCACGCTTGTGCCCCTGCGCCACACCTGGCCTCTAACTTTTGAGTATAAGGATATAAATAATATTAAATATATATTCATATATCCTTTTAAAACAAAGACTCGGATAATAAAGAACATCGTGTCAATGCATAAATCGAATCCGCGACCTCGAGCCCGGCCCGACGTGACAACTACATAAAATGGCACAGCGCCAGACGGTCGTCAATATCTTTTGTATGGTGTAATATAATTTATTGCACGACAGTACTTACTTAGATTTACAAGGATTTGTATAATAAATCTTCCGTTTCTTGCTCAGTCAAAATTAACTCAGAAAAATATAATAAAAAATCTCAATTATTAATACTGCAGATACCTACAGACTATATTTGCATTTTGGAGTCTAGTTATTGTAATAAAATTATAACTGATCGGTGTCTGTGTATAGAAGGTGTATCAGAAAATATGATCGGTGACTGACGGACAACGTACGGCACTTACAAATAACCATGTACATATGTTCATTAGTCGTTGGGGAGTGTAGGGGAGCCCTAAGAGAGGATGTGTCCAAATTTTTATAATATAGATATATAATATAATACAAATCATTTTTCTATATTTTTATAATATAGATATATTAATAATTAATAATATAGATAACTTTCCTCGATATGGACAATCCAAAACAAAGAGAACTTTTTAATTCGTATCCGTAGCTGTGTTAATTGCCTCCAAACATACTAAATTTTTCAGCCTTCACTTCATATTAAAAATCATGTTATAAATCGTTATTATTAAATAAGTTTATTGTTTTTGCTTAATTTTCATCCTAGAACCTTGTGAGTTAATTGTAATTCTCCTCATATGATGTCTAGGCAGCTTCGACGCAGATTAGGCTCAAGGTGACTAAAAATTTACTTAAATTTATATAAGATAAAGAGGCTAGTATGAGTTAACCTTAATACGTAGATATATACATATAATATAAGCGTGCATTTTTACATTATCTTTTTGAAGCCACAAGACCTGTAATTATTTTTTATTCTACTTTGTAGGTCTCGTAAGTTTAACGTTAACCACAAAATTACCGGAAACCGCTTTTACAATATTTACCAATCATAAAAAATAAAATAAAATAAATTCTTGGAAAAATTTTCGTAATTGTGAACGAAAAGTACACATTAGCTTCTTATACTAGTATTAAAATACTAAAGTTTAATACAAGCAAATATGAGTAAACGCGACGATTGTAGGTTCGATTTCCAATTGAGAGAATGAATTATGGACATCGTTGATTACTAACTAGACGAAACGTGAACTACACATAAAGACTCCAATTATGGTGGTTCGTCGGTAACGGAGTGTCTTGTATTAACTATTTCCTGTTCTTATACGAATCACGCACATGTCGGATATACAGAGATAAAAAAATCAAACATAACTTGGCTATATATTTTCTACTCATTCCGAAGAAATGCTTACCGAATAGAAAAAACCTTAGTTTTTTTATTAGACTCTATGAAAAAAAAAACTAAAACAAAATCCCAACTAAAATCAAGTCAGACGTCACGTCACGTCTGTACTGTGTCACAATGGCGTCAATTACCAATTGTTATTTTTTTCCCAATCGATACACTTTTCCAGCGCACGACCACAAAAAATTCGTTCCGTTGAAGCGATAATTAAATTGCAACACACTAACAGAGTAATACACGAACTCATTCATCCGACTTCACAAAAAGAAATATAATGGAATATTAACCAACGATTACGAGCTGATTACCGTTTTTGTGCGAAACCTATTTAAGTTTTGGCAAAACGAAATAAATTCTAACTCCTTGTTTTTAAGGTTGATTTCGATTTGACACGCTGTATTGGCAGTTCGTGTAATGAATTATGTTTTGATACGATGATTTATATTATTAGTGTATAGTAATAATGTTTAAATGTTTTTAGACAATGGCTGCGAACACCGACGCGGCTTAACGTGGTGATTGGCTTTAATTCTGTAATTGTATACGTTTCATTTTATTAAAGTAAATAGATTTTGTTAGCGAGTGAATATTGTTCGTTTTTATAGTTTTTATTTTTTCCATATATAATATTATATTCTTAATTTTGAAGGCCAGACAGAGAAAACATATTCTCTGCTTAATTCTTTTATTGGGAAGTTCTTCTAAAAGTGCTTCTTACAAATGTACTAATCCAATAATTAATTAGTATACGTGAGTCGTGGCGCAGTGGCACAAAGTGTGCCTGTAAAATCGGTGGTGGTTGTGGGTTCGATCCCACTCAAGGAAGTGAAGTATTTATTTACATTTATATTTTCATTTCTTCTCTCTGATGTCGAGGCAAAGTGATGCGTTAAGTTCTGCCACTCAACACGCAATGCTTTCAGAGCTCGGCGGTAAGTGGGAAACGATGCCTCTTTACACTAGGTTCCCTCCGCCTACCCAGCTATGTGTGGGATATAGCGTGAAGCTGATGTTAATTTTTAATTTTATACGTGAGAATATCTGAGTGCAATGTCAGAGCAAATGATGTTAAGTACGATGAAGGTAGAGTAGCCCCGTAGTGTAAAGTGTGTCGAGATTGTTATCATTATTTCGAGAAGCGCTTTATCTCTGGCGTGTCTTTGTTGTTTATAGGAACTTAGTATTTCTTACTCTTTTGTGTTCGGTTTATTGTTGTTGGCCTTACTGGGCCGACTGGGGACCTTTGTTGGAGAGCTGTAAGAATTATTGAGTATTTGGAAATTATCTTAAATCGTTTATATTGTAATTTTTTGCAAGACTAAGAGATTAGAGAGTCGGATAGAGACCTCGGTTGCCTTTCGAGAACACAAAGCGTGAGCTTATAATGTATAACTAATTCATACGTTTCACCAGAAGGTATTCTGGAGTAAATTTATGAAGAGGTTGAAGACAATGGTAAAGGCTCCGTTCTCTTCTACGTAATTAACCATAGAGAAGAAAAAAAAGAGTTTTTTATAGGGAAAAGCTAGGTAAGTGATAAGTTTCCTATGTTCTCCTGTGTTACGTATGTACATTCGCAAACCACTTCCTCACTAGACATTCGGAAAGACGTTTAAATGTAATAAACATTTAATTATAATAAATGAAATCAGCAGAGTTCAATTCAAATGAAATAAAATCTAACATTATCATATATTAATATGCATAACGTTTAGATATCTAGCTATAAGCGAATTGATTAATATTTTTTTATATTTTATAATTCTGACATTTATAAATATTCTAGACAAAGCGCCGTTATTCATACGACTTTAATATTAGTTTCTAAAACTCTAAGGTCAAGTTGCTTAAATTAAATATAGCCTCTATCGTGTTGAAGCAAATTTTATCGATCGATCTCAGATTCTGATTAAAACACAGGCCTCGAAGTTAATATAAGAGGTGGTGCGTTTAAGCGTTACTAATTACGGTATCTAATAGTTTACACAATTTTTTATTCACTAGTTGTCGCTCGTCACTTTGTGTGTGGGTTTTAAATGAATGTTGTATCCAGCACATAGCGTGGTAGGATATCAGCGAAAAAAAAATTGAAATATTGAATATTTTATTTCTTGGAGAGGAAATTGAACCCACTTTTCGTTTTCACAGTTACACGTAGAAATTCCTAACATGTCAAATTTTAAGTTGCTAGTCTAGTTTGCGTTTTGCATTATTTATAAGTCTAATTAGTAATTCAGTAATGGACTTTTGTAATATATTTAGTTGAGTGTCTGTAGAGTTTTTCATTTTATATTATAAAAATATTTATTTAAACTGGACTTTGACCGCAATCATCGTATAATATAGTAATCAACTGTGAAATTCAGAATATTGCCGCATTTGTGTTAGCGTATATCGTGCTTCACTATGTAGAAGGTGCCAGTTCGATGCTCGACGAGATCGACTTTTTATGGCCTCCGTAAAGTGTAATTAGCGATTAGGGAACGTTTTCTGAATCTGTCGAGTAATTACGTGTAAATTATGTGCGGCGGGAGGCAGGTCATCACTATTTGCGGTATTTTGCGCAACTAAATGTCAAAATAAACATTTTAGTGGAAATTTCGGAACAACACTAAACGCTCTAATGGATGTTTTAAAAATGTGTGCGTAATAACAAATGTATATAAGTATAATATTTGTACAGTACTACACTAGTGATGTGCTGTAGTTTTGAATGAATTGCTTTTTAATTTATTTTAATTAAGCGCTTATTTGTAATTTGTTCACAAATTGATTGATTACCGTAACGATAAATGAATTTAAAATTTTAATTTAATATATCTATATATTATATATTATTATATCATATATTAATATATTAACATATAATTGTAATTATATGTTAATATATTAATATATGATATAATAATATATAATATATAATATATAGATATATTAAATTAAAATTTTAAATTCATTTATACAACAAGTATATGACTGACAGACAGTAACTCACATAGTTATATGTATAATTATTGGACTTAGAAAATTGAAATTTCGTAGGTCAGGGGGTGCAGAGAGCACTAAGAGTGGAGAGCTTCAAATTCTGATGGGAAAGAGAAAAAAAAGAGTTACAAATTGTACGTATTGAAGTCCACGTAAAGAATGTAGCGGGTGACCACTAGTCTGAAATTTGGACGTACAACAAAAGAACGTTTATTTTTATCTTTTATACTTTGTGGATTCATTATGAATCCAAATATATGTCAAATATATATAAGCACAAAGCTATTTTTACCTATTTTACCTGACGCCAGTCAGTGTGACTTTAAAATCGACTGGTTGTGGGTTCGAAATGAATTTCCACTTCTTCAATGCCTGCCACTTCAATGCCTTCGGTATTCGGCGGCAAGTGGGGGACGGAGAGTCATAACACTATGTTCCATCTGCCTACCCTGCTAACTGCGGGATACAGCGTGAAGCTGATTTTAATTTTACAAACATATTTTCATCGATAGTATATATTATATATAGATATATATATATAGATAGATAGATAGATAGAAAATGTCACAATCGGACAATTTATAGTCGTATCCATTGACACGTCTTGATTAATTGTGACGTCAGCGCTGTGTTGTCAGCTGCCCGCGATAAATCTCTACATAGAGCAGCCAAATCAAAATGAACTTTCTTCCTCAAACATTAAGTTTAAAATTGAAAATGAATTTGAACGTGTGAATATTCGATATAGAAATACGTAGATCGGTAAAGCGTTTCTCATAGCGTGTGTATAGTGTAGAGTACGGTGCGGCCAATGTAGCGTGGTAAATTATAATAATAGCTCACGATAACAGCGTCTGTTCGCATCAGGAAGGAGCAATTAATGGGTGATGGTTATTAAAAATAATGGAAATTGAATACAAGATTGTAATTAACGACGGCTTATTTTGGAGGTTAGAATAATGGATATGAGGTTAAGTACTATGGATATATAATTATCTATATATTAACATAGGAGACGGCAGAGGTCAATGCGCGGTGTTTAGTTCTTTCTGCCACTCAGGCCACCTTCTACCATTTTCCGTCTTATTTTTAAAAATAAGACGGAAAATGGTAGAAAGCAATCTTTTCAAACACTATAATAAAACTTAAATGGTTTGTTAGACACAGCGTCTGACTGTCTACGAGTACAGTACGGTAAACAAGTCGTGGCCGCCCAGAACTTAAGTTTTCTAAAATATTCCGAAGGAAATATTCAAAAGTATGGAAAATTCTAAGGTTGTAGGTTGTATTCGCTACACTTGTCATATAAATAACATGAAAAACAAGCAAACATTAAAGTCTTTTGACTTAAAAAAATGCATTTTATATTTGCCTGATACATCATAAATCGAATCCGTACCTATGTATAATTATAAAAGATAATAAGCACCTAATAAAATTATTTGTATCTTACACAAAACATTATGTACTTAAGTTGACGTCAAAACCGATCATAAATTATAGTATTAAGTAGATTTCCAAACACGATGCGTCCACAGTCCACCGCTGCGGCGGTAATGATTATTAATTTGATGATTAATTTCAGATTTACGTGTCGCAGTGGCGCAGTGGTAATGGTTGTTTATTGGCCTATAAGTTGTAAATTCGACATTTGTTAATATTTGTTTAGGCTCGCGCTGTTCCCCGCTTGTAGCGGATTAGGCAGAGGCTAGTGTTAAGAAACTCTGCTCCCCACTTTCTGCCGGATTCTGGAAGCATTACGTTTTCAATGACGGAACTCAACGCCCCCCTTTCGTTAGAGCGAAGAAATGAAAATATTAAATATTTAATTTTCTCGAGTGAGAATTGAATCCACAACCTGTCGTGCCGTTACGTCACGACTAGCCTCAAGTTTTCAATATATCATTGCGGTTTATGCAAAACTAGTGGTCGTTTGCAACTATGTTTAATATTAAAACGTACACGTCGTCCAATCTTATAGAAATATCGAGAAAAGGGTAGGTTAGGGTGTGTAGGGAGCACAAAGAAATTGTGCTCCCTACACACCCTAACCCACCTACACGATAATTTTTGACTTCGTAGTATTTTCAGTACATTCAGTTTTCTCTTTCATTACTGTCAGTTATCTAGTAACAGAAGAGTTTCGTATATTGTAAAGATTAGAAGAACTATAACCGTTGGCTTATAGGATGGCTCTTTCAAGCCGGGTAGACTAAAACATCTTACATTCACTTCTCTCTCACTACCTGCCCGAATTCAAGTCTCTCTCATTACCTGCCCGAATTCAAGATATTGCGTATTGAGTAGTGAAACTCAACGCTGCGCTTTGTCTTGCCAGAGTGGATAAATTAAATTAATATAGTGACCCGAATAGGAATCGAATCAACAACTACAGTGAAACGCTATCCCACTGTGCCATTAGGGGCATTCCCTAATTATACTTTTTTATCTCTAAATAAAAAAGAAAGAAAAACGAATACAGAGAAATATATCACTAACGCCGTGATTGTAGTGAAATCGACCTCCTCTCTGTTAAAGTAGCAACGGCTTAAAGGCGATTTCTTTTTGAAATAATGAAGGCCTTCAAAATGTGTAATTAGGCATTAATGCTATAATTAACGCTGTTAGTGTTCGCTTATGAAGTGAATCATTCTCGTGTAATTACTAGCTAATGTACGGAGTAAGTGCGTGCGAGGCAGTTTTATTATGAAAAAAAAACAGCTTACGCTGTATCCCGCACATAGCAGGGTAAGCAGAAGGCCTAGTGTTAAGACACTCCGTTCCTCACTTTCTGCCGAATTCTGGAGGAACCAACTCCGCGCTTTGCCTCAACACCAGAACGAAGAAATAGAAATATAAATTTAAATAAATATTTCATCTCCTCGAGTGGGGATCGAACCCACAAACAGTTAATTTTATGGTCACACTTTGTGCCCCTGCGCCACGACTGCCCTCAAATTAATTACAAAAATCCTTGTTTATTTCCAAGTTCCAACGTGATGGGTCTGCTAGAGTCATTTTTGTTTCTTTTAGAGACGCAACGCAGGCGGTATTTAACATCGAGTTTCGTCTAACCTAAATCAGAAATTGAGCTAATATGGATCAAAGGAACCTATTAAAGAAAACTACACCCAGCATATCAGGGTAATAAAGGAACCTAGTATTAGACATCCTGTTCTTGATGTTCCTCAAAATTGTTGAGACATGCGTGTTGAATGTCTGAATTCAATGCCCTGCTTTGTCAAAGCAGAGAAATGAAAATAATTTAAATATTACAAGTTTCGGGAATTGAACCTAAAACGTTTAGAGTATGCTGTTTAACTGGTGCCATAACAACCTCTAAAGCAAATATTATAAAAATATAAAACTCAAGCAAATAGGATTACTATATAATAGCATTAAAGAGAATGAGGTAACATATTTTTATGTCACTCGGAAAATATGAACCTACTGCACTTGTACATATAGTTATGGGTATAGAAACTAAGCTACTAACTAAGAGGGATTTGAAATATGAAATAGAAACTAAGGTAGAAAAATATAATTATATAAGCTTCATATTGTGATTAAAAAATGTGCTAGAGGACGTCGTGGCGCAGCCGCCGCGTCTAACTGTTAACGCGATAATTGTGAGTTCGATTCCCATTCAACGAAATTTATTAATTTTATTTTCTCGCTCTGGTAACAAGATACAGAACAAGTAGGGAACGGAGAGTCTTAACACTAGGTTATCCTACTTTGTTTGTTGTATATATATATATATATATACACATATATATATATATATATATATATATATATATATATATATATATATACATATATATATAAATTACAGCGTCAAGCTAAAACAAAATTATTCAGAATTACAATTCCACATTTACATATTTTTATGTTTTATTTTTTATTGTATCATAATATATTAATACTTCTATATTCTTATAATAGACCGTTAATTAAAAGTAAAATGCATATAAAGGCACATTGTTCACAAATCGATGTTTTTGTCTTTTATTTACTAACCCGTAAAGAACGTTGGATGGTATTTCTTAATCAGACCGTGAACTGCATGTTGAATGTTAATCGTTGCTCTTAAGAATCGAATCGACGACTACTTGCGCAATATATTAACACAACGTAAGTACTTAGTGCTGATATTTAATGCTATGACATTAATATACGTAATTTAGCAGGTAATTTAACACCACATAAATTGAATTTATTGTGGCTTAATTATAAATATACGAAAACTAGCGACCCGCTCATGGCTTCGTTCGCTTGAATTACATTACTATTTATATAGTCATAGGGAGGTAGAGATACCCTAGTGTTAGGACACTCCATTTCCCCATTTTCCACCGAATTGTGAAGGTGATGTGTGTTGAGTGGCGTAGTTCAACGCTGTGTTTTGCTGCGACACCACATCAGGGAATGAATTGGTATAAATTAATTAAGGTATAAATTTTAAATAAAGGAAGTAAAAGTAATTCTCCCGAATCGACCCCACAACCGTCGCTCTTACAGTCGGCCGCTGCGCCACGACGGCATTTGATTAATTTCAATATTAATTGATTTCAGATCCACTGTGCTGTGTAGCTGCTATTGTTAAATACAATTTTAATTACAGCCTACAATCAGCCACAGACGAGAAATAATTCCTATAATATATGGTCTTCTGAATTAGCTATAACTTTTGTATTCTATATAACGATGTATAAAACTAATTTTTCCTGAACAAAAGATTTTCATTTTAAATTAAAATTAATATTTTTAATCAATAAAATTGTATCTGTTAATTATTACTTATTTTTAATTATTATTGTTTATGAGCAATGAACGAAATTATTGAAAACTATTTTATATAAATTTTTGCTAAATATTTAACAAAAAGTATATAAAATTGAGATCACAGTGGCGCAGTGGCAAAGAGTCTGACTTGAAACACGACGGTTGTGGGTTCGATTCCCTCACGAAAAAGTAAGTGGCGATGAGTTCTGCCACACAATGTTTTGTGTCGAAAATTGGGCAGAGCGTGGGGAGCGGAGAGTTTTAACCCTATAGGCACTCGGTCTGCCCTGCTATTGACGATTTCTACTCGGAACTGAAAAAAATAGTATTCTAGTATATAAGTACATTTTAAATAATAAAGCGACATCACTAACTACTACACACTATAATAGTCTACTACTGTGCAGACAGTCGTCAAGGAAACAAATAAAAACTCAAAAGTCAAACGGAAAGGTAAGTCGTTAGCGCGACAGAGTCTTGGCTATTTGTACTTTAGAATGCATTAGGGAACTTAATATTAATATTGTAAGGAATTTGTTAAAATAACTCTTGTAGGTAATGCAAGAAAATATTCGTAACATTTTGAGGCTGTTACGGCTCAGTGGCACATCGTTTTAGCTGTAAGCGTGATGGTTGTGAGTTCGGGGAATAAATTATTTTCATTTCTTCGCCCTGATACCAATATCAGCTCAAGATAACGCGTTGAGTTCCATCACTCAACCCTCAATGTCTAGAAAATTGGACGGAATGTGGAGAATTAAATGTATTAATACAAAATTACCTATGTCTATCCATATGACATGCCGCACACAGTGTTAAGTTTAAAAAAAATAAGGTTTCAATAAAAGGTTGTTTTAATAATATTATTATAAGTTAACGAATTTATTTCAATGTAGAGTCGTCACTGAAGCTGACAGGTAGAGGTTCTTAACGCCGGAGTCGTCCCAAACAAACAAATCGACACTTAAACTTTCGAAACATACAAAAAATAAGCTTCTAAAAGATGAGAAGATATATTTTGTTACCTGTAATAGAACCTTAGACTGTCTACGTTTCATATTACTCGATGTATCAAGTGTAAAGAGACTGGGCATTGTATTTCAATATATAAGAAAGAAATACGAGCAAAACTAGACTTTATTTTTAAGCAGTAAAGTGTATTTTGAGTCGTATAAAAATTGCATCGCCGGATATCCCGCAGATGTTCGTTGTATTGAGAAAACATGAATTACAAGTTGATGTAAAGTAGAGTGCTTCAATGGTTCAAGCTTGTCCGCTTTGGAACATAAATTTTGTACTGACAATACTTACAACTCTTTTCTTATGCTATTTACTTACATATACACATACAATACGATAAGATTGAATCTGTTGTTGAATCTTGAATTCAATAAATTAAATGGTTTTTATTACAGTCAAGATTGTCGTAAGTATTAAATATGGAAACGTAATCTTAAAGTAAATCAAACGTTTATGTTCCTGTGAGATTGTAAAAGCAGCTTTTAAAATTGAAATATATTTCAGGTCACGCATAAGGGACTTAAGAGATTGGATATTATTGTATTTTCCGTTTATTCTACGTATATTGTATGTATTTCATAGTGGATATGTTTGCTGTTATGTGCTTGTGGACTAGAAAACCGCAATGTCTCGGTCACATGGAGGAATATAAAATCTTAATATCATCGATGCCAGTCGTGGCGCAGGGGCACAAAGTGTGACTGTGTAATCGAATGGTTGTGGGTTCGATCCCCACTCGACGAAATGAAATATTTATTTACATTTATATTTTCATTTCTTCGCTCTGGTGTCGAGGGAAAGCGCGACGTTGAGTTCTGCCACTTAACACGCAATGCCTCCAAAACTCCGCGGATAGTGGGGAACGAAGTGTTTTAACACCAGGTTCCCTCTGCCTACCCTGCCATATGCGGGATACAGCGTGAAGCTGATTTTTATTTAAATATCATCTTTCTCCCAAAGGGAATGTAAATAGTACTATTAGCTATCGTATAACGTTGCTCTTTCTTTGTTATTTATTAATTAATAAAGTAAAAAAAGCAATCGTAATAACTAACTTTAGTTCGAAACATTATCAAAGTGTTACCCCACACTAAAAGTAGACAAATATTTTAAAAGACACATAAAATTTTAACCAAGCGGGATTCGAACCCGCTTCTTAGAAACAAATTAAAATGGAACACGCAATAGTATAAACGATATAAGTAAGTCAATGACTTAGAAGCCAACAACAGTTTATACAAATCGTATTAGACCTACATTGTTATCTCTGGAAAACTGGGTATTAGGTAAAGTTCCGAACGGCTTTTTATAACACCATTACGGGGAAACCCTATAGTGTAATCTCGATGATGTGGCGACTACCCGCCGTGGTGCCTACCTCTACGGTATACGGTATGCGGTATGCGGGACAGGTAGACAGAAATAAAATATATTTCCTAATATTTTAAATAAGTCATGAGACGGTCTTGGGTTCGATTTTTATGTTTGTAAATTGTTTGTAACTAGAATTGATTGAACAGTGGAGACTGGAGCTTCATTTTCTTTAGCTTTGTTTTAAAAGATTTATTATAGGACCTATTGTA
The DNA here is from genome assembly GCA_917862395.2 of Heliconius sara. Lineage (NCBI taxonomy): Eukaryota > Metazoa > Arthropoda > Insecta > Lepidoptera > Nymphalidae > Heliconius > Heliconius sara. Next base: position 180,756 of record OU860787.2, on the reverse strand, counting down.
ACTTTTATATGTTATGATGTATTTGTATTAATTTAATATATTTTAATCGTTTCTTACTCATTTTATGTGTAATTTAATTGCTTATATTTGTAACAAAACCAGTCTCTTGATCACATATACTTATATACATGTAAGGATTATTGTATTATTATTGGTGATTCAAAAGTAAAATAGAGCGCGACCTCGGTTGACCTTCGAAAATACAGTATGAAATTTACTGGAGGAAGGTCACGTAAAAAGCATGAGGATCCTCCGGAGAGCATGTATGAAGAGGTTGATGACAGTGGACGAGGCGAAAGAGGTATGTAGAGACCGTAGCGTTTGACGCTCCGCTCTCTGTGACTCCCCAGCAGCTTTATGGATCCTACAAAGCGTGAAGCTATGTATGTATGTATGTGTAAAAGTAAAATAAATAATTAAAGGTGTGTAGAGTTAGAATTCATAATCCATGTATTTTATATAAATGGCCATTTTAGCATCTAATTTCTATTGTTTGATATTTGAATTGAATATAACACAGGGTGTGTAATTACTGCGAAGCTTCAAATGTGGTTTTTATTGAACAAACTGTATTTATTGTTGGAACGTATTGTTTACGAAATAAAGGCAACTCTAATAAATTTATTGTTTACCAGACTATCTAACTGGCGGCATTGTTTATGAGTTTTATGATAAATGGAAATTTTTACTATTTGAAAGCTTAAATAGTCGATATTTTGTTATTGCTAAAAGTTCTTTTGTTTCGTTGTTTTCTATTAGGCATGGTTTTTATCTTTTCAAAATATTTAGAGACAGAAAATTAAATATATATATATATGTATATATATATATATATATATATGATACATAAGTATATATGAGTGGCGCGCCTAGGCACCTGTTGTAAAACAGACACCTATTGTAAAACGTGACGTTGTGGGTTCGATTCCTACGTCGAGAATGTGAATGCAGGAATGTTTATTCCTGCATTCAGTATGCAGTAAGCAAAACAGTTTCTTTTAATATGGAAAGTACTTACGTTTAATATATAAAAAAAGTATAATACGTAGTATGATGAATACTAGACACAAACATATATTTTTTTCGATAAGAAATTCTGTACATAACTTGATGAAGAACTATTAGGTTGTTCTGAGATATAATTTCGTGACGTTGTCTCTAAACCACAAGAGACAATGTAGATAATATTATACTAAGTTACTATCTCGTCTAGCTCATCCTTATAAAACTATTACATACGTCCCGTATACGACAAAATATAAAACATTTTCGGAGATTTAATACAATTTAAAAAAAAGTAAAAGCTTTTTTTTAATATGATAACCACTTTCTCCTAGAACGTCTAACCAGGCTTTGTAAAAGAAGTCAATCACTATAAATAATCTGAGTACGCAAGCGGAGGTAGAAACTTCATAGGAAATATTTGTGGTTACAGGGCTATTTTCGCAACTTAACCGCTGAGGTCAGAGCCCTCCACCGTAAGCTCTCTTATTTATGTCTTCCAAAGCGCAATGACTTTATTTAGTACGAGAAAAATATAAGCCTTCTAAACAGTTTCATTTATGTTGTTAATCAGCTTCACGCTGTATCTCGCACACAGAGGGAACCCAGTAGTAAGACACTCCGTTCCTTATGTTCTGACAAATTTTGGATGTATTGTGTGTTGAGTGGCGGCACTTAACCCTCCGCGTTTTCCTCGACACCAGAGCGAAGAAATGGAAATATAATTTCCCGAGTGGAGATCGGATCCACAACCAGTCGCATTAACAGTAACACTTTATGGCTCCGCGCCACGTCTGGCCTTAAGTACTAAATATGCAGATACGTTCACACTGTTACTAACTATTAGTAATAAACATTAAATATTGCGATCAACAACAACAACAACAGTCGCTGTCTCGTAAGCGACATCACTATTTAAGTTAATCTTTATTACCACATCGTATATTCACATGTTGGTGTAATAAAATATCAATTTCGAACATATTTTGGACCTTATTACATAGAAATAAAGTTCATTTTAGTGTGTACCGTACGTTGATCTATTTAACGTTTATGAACTGACACGTCTTCCATCAGCGAGTCATTGTGAAGAGTATAGAATGCTCTGATCTTGTATGGATGCTGTATTTTTCTTATGTTTCATAAACAATCTTTTGTTGGAGCGCAGGTTCGTATCGATTATTATTATTGAAGCCGTATGACGCCGTCGTGTCCTAGTGTCTGATTGTATTGACAATTGATATGCTTTTGGTTTATATATGAAGAAATGATTCTATCTCATACATAATGCTGGTTGTGATTGCAAACGCGACAAGTAGTGGATTCGATTTAAACTCTCGTAAATTTTAATTTAATATTTTCTTTAGCTCTATCGTTCAGAATTCGGCGAAAATACGGTCGGTCTCTCGTCGGTCTCTATCTACCCTACTATGTGCGGGATGTAGTGTGAAGCTGGAAATGATTTAATTTAAAACATTTTTAATTCTTCGATATACTTAATATTTATAAAAGCGCATAGTTCATTACACTAAACAAACAGCAGCTAACATCATTTTTGTATTGACCCCGATACGTGAGTTGCTTATGTTTAAAGAAAATAAATAATTTAAGGGGCTCCAAAACACATTTTATCGAACATTCTAGATATAGTGTTTCTACCAAGGATATTGGATTCCTGATATGATAATATTGTGTTGGTATCTGCAAGAAAATAGGATTATACGTACAATCGACTGTGACGGCGAATACTTGAAGAAGTTATAAGATTTATTACATCGATTAATACACAAATACAGATAAAAATAGTTAAAATATAAATCTAGTATTAATAATATGGAGCCAGCTGTCGCTATTTGATTGCGTGGGATCCGCAGCAAGCCGTTTGCGAATGGCCATAACAGGATGTACGCACGAGTTTATGTTTTCGATGTTCATTAACATATATGTAAGAACAAATAGCTTTTTTATGCGTTGTACTTATAGATATACGTTAAGCCATTGTGAAATTAATTTTCAATTATATTAATAGTTTATTAATAATAGACTCAGAGAGTGTACAGTGGGACTTCGTGTCACTGTAAACTGTGGTTGTGGGTTCGATCCATATTAAAGGATTAATTATTTTAATTTCCCCGCTCTGACTATAGTTGCGTTGAGTTCTACTACTCATCATATATTTTTACAGTAATACTCGTTATTTAATGAAAGGAAAATCACTGTGACGGTCCCACTTCGAAACGATGGCTTCTAAATATTTAATGTATGGATAAAATATCGATATTATCCATATTAATTCAACATTAGCTTATACAATTCATAAAAAATATGTGATAATGTGGACTATATTATTTGGATATTTTTAACATTAAACTGGCCAGACAGGAAGGGCTAGATGTAGTATCAATTTGACAGCCGTTAGGGGTTGAACCTGTCTACCGCGCGCCGTCTTTTTTTGTCTGTGACAGTCGTTTACGTTTTCACAATATAATACATTTGCTGTGAGGTCCATATATGGAAATAAAACTAAGGTTATTTTTAATATTGTATATAAAAAAAATCGCAATCATTAAAAATATATAAAGTCGTATCCCTTGGATGTGTGCTCATGATATATTATAAAGCTGAAATATAGTTTAATTAAGCCCGATTGTGCGTTGTGTGAATAGAATCTCAGGAACTACTGTTTCGAATAACTTTTTGTTTTGGTTTGGGGCGTATATTTATTTAGGAGTACTGCAGTCTATTTTACATCCGCGGTCAGACTTACCCCGGGCACGAACAATGTGCCCTGTGCCACATACAACTCTTAAGTGATTTCCATTTGATCATACGGGCGAATCCACAAGTGAATATTAGCATAATATATTAACGAAATACATTGTTTTGTATCGGCTATTTACAAAAATCGGTCCCCAAATCTTAATGGTTGAAATAAAGCGATATGTCACGTAGTGAGTATTTTTAAATCAACTTTAATAGTGTCAGTTTGTCTCTTGATGTTTTTCATCTGAAGTCGAGCGCGAGACCTCATTTTTATAAGAATTCTTTATTTTCCCCAGCACTAAGAAACTAAGATTAACGAGTTATTCTTAGAACGAGTTGTTTGCTCTAAAACTTTGTGATAGTTAGAAGATACTTAAGAAAATGAAATAAATTTTAATTTTTGCATAATTTTAATGTTATTTTGAACTGAAATACGTCCCGGCGTGTCTGATGCTTTAAATGTATATTTAGAGAAACTAGCTAGAGCAGTATATTTATTTAGAAAAATACAAGTTATGACGACGTTGAGGCCGTGGTGGTACTGCGTACTGTGAACGCTCACTTATTTCACATTCAAGAATTTTAAACGTTCATTTTTTTGTTTTTTTTTTGTTTTGGTAAGGAGACCAAATACGGCGTCGAGTTCAGCCACTCAAAACGCATTGTCTCCTCAATTTAGCGGAAAGTGGGGAAGCTAAATGTATTAATGGGGACGAAGTGTCTAAGCACTAAGTTCCCAAGTTTCCTCTCCCAGGGAGAAGTCTCCCTCATCCCTTCTCGAATATATATGTGAAAAAAGTTAATATACAGTTTGAATAAACAAAATATGCTTACATTTACTCTGCCTCTGTTAAATTTAAATGCATATATTCAACCAAATAATAGTAAGCATATATTTAATTTATTTGCGCATAAGTCTAAAAAAAAACATGAGCAATTACAAAGAAGACGCGCGCTACATCAGCAATTATATTGAGAGAAAGAGAATTAAATAAAAAAAGAATCTTTTTTTTGCGACCATCCCGATCTGATTGAACAATAAACAACCCAGGGTATATGGAATGATAATACACCCGGCCCGAGGGCCCCGGGTGAGGTGAGCGGAACAGCAAAAAGCATTCGATCGCGCACCACAATTTATTTTTTATTGTCGCCGCGAGAAATGTTCGTAGTTAGTTAATGTTATTTAATTGGCAATTCGAGCGCGCAGTCACGCCTCGACGTGGTCCCGACGTGCAGCTGCACCCGCAGTGGGGCTAAGCCAAATCGAACCCTGTACCTCGGCAATAGAGGCCGTGGCGACGGTAAATAGCGAGATATTATAATGGCTTCCTCAATAAATGACGAGTGACAGCGAATGCGGTTTAGGATCATCGTGACGTTAAATATTTTGTACATTATGGCAAAGTCTATTGATGCCTAGAAAGAAGATAATATTTATGAGCATACACTGCGGCGTTGAGTTCCGCTACGTTCCATACGTTCAGATTTCAGCGGAAAGAGCGGAATGGAGCTAAAAAAATGTTATATTATATTGAATGCTAAATATATAATATTCTTAATTATATCATTTTAAGATTGGGTTTTATTTTAAAGAAGAGGCTGCTTTTACTTTTAAAATGATGCGAGCTTCAAGCTAATAAAAAGTTTATTCCGATTTAATGCTACTTTGCTTTACTTAATTTTATTTTCATTTACCGTCGAGAGAAAATAAAACATTTGTTAACAAGCTTTACAGTTTTAAAAGTTCAATTTTAAAAGAGCTACCTACTTTAGTTGATTTTTAAGAAAATAAATATTAAATTTAATGTTGTAAGTGGGATAGTTGAATAAATACCGAGTTCCTGAAAATAGGTAATTAAGAGCCGTTTCCTGCTGCGCCAACAGCGACAGGAGAAGATCTCCAGAGTGTAAATTAACGACTTTTTCTGAGAACACTGTCAAGGTCCACTAAGTAGCTCGTCATTTTAATGAGCTTTTATTGAACTTTCTACGTTCACTTGCTTTTAAGTTATTTTGATTTTATGTAAGGAATGCTTAAATGAGAGCCGATCATTTGGTTTCTAAAGTGACGTCATCGGAGCGGTAGGCTAATGTCAAAGTGACAGCTTCGAAACTGTGTTGTTTTTTTTTAATTTAAATATTGTTTAGGTAAATAAAAATAAAGTAAAATCTTCACCTCTTAAAACCAATAACAAATAAGACTCCGTACGAATTATTACAAACATGCTAAGAAATAAAAAACTATTAATAATATTATAAAATATACAATTTCATTAACACAAAAAGTACGACATGCGACACTTTCTCGGTTAAAGAGAAAAAACCTGTACCCTGAACCACCCACGACGCTCCACTTGCTTACTTTACCGCATTGTATCTTGGAAATATAGTTTTACCCTAGTTTTAAGAAAATAATAATATTTAATATATCTTTCTTACTTAAGTAGTTACTGAAAGTACCGCTTCGTCACTTTTATAATATTTTACTTAGAGGAATTTTCAAGACTTAGTGAAGTAGACAGGGCGAACTTGGTATTGATTTCTGTTCTTTTTTTGACAAGGTCGAAGGAAACAAAAAATAATAATAACGTATCAGGTTCATTAAGTGGGAATTGAAGTAACTATAATCTCTTTTATATTAACTTATCTGATTGTATCATTATTTCATATTTATGTATATTGATTTTCTAGTATAACAACATATTAAGAGGATTCTTAATATATTGTTATACTAGAAAATCGTATTTTTTAACTTTATGCCGTAATCGTAAACCTAGCGTATTGTATATAGAGTGGTGGAACATAAAACCGCACGCGTGGTACATTTGATAAGAAATTCTCCTATATTTTATAATCTTTTCCATCAATCAAGATAAGCTATCAACGGCGCAGCTGTCACAATGCTAATAAAATTCCAATTCCAATTAGAACACTATTGAGTCGGTCGGAAAATGCTACCTCCTACTGTGGCGTTGTCATTTACATAATTAACACAAGCTCTTCATTACAACACTGTGAATGAGAATTTATGGTGTAATAGTACTTTTTAATTTTATATAAGAGCGGCGTTCAGATACTTAAGAGTATAGGATATCTATGTTAAATTTCGCAAAAAAGGCCAAGACGTTAGGATATTTATATTTCCATTTCTTCGCTCTGGTGTCTAGGCTACGTGCGGTGTCGAGTTCTGCCACTCAAAACGCAATGCCTCAATAACTCGGAAAGTGGGGAACGGAGTGTCTTAACACTAGGTTCCCTCTGCCTACCCTGCTGTGTGCGGGATACAGCGTGAATCTAATTTAATATTTTCATTTCCTCGCTTTGATGTACAAGTACATATATCATCTGATTCATTTACTAGTAACTACATTAATAGGTAGTCACGGATACAGCGTCTAATTCTACGACTGTGAGTTCGATTCCCACTCGGACAAGAAATAATTTGTATATCCTCGTTCTAGAACAAACAACAGACAGACTTTGACGCTTGTATGTTTGGAAACACAGTTGCCGGTTTCTATGACCATAACGGGAAGTTAAATATTCATATCAGCGATGAAAGCAAGCATAACTGATTTGTCTTTTTTCCATTTCCTTTGAATTACTGTCGACGACTTTTTATTGTTAATTAGTGTATGAAGTCGCGTTGCTCCATATAAGGGCATCATATTTTTAATGTATTCCGTAGTTTTTAATATCACATTTGTTAAGATCACTGTGGCGCAGTGAGGCAGTATTTGTAAGTCGTGGGTTCGTCTCATGTATCGACTTCTAACGAAAAGGAGGGAACGATAGATCTCTCTGTCTACCGTGTCCTGCTTTACGTGTTGAATGGTGGATATACATTTAATTAAATATTTCATTTCCTCGAATAGGGATCGAACTCACAACCAGTCGAGTTTACAGCCAGCCTTTGTGTCCACGCGCCACGACTGCCTCATTTAATTATTTTTATTAAACAAAAAAATACTTACTGCAAACAAACTACAAAGTATTGTAAATATCGTTTCATTCCGCGGCGCCCGATAGGGGGAGCCGCCGGCACGAAGCAGATGAGATTTCATTTTCTTGTACTGTTCCCTGAACAAACATAAAAAAAGAATTCTGGTTTTGGAATCACATATTTTATTTAAATACAGCTGTTCCTTTATTTATTTACAAAACATGCCGCCTTACTCTCCGCAACCTGACCAGGATTTACTAAAAACGATAAAAATATAAATGAACTTAGTAACTTAATATTATATTTAAAAAACCTATCTTAACTACCCCACAAAATATATTATAGGATCCAATACATTATTATTGTAAGAAACCATTTATTCTACAGCATATTATTGTATCAGGAGAAACAACAACAAAGAGATATATATATATATATATAGAGGCGCCCCGGCCCTCAATCACTCCGTCACTCCGTCACTCCGTCACCCGCATAGAACTATAATCAAAGTATCAATCGACTCATTTTTCAATTGTGAGAATAAATCTAGAACGTCAAGTGAATTGACATCATTGGTGTTAGAAATATGTGTAGCGCCCGTATTGTATGACTAATGTATGTATGTGTGTTACATACACCATGCCTTTGTACTAACATAATGAACTGTATATTATTATTGGAATGTGAAGATAACAGGTTCAATTTATTTTCGTTACTTAACAGCAAGCTATATATATATGTTCTGTAGTCTTCTTCGTTAAATCTCTTTGCCTACACGAGTTTCCGAATATAACGCGTTTTTTAAAATAAACTCTTTGGCTTTATAACATCAGTATAGATAAGATGATAATAATGCAATGTGTTACTAAGTTGTTATAAAATATAAGGGAGGTTCCCATTTTTCCCTCGCGTCTTTTATCTTTTAACACTACAATGTCTCTTATTAAGTCCGGGGGGCGAAATCACTCCCTTACACTAACAACCCTGGGGAAAGATATCATTTAACTTTATGAAGAGATTACTGAACCGTTATTTAACTCTGAAAAAATTAATTCCATGTGAAAAAGTAAATAATTAAAAAAAATATTTTTATTTCGACACATATTCTTCTAACATTTCATAATATGTATTAAAAATACATAAATGTATTCGAAATTCCAGCTTCTTACCCAAACAATTTATAAATTTTATTAAACTGTTTTTTCCCCATTTTCCGCCTAACTTTCGAGACTAGAACGGTAAAATTAAAAGAATTTTAATATAGCCATTCTCCATCTGGGAATTGAACCCACAACCATTGGATAACCATTCAGACGCTGTCCCACTACGTCACGATAGCCTCTGACTAAGTCCACAAGGAATCTTAAGTACATAATTAAGCCAACGCTAACGGTGTATTTGTGTACCGACGATAAGCTGAGGTTTCCGCACCGGAAGTAGACAATGTATAAAATTAGGTTCATGTTTTGTGTTCGAGCGCGTCGCGTACCTCTCCAGTGACTGTCGGGTAAACAGCTTGAACGGTCTAAGGAAATTTAGCAAAGTAAAAAAATGTATTGCATCGAGATGAACTCGTTTAGACGTATCTAAATGAGAATGTTACAATTGAATGCCAAATTCTTTGTAGTAAAATAATGGCATTTTTTTGTTAAGGAAATATAGAAAAATGCTTACTCTGAAGACAACATGTGTATCTGATGTAAAAAGACACAAGAACTGATGTACATTCCAGATTATGAAGGTAAAAAAATCGTCGTGGGTACAGGCACCTTTACCCTTCAGGCCCACAACGCATCTGCGCATCTGCAATGCCTTGGTTGTAAATGCCCATGGACGAAGGTGGAACTTTTTTATCGAGTGATCGTTTCTTCTTATGTCCCGCTTTTACTGAATATCATTATGCAGGAATCGAACTTGTAACGCAATTAATTAAAGTTTAAATTCATCATCATTGTCTACAGTCATCACTTTTTTTAGCTTCATGCTGCGAGATGCACATAGCCAGGCTTAAGACGCTCCTTTTCCATTAAGATTCTTCCGTTCCCCATTACATCACGACCGCCACAAAAATCGGTACTAAAAAAATTGAAGGCAATATAAGTGACTGACCCAGTGACTTCTCAATCTTTTCTGTGACTCTATAACAGAAAGACAAATGTATATAATAAATGCTGAAATACCCCGCCCGGATAAGTACTTGAATCTGCGATCCTTTCGTTATATAGCACACGTTGCACTACGTCACAGACAGTCATACAGTCTCATAATTATAGATTATTATTAATATTAATATATAGCTTAGTTAATTACAATTATAACTTATCTAATGTCAGCCGGTTATTAGGAGATAATTGTAATTAATACTTAATGAACGTCTGATATAATTGTTATTGTGCTTGAGCCGATGTAGTGAGTGATAGTCGTGTGGAAATAAATACGTTTTTGTTTTAGCTTACAGGTTTGACTCCGCGTTTATATATATTTTTAATTTCTCCGTTTGTTAATATATTTTTATAATTTCACGCTTTATCCCTAACCAGAGAGTAAGGAAAGCCAAACACTACGGTACAAAAAAAATGGTGTAAAAACGTGGAATGTTTATAGTAGCGTAGATTTTTTTTGTTCTGACGACCAAATGAAAACTTAAAAAATGCTTGCATACGACCATATTGTAATTAGACCGCCGCACTACGTGTTTGTACTCCGGCGATTTGCTTTTGAAATTAATATTCCTGTTTAATACTTTTTTATTGTTTATGCATTTATTTCACATTCAATTAAATTACCATGTAATAGTTTTTATTTTATTTTTCTAGCGATCCCGCACATATCAGGGTTGGCAATCGGAATCTAGTGTTAGGACACTCCATTCACAATTTTACCGCCGAATTCTGGAGGCATTGAGTGTTGAGTGGTGGAACTCAACTCCGCTCTTTGCACGGATGCCAGGGCGGAGAAATGAAAATTTAAGTTTAAATAAATATTTAATTTCTTCTTGGGGGAATCGAATCCACAATCAGTCGCGTACAACACAAACAATTACATAATTGTGCCCCTGCGCCACGACTAGCCTCTTTTCTTTTTATAATTCATTTATTTGATCCACCATACTCCTGATACATAAAACATAAAAACATACGCAAAATGAATGTTTAAAGATGATTTCTTCGTCTTTTGTTATTTAACATATTAATAGTGCTAATAAAAACATGGTGAAGAATTCTTTATTACCTATAAGGCATAACTTATACTTCACATTCTAAACTAGCGTCTAGCGAGTATAGGACTGAAAAGGGAGTGTAAAAGAGAACAGTTAGCTTTCTTGTCGTCTCTTCTCAGAAACCACATTCCGTGCCGGCGGTAGCATGACAACGTGCTGGTTGCGGTGGGTTTTTTGTGAAATTGAAATTTACAATCCTATAATGATAGACGAAGAATTTCAATAGAAACTGATCTGACATAGGTATTGAGGTATTGAGTGTTGAATAAAAGGAAAAATGTAATAATATTATAGGGTTCTTTTCAAGTATGAAAGTCATAATTTTATGTATTCATAGATAGATAGATACTAAGAGGACGTAGTGTTAAGACACTTCGTTCCAGACTTTTCAAGTTCCCAATTTTTCAAGAGATTGCGTATTGAGTGGTGAAACTCAACGCCATGATTTGTCATGTTAAACGTGGACAGAGCAAAACAGCCACACAAATAAACTGACAAACTATCAATTATTTTCCAAGATCCACATTTCTAAGAGTGAAAAACGGAACCTCTATGTTAATTACGTGCATTCATGTACATACTTTCTAGATGTATCGCCATTTTTCTTTCTATACTTATACATTTCCCATGAACTATAAATTAAAATGCACCGGAGCTAGTACACATACTCTGTGAACGATATTTATTCACTGAATTTACCTACTTCTGTCACACTGTAGCGGAAGCCATATTTAAGTCACAGCGCAAGCGTTTTTTGGTCTACTTGTATAAGGATTTGATCGTGGATACCAACCCGCGCATTCCGGTACAGTGACCAGTTACAAATACGCACTGGTGCGCTCTCATCACATACATTAACGTGGATACTATTAGCTGTAGATTAAACGGTATGCTATATTTAATGTTTATATTATCTGTTACTGTACGGTTTCAAGACACTTTATCTTTAGACAATGACTGTTAATTGTCGGAAATTAACGTCACGTAAATTCCATAATACTTATTCGATTAGGAATTTTAGTAATTAGCAATTTGTTCAATAATAAAAATTTTTATAGTATTCCATAAAACAATAAATTTAAATTTTATAATTAATCGATTCCGAAAAGTTGCCACGCACAAAAAATAACAAAAAGCATTCAATTGGCTCGTATCCATGTCAATGCGGAACGGACGTCATCATGTGACCGATACATAGTAGACACAAACTTGGCAGGTTACCGCTTATTCAGAACATAGTTTTAAGACACGCCGCGTCCCAATTGTCCAGTGCAAGGAAATAAAAATATCTTACACTAGAACATTTTGGGGAACGAACCCCCGACCAATTCGCTTACAGACAGACACTACGTCACATCAGCGTCCTATCCAGCGTAACTTATACAGCTGACGTGCGTACATAATACAGTCCTTATTCGATCTAATAGGTAAGTGGAGCATTAGTTGAGCAAGAAAAGCAACCCACGACCACGTCCCCGTGTAGCCATTACGACCGCTCGTTGAATTCAAAATTGTATATTATAATTTGTAAGCCTCACCTCGTCGGTGTTCTGGTCACGCAGTGGACTCGCAACGTATGGCTTAGGCGCTTAGGGTACGCGATGGTTTTGGGATTTTAATGTGTTTGGATTATGTGCTCGAATACTTCGTGGTATTGATGTTTCTTGAGGAGTGGTATAGTTCGTTATTTCTGAAATATTCTTGTGATTGACTTATAATATGTAATGCAAGTAGTTTTGAGTAGCTTTTTTGCATCACGCATATGTATCACGAATATAGGCAAAGGAACCTTAGTGTTAAGACACTCCGTTCACCAAGTAGCGGCCAATTTTTGAGATATTGCATGTTAAGTGGTCAAGGGCTTTGTGTTGTTACCAGAGGGAGCAAATGAGAATAATTTGTTAACCTGAGCTATAATCAAACCCACAACCGCAGCTACAGATGGCGGTTATATTTTTAAAATACTAAAGCGTGTTTCTTAAAATAATAAAAAGTTGTTAAATTTAACAAGAATTGTACAAGCTGTACAAAGTGGGATAGTGTGACTATACAATAAAATTACTTTGACGTCCTAATGATTCTATCGTTTATATAAAAAAATCTCATTTTTTTGCCAAATGAAGAATTTTACGACACTAATTATTTTATTCTAGTAAGCTCTATATTTAAGATTTTAAAATAAATAAACCAAAGCCATCTTTAAATCGGTCGCATAAATTAAAATACAATAATACGTAACTTATTTCTTTTGGTCTATTTAATTTATTTGTGACGTGGCTGTACAGTATCTGATTATTTATTAATATGATAGCTGCGGGTTCGATTCCCATTGGGGGAAATTAATAATTTTCATTTTCACGCATTGTAACAAGACCTTCCGAGGTTCCACCAAGCAAATAAGGCGGAAAGTGGAGAACGAAATGTGTGAACACTAGGTTTCCGGTTATTTTCATTATACGCTTATATCTATAATTATATATTTGTATTAAATGAATGTGAATAGTTCTGTCTGTAAAGGACATTGATATTATGTGTTATTTGAACCAAAACGGGCGTCGAGTTACATACATTCTGATGTCACGTCAGCTTCCACCACGCTCGGGTACATCTCGTAGGACGATATAGTATAATAACGATATAGTATATAATAATAATCTGTTGCTATAAGCTGTTTAAATTTATTTTATTTATATTTATTGTAAAGAAAGGATAAAAGAAGAAGTATGGTTTCTTTTGTTTTATTCTTATAAGTATACAATGATTAAAGTATATTTATGTGCGTATATAACAGGTGTTTCAAATCGAGTATACAATATTATAATATTGTAATAAATTACTCTGAGGTATTAAATATAACCTTCGTTCATGACAGTTATTGTAACAATATTAATAAATATACTTATTTAGAAAAAACGTATAAAAATTTGAATGTAGTGGGATTCGAACTCGCGCCTCCTGGAAACCGACCAGGCGCTTCCAGGTTTCCAGGAGGCGCGGGTTCGAATCCCGCTACTTTAAAATTTTTAGTATTTTTCTTTTCTAAGTGTGGAATAATACTTCAAAAATGTAAAAAAATAAGTATATATATTTTTTTACAATTTACTAACCAAAAAAAAATTATGAATATTCATTCAAAATGACACTCCACAAAAATACAAACAACAGTTTCATCAAAACTAACGGGTAGTGATGTCGAAAACAGCCTAACAAGTAAAATCATCATATCGGTCGTACCGTACGTGAATGTATCAATAATATATGTATTTAGGCCAGTACGTACTGCTACGAGATGTCTAAAGTTCGAATACACAAACCGCCGCGTCGTTTTCGTGTAGAGATCAATTATACAAATGTTCCTACGCTCGGTGGACGTCAGCGACCGTTTAACAAAGGACTTGATGATCACTGATTTATAATGGCATTGGAGGTCAATACAGATGGGAGATGGATCGGGGCTGACTTGTAATTTGTTGTTAATGAAACATGACGGCGCGTTATTAACTTATTATATACAGTACTAGCTTTTACCTCCATAACAATAACTAAGAGATGGATGTATATATGTACATAACACATTTTAAATATCTAAGATTTGTAATTTTGGCAATCTGTAATCTTCCTCGATAAATTAAGTATTCAATACAAAAAAAAAATAATATAAACCGGTTGTTCCCCAGATTGGAGTGCTCAATCAAACATTTTTTTTTGTATTGAATAGTCCATGTTTCGCCAAGGACTATATTATTAACATATGCCGCGTGACCATTAGAAGTGGCGTAACGATAGAAAATATACGAAAATGTTATATAAAAATCAATTTTCTTGTTATTATGAGAGAGCCTTCAGAATCGGCGGAAATTTGGAAGCAAAGTTTCTTCACACAAGACTCCGACTACCCTCCTTGCTTGTAATATGCAGGATACAGCGTGAAGCTGAAAATAAAGGAAAAAAATATGTAATTTCTCGTGTTTGTATTTGCAATAAAGATATAAAAGATAATCCCATTGTATTATTTCATCCATTTACATAACAACGCGCAATTGCAGAAACCCATTCAAAACTTTTTCGTAATATAAACAAATAACGGCTAACTACCGCCTTTATCTTCGGCCGCGCCGTTAAACGAACTATATACAAACTCCCACTTTACTGCCAGTACCTACTTTTTAAGTGCTTTACAGTATAGGAAATTGCTATCTTAAGTTTTTATAAGTTTAATTATTTATTGAGTCTGGGCTACGTTTTAGCGATTCTCTAATTGAATTGATTTCTCACGGTCATTTCATATATTGGGCTACTGTTCCGTCTTTACTGCTTTCCTGGAAAAAAGAACTTACTTATTTGTAAATACTCATCTTAACACTAGGTTTCTTTAACTGGGGACCTAGCGTTAAGACACTTTGTTCCCAAGAAGAATTTTCTATTCCTCACTTTCTGTCGGATTCTGAGCACTTGAGTTAACGTCGGATTTTGAAAGCAGTCTAGCGTGTTGAGTAGCAAAATTCATCACCGAGCTTTGCCACGTTACCTGAAGGTGGAAAATTAACTATTAAATAGTTAATTTCCTCGAATAGGAATCGAACCCACTACTATGGCGTTTACATCGCTCGTTTGTGCTCCTGCGCGACGACTGACCTCGGGGTCTTGGGTCTTACAAAAAAATTAATGATATATTTCAAAAGTAAAGTCATTCATACATAAAAGTATATACAGATTATGTGATTTTCAAAATTCCTAAACAAAAAAGCACTGAAGTCAATACAAATATTATTTAAGAAGTGGTATGCAACGTCTCCATCAGGCGTCGTCGAGTAGGTATCGGGTGTCGCAGGATTTATAGGCGTGCCTTCGTTTTGTTTCGTATAACTCGAGAGGTTATTTTATGTTTTTTACCGGCGCGACGCTGAACGCCGCCGCCCTGGAACAATGCAATGCTATTAAATTTCGAGTTTTATTGATTTTCAAAGAAAGTTTTGATTTATAATTTTGTTATTTATCCATTGGTATTGGCAACGGCAGACGTCTTGGCGTAACGGACTTTTAAATTTATATATTGTATGACAATACATATGTATATCTTTAAAAAATGACGCTCGTAATGTGAGACCATGATATTGGTTGTGGGTTTAAGTCTCAACCGGGGGAATGAAGTTATTGATTTCCGGTTCCGATTTCCTAGTTAAGACTCAATGCGCAATTTCTGGACAAAAAACATGATGAACGGAGTGTGTGAACACTAGGTTTGAGTAGATATAATAAAATTATCCACATATTCAGTATAGCATTGTATAAATGTTCCTAATCAATAAGACGTGAACCCGCGCCCAGTATATTTATCATATTTTTTAATTAAACACCATTTTAATATGTCACCAAAAAAACCTCTCAAGCAAATGAAGCGTGGTAAGTAAACAATTTAAAACCAACCCAAAAAGAAAGCGGTTATTATTTAAATAGCTTTACATAACGTCCACGAACAAATAGACTGAACGACTCCGACATTAATACTGGAGTACCTCGTTTGTCCTCCGTCTCCACTCTTTATTCACATGTTTTATTCAATTGGAAATACTCTTAAGCTCTGGACAAAACAACTCGGGATGTCTACTAACGTAATGTGGTTCGATATATTCATTTACTAGCTACTACCTGCGGATTTGTCTGTTTAATTTAAGGAATTTCGTCTATAAAAATTAAAAAAATATATTGAATTCATGTCATCTCATTTTTTCAAAAATAACCTGTGCAGGATTTAGTATCTGAAAAGATAAAAAAATCCATAAGGGTTCCGTTTGTCTATCCGTCCGTCAAGACTTTTTTTCTCAAGATCGTGTGAAGGCAGCTGAAATTAATATCACATATTCCAGTCTATAATCTCTCCCCTGATTCGCATTCGAAGGTTTGTTTATTTTTTTATGTTAATACAAGATAAAAGTATATGCGTGTGTAAATTTAATCTAAATGGATTCACGAGTTTTAGCGTAATGGATTAACATACATATAAAACTTTGCTCTCTATAATATCGATATGATATTTCATAGAAAACACGACAGCACTCTTAAGTGTTGTTTACCAACAATAGCAAAACGAGCGAGAATTATATATTCTTAGTATTATGAATATTAATATGATTATTTACATGCAACCGTTGTTAGACGGTGGTCACGAGTTCGATTCTTATCTCCTCTTCGGTACGGCTTTTGGTATTCTATAAAACAGTATAACTATTACTATACGCACATGACTACATGGATGTATGTTATTCATAACATTATAGATTGTATCTAAGTACGTAACATATCAATGTAAAATGTAATTTAAGTTAATATGAAAAATTTCGTCGTCTTTCTATACATATTTGAATAATTTTTCTCTACTCTCTTCAATTCAAATACAGTTTTCCAGATTGTGCTTGTTTTCTAAATGCTTGTAATTACTTGACATATGTTTATAAGACGTTACGTTCGCTCATGCAATGCGCAATGTCTCGAAATCAGGAAGAAAGTGGGGAATAGAGTAAATTCCCCCTACCTCCACTGATAAATCCTGGATACAAAATGATGGTACATAAAATTAATTCAAAAGAGTCTTTAAGGTCATCACAAGCAAAATCGTATTGAATTTCAATATTCATTTTAAATACCGTTACCAATTTTAATATTTCGCGTCATTATTAATTTAAGAAGCATCTTAATGATAACACAGGTTACATTTAAAGTAAACAGCACGCTCTTACACCGCTGTGGAACAATTAGCGACGTTGTAATTAGTTCTCGATATTAAAATTATAAGAAAGTATTAACTTAATGTTTCAAATATGGATTTGACCCCCAATACTTATCATTTAAATTTTTTAAAAATACAGCAGGTACTTTACAAAAAAAAATAATTTGCTAAGGATTATTGATACTTATATTTTATCTAAATAATATATTTAATAGTTATTGTAAATGCAATACAAAACTGGCTACTTTAAAGGTTCTCTACCTCAAAACTAACAAACGGAAACTTTATAGGATCACTTTCTTATGCTTTTGTCCATCTGTCTGTCTGTTCATGTATCAAGACCATTTTTGTCGGAGCCGCGTGGAGTAATCAAGCTGAAATTATTATTGTCATATATCTAGATATTTATTTATTTATTTATTTATTTATTTATTTATTTATTTATTTATTTATTTATTTATTTATTTATTTATTTCTTTATTCATTCATTCATTCATTCATTCATTCATTCATTCATTCATTCATTCATTCATTCATTCATTCACTCATTCATTCATTCACTCATTCATTCATTCACTCATTCATTCATTCATTCATTCATTCATTGATTCACTCATTCATTCATTCATTCATTCATTCATTCATTCATTCATTCGTTCGTTCGTTCGTTCGTTCATTTATTCATTTATTCATTTATTCATTTATTCATTTATTCATTCATTCATTCATTCATTCATTCATTTATTTATTTATTTATTTATTTATTTACAGATCTACAGTTAATCGGAGCACAGACATTAAAACTCAACACAATCCAAATATACGAGCAAACCAAACAAAAGCAATACCTTTAGGGTACCTTTCTTTGGTCATTGAATTACGAAAATTAACAAGAAGTTAGTAAGTATTCAGTAACAATAAATAGAAAAAACTGAAAATACTAATAAAACACTAATAAATTTAGGTTTTAATACAAATTAAGTCCACTAAGAATAATTTCTATAAGCTCCATAGCTCCATATGGGTCGTACTGTCTTCAGGGCATCAGGCGGTAGATGGGACACGGGACCCGAATGATAAGCACAATGTGACATCCGCCGTCCTTGTAGTGACAAAGGCGGACCACGTTCCGGTTTCTGGATGTTTTCAAGCTGCATTATGCTCTTGCAGTAACGTGCGACAGGCTGCCTATTATGATGGTGAAATATGATCCATATCGTATATGTTATTGTAGAAGAGTATGGAGTATCGCCTTGGTATAATTGGGACGGGCCGGAGATAGTTGTGGGTTCAAGATAGTTGATCTAATCAAATCAATCAAACAAGTTTTTTTAAGTTCTACCATGAATATGATAAAATAACTAAACGAATGTTGTCTGCTGTATTGAATGATGTGAAAAAAACTGTAATCCGTGTAATGACTTTATTTAATTTAACTTTTTAACATATGTAAAATTATATATTAATACTGTTGAGTTTGGAGCACTGTGGGGCGTGCGACCGCTGGAGTAGCCTTAAGGAGCCCCTTTCCGTTGCAATAACACTCGCTTTCACTACTCCAGCTTAATATAGCAAATGACCTCAAAAGAAATATTTACCGCCTTTTATACAATTTCAGTTAAATATGGCTGCCTATTAAAGAACAATGTTGCCGCAGCATACTTGCTGTGGCATACTACAGATAATTAAAATACAGTATATTGTAATCGGTAAATGTAACAAGTTAACACGAATTATTACAAAGTTTAAAAATGTTAAAGTAACAAAAAAATTGGTCATTTATCAGGAATTCGAGTGGAAAGCAGAGAAAGGAGTGACTTAACACTATGTTCTGTCTCAGTTTTCTACTTTGTGGCATAAAGAGCTCAGAAGAAAGAATAAAAAAAACTTGAACATTACAGCCACCTTTAGGTGACGTCATTTTGTGTCATAAACGAACCAGTTCACTGATATAATTGCATAACTAATATCTTATATTGTATAAGGCCAGTCGTGCCGCAGGGGCACAAAGTGTGACTGTAAAACCGATTGGTTGT
The DNA here is from genome assembly GCA_917862395.2 of Heliconius sara. NCBI lineage: Eukaryota > Metazoa > Arthropoda > Insecta > Lepidoptera > Nymphalidae > Heliconius > Heliconius sara. The sequence continues at coordinate 161,062 of OU860787.2, read as the reverse complement.
GGGTTCGATCCCCACTCGAGCCGATGCCTCCAGAATCCGGCAGAAGGTCGGGAACGGAGTGTCTTAACCCTCCCTTCCCTCTGCCTACCCTGCTATGTGCGGGATACAGCGTGAAGCTGATTTATATATTTATTTTAAGAAATAGTAAATCTGATTGTTATCTATAACCAGTTTCAATTAATGATTCTCTTCTAAAACTTGGTTATAGAATATAACATAAGAGGTTTTTTTTAGTTTAATGTTTCATGCATATCTCTGAGCCTCGAAGTCCTCAATAAATTTCCATACAAAATTGACGTTTTCCTTAAATAACCGATTTACTCTGTCATTGTAACTCCAATAATAAAGCTAATTAACCGGAAACGGTAATAATGACTCATATTGTTATTATATTGTTTATGCAAAATATTAATTGGATATTTGTTTCCTGCACGTAATGCGGTCACGGATTCGAATATAAATAAGTTGTTTTGGTTTAAGTAAATAACTATTTATATTAAATATTCTCAATACTACTGTTGCCAAATAATTATGTCACTGATTCAACGGAATTAAAACCTACTCGTATGTATGTATATATAAAGTTCTTCCATTACTGAACGCTGGACAGACAAAGCATAAACGAAAGCGAAGAGTTGAATTGTGGTAGAGTAGGTAGGATGTGGAATGTAGAGGAGCACTAAAGGTTTTTAGTAACTTCTACGGGAACGGGAATGACGGAATTTTCCATTTGACATATTAAAATCCACATGAAATATAGTTGTCAGTTCCTAAAGTAATAGAAAGATTCATTGTTAAAATTTTCTGCTGCGTATCGTTGTAGGTACTTGAGAATAAAAAACAGGACGAGCGCGAGGGTTTCGTACAAAAATTATAGATCTCGAGTTTTTTCTGAAATTCAAGCTTAGCTGCCAAATTTCATATTTTTTAATTTTAGGTTTGCGATATAAACGGTCTATCTTTTTTTTAACAATATAGATCTGAGTATATGATTTGAATTTCAATTCGATACCTCCAAGCTTTCCTTTAATAAAGTCTCCTTATAGACATAAAAAATATTTTTATCTTACAATCAATTGATTACAATCATTTACTTAACAGCAAGATTCAAGAAACTAAAATTTATAGCCATCACTAATTATAGAATTTTTAAATTCCTAAACAGGTAGTAGGTACGTGCATATATTATGTAGTAGGCGAGTATGAGATAAGCTTATCAGTGCGGTGGTATAATTACGGAGAGGCATGGCAGGAGGAGGGGAGGGAAGACGAGGGAGAGGGAGGGGGAGGGCGAGGTGCGTCTTCGGAGATTGCTAATTACGTAGCTAATGAAGGCGCGACCTTAGATCGTATCTGGAGATCGATTGAGAACTATCGATTAGGGTACCGGGATCCGGGGTGATTAGGAAAATATTCAATTTTATAGCTTTAGTCTCCATCCTGTATTATAAGTGTAATGTTATATGGCATATTGCAGTGAAAGACAATTAAGTTTGATTATGTCGTTACGTTTTTATGAAGTTAAGTGACCAATTCTTAAAAAATGTTATATAATTATTTTTTGTAACATTAATTATAATCTTTAATATTTACTTTTCAAGTATAGAGAAAAGATACCTTAACTTGGTTCCTTTCTCCAAATGCTTAAAATGTAGAAGATTTCCAAGAATGTTTAGACTCGATTTTTTCGCTGCGTTTGATTGTAAGCGCGACGGCTGTGGATACAATTCCTATTCAGGGAATGGACTAGTTTTATTTCCTCGCTCTGTAAACAAGATTAAGATCGACATTGAATTCCGTCACTCAACGTACAACGTGTCAGGTCGTGCCGAACGAAATCGAACGAAAATCCTCGGCACCTACAGCGCGAGGCTATAAAAAATATATTTATAAACCAAATATGTAACTAATATCAATATTAATATCTCATCACAATTTAAAATAGCCATTACTATAATTAAAAACTTGTATATAATTATAATTATTTTATATATTTTAATTATAAATTATTTTTCCAATATCATTAATTAATGAATTGAAATTGTAAGCGTCCTAATAAGCAGCTTTATATACAAAGAATCTACATAAATATGTATTACATCAGAATAGAACTTGATACTATCGTCTTAGTAGGCAGGTGCCAGCACACTACCATAGCCTGTGCCAGATGTTGGTTAACGCTAGTTAAACTTCTTTAGAATTCCTACAAGATAATAACGGAGTAGAGTACCACAGGTGTGAATACTGCTTTCCCGTCATTAATTCTGTTGGGGGATTAGTCCTTTTTTTTATTTTCACGCATGTGCTGTACGGTATCAATGAAACCTTATAAATTTAGATTTTTTTAATAGTTTTTAGACACATTTTACGATAGATGGCTGCTCAGTTTAATTAGTCAACTGGGGAAATATTTATACCTATTCTAAAATGGTTATAAATACATAACTGAACATCAAATACTGTATACTACTTCCTTTTCTTGGTCTACCTTATATTATCCACATAAAGTATGCTAGACAGAGCGGAACCTAGTGTAAAAACACTCCGTTCCCCACCCACCGCCGTATTTTCAAGTATTATATAGATTAATATTAATATTAAAAAATCTTGTTGCGTAACTCAATGCCGTGCGTTATCTTATTACCACATTGAGTTAAATAAACATATGAAATAATAAATTTTCCCGAGTGGGAATCGAACCACAATCGTCGCGTTTCCATTCCTACACTGCGCTACTACACGACGATACGAGAAGTTATTCCTTCTAAATAACTAACTCACGACTTTCATAGTACTTTGCTATACCAAAGTAAAGCCTAGGGGTACTTAGTTAGTATTTACGACCGCTACATGTGCCCTCGCGCCGGCGCTGTTGTTATCAGTGCGCGTGCATTAATCACTGATAAGAGTACACTTTCTACACCCTTTCCTTTTATCTATGCATTAATATTAATAATAATATGGTGAATCGTTGTTTTTTTTCATTAAACTTTAATTAAATTATTGTTTGTGAATTCAATTACCATTCGGGGCAGTTATTTTTTTTTAATTTACGGTTAAAATCGCGGTATTATGCTCTGATACTCAATCGCAATGTCTCAGAGATTGGGTGGAAAGTGAAGAACATAGTGCCTTGTCATTACGTTGGTTTCATTTTTTTGAAATTATAAATTCCAATTTTACCAATTTTTTGGCAAATTCGGCAAGTGATGATAAACGTCGTTTATTATAATGTACTTAATAATTTTCGAGTTTCCTTTCTTCCTTCCTAGGATGTGTTATACAAAAACACAAATAAAGAAACGATATTTATTCAAATTAATTAAAAAAACCTGACGCTTCACGCTATTTCATAAATTATTAATGTAATGAAACCAAATATGTATCGAACAACAAAGAAATACCACAAAAGCTTTAGGAAATTGTGCTTACATTGTATCAGTCATCCATTATGACGCCATGTGGCCATTAAAGACATCGTAAATATACCCACAGACATACTTTAACAATCTAAACTGATCTATAGTTACTTGAAAGTGACTCGGCAAAGAAAAAAAATTGATCGATCGATTGTCGTGGCGCAGTGGCACAAACGTATGAGTGTAAACGCGCCAACTGTGAGTTTGATTCCTACTCATGGAATCAATTATTATTTATCAACCACCACTCAAATCATGCAGTATTTTAAAAATTCGGTCAAAAATGGCAAATAGATTGTTTTAGGTTCCTTCTACATACCCTTTTACATTCGGGACTATATATGTGACAGCTTAAAGCTAAAACAAGAAGAAAAAGTCCGCCGTTCCTTAAAATACCTTCCTTCGTCCATAGAAACACAATATCATTTAGGATTAAAGAATAATTGGAATAATTTAAGGAGCATTAATATTGTAATGTATGTAAATTACACAGCAGGTGGTCAATTAGTGTTTCAAATGTACCCCTTTGACTCGAACCTACGACCGGATGTGATGCGGCGTCGGTAACGTCACGGGCTCCTTACTTATGAGTTACTCGTATCTATTGCTTGTTATAGTCATTTTATTAGAAGTTCTTATGTATTATTTTTGAATTTATTATAGTTTCACCTGTTCAAAGAGAACGTAGCGATAAGACACTCCGTGATAAATTGTGGAGTTCAACGTCACCCTTGGTCAATTACAACTAAATTAAACCATATATCAAAATTAGATTTTTTTTTTCTAGATTTATAATTTTTTCTTTTATCATTTTATTATTATATGTTAACATTTAGTGAATTATAGGTATATTAAGTTAAAAAATGTTCTGATTTTTTTTAACAAGTTGAAAACTATATATCGTTTCAAAGAAATTAAATAAAAAAATCCTGTTCTTCTTGGACATATGTAAGTATATTTTAAACAGTCCCTCATACTTCTGTACAAGTCCAACAGCGCCACGATGGCCTTAAAATTGTACAGTTTTAGAGCTAAATTTAGAACTAAAGAATGAGAATAGAAGAGAATTTCTATTTCGTGTTGATTGACCTAACTGCATTATGTTTCGTATGTAAAAAGGTTAACAAATTTTATAAATTAATCTTATTGAATATTTTATAAGGCTTTAGAGGCACTCTTTGTTGTTATAAAGATGGAACTTCAACTTTCAATAGACCGCTAAAAAAGCTGTTTCTAATGTACACTATAATATATTTTTTCCTATAGCGAGCTAAATAGCTGCTAAGCACTATATTATGTAAATGGTCTTTGTTAATATTTATACGGTCGTTTTGAAAAGAAACAGTTGCCTTTCACGTTTACTTCGCGAAGAGAAACTGTATTAGTTACATTATATTTATTAGATTTTGTTGTGCAAAAGTTTCATTGTTATTGTATATAATTGTTAATTTTTGAGAGCTCAATTTTTGAGACAGTGTATGTGAAGAAACGAAATTCAGCACCTTGCGGAGAGGAGAGTCGAGAAAATAAGTTAGTTTTAATATTGTAATCATTACTCTCAATGGACATAAACTCCACAAGCACCGCCTTAACAGTAAGAAAACTAAAAATTATAATAGCTCACCTTTAATGTATTAAAGTGAAATTTGATTGTCGTTTACTTTATAATGTTATCTCTAAATGTAACGAAAATACTTTGAACATAAATATTACCTGAACTGGGACTTGTATTCATGACCTATAATTCCATGTACGTACGAGTGTCTACCCACAGCAGTTACGATGTTCCGTTTTAATTAATTTATAAGTTCCAAGCCTGCATTGGGAGTAGGGACACCTAAGAACGAACTTAGCGAACGAGCTAAGGTCGTCATTAATTATATTAATCACGGCCTTCTTACTTGGAATTGAATACGAATGTACCTTATTATTAAGGGAAAACGCATATATAGACATAGCTATTAGTACTAGATAATCTTAAATATATATTTTTTGATTTTAAATGTTTTATTGTATTTTTACAGCTTTACGCTGTGTTCTGCACACAGCAGGGTGGGCAGGGTATGCAGAGGGAACCTAGTGCTTAACACTAGGTTCCCTCCTAACCTAGTGTAAAGACACTCCGTTCACCACTTACCGTCGAATTCTGGAGGATTGCGTGTTAAATGGCGGTACTGAACGCCATGCTTTGCCGCGACACCAAAGCGAAGCAATAAAAATGTAAATTTAAAGAAATATTTTATTTCTTCGCGTGGGGACCGAATCCACAACCAGTCAATTTTACAGTCCCACTATGTGCCCTTGCGTCTGGCCTTAAGTGATCTATTCTTCCGTTCTCCATTTTATATGCAGACATAGTTAACGATATTAATTATCGAAAACCAAAATCTTACTTTGCGCTATACTCGTGATTTTAATAGTAATTATTGTATTTAACCCTGATTCATATTTGAACTCACAAGCATCAGTTCAGTTATGAAAATTTTCCAATAATTACCGTCAATTATATTCTATATTATAAAGTATTTATGCGAAACAAAGTGAGATTGTGAGAACAAAACGAAACATTTATAAAAATATTATACTGGAAGTACTGAAAGATAAAAAAAAATGTCATAAAAATATAAGAAAAGCGAGCGAAAGTCATTTGAATGAATAGTTTGCCTAAATTGAATCCGACGATCGAGAGCGGTTGAAGCAATTTGGGAGTATTGAAGGGTTGAGGTTCGAATTCAGCGTCGCATCAATATTCATTAGTTGCAGATAAAGCACTCGAGGTCGCGTCGCCTCTCGGCACGGCGACGGGGGAATGTATTGAAAAATTTCATAAATCTACATTGAAATCTGATTAACGTTGTAGGCTACTAACTTTATTCAGTTCGCGCTATATCCCGTACATTATGGCGGAGTAGGCAGAAAGGGAATCTACTGTTAGACACTCTATTCCTCATTTTTGGTCTAATTATTCGAGATATTGCGTATTGAGTGGTAGAACTTACCGCCGCGCTTTGTTCATTAACAGTACAAATTGAAATATTTTTTCTCCCCGAGTGGGAACCCACAAACGTCCCGTTTATATTTAAAAGATGTGTCGCTGGGTGTCGACGGTCTAAGTGACAAATGATTGCTTTCTAGGAAGGTATAAACGGAATATTATAAATTTAAACATTTTCTATAAATAAGTTAGAGTTCTAACTATCGTAGGCAAATATCTCTAACGGGCAAAACCGATGTTACTAAATAATTGGTAACTGCTATATACATTTTACATTAGCTTCACACATTTATCTAGCACACACAGCGTAGGCAAACGGAACCTATAAGACACTCCGTTCCCCAACTTTCGCCGAATTCTGGAGGCATTGCGTGTTGAGTGGCGGAACTCAGCGCCGCACTTTACTTCAATAACAGTGCGAAAAAATGGAGTGGGGATCGAACCCATAACCAGTTGCGTCTAGAGGCACCTCTTATGCCCCTTATCGCCACGACTGGCCTTAACTCAGTATATAAATTTTATTAATATTAATGAACATTGAATTTGATTAAATAAATAAATTAATTAATTTATATCTATTTATTTATTATTTACATAGTTTATTGATACAATGCATTTAAATACAGTATCACACAAATGTATTCTATAAAAAATTACCTCAAATTTAATATGAATTTTGTACTTACTTGAAGCTCGTTAATATTGTTAGTATGTATGTATGTATTCTATTGTATGTTAATGGCCCTGTGGTATTACATTCAACGGCAGATATCGTAAGTTCATTTCCTAATCGAGTCATAGTGTATCAGTTTTTTTCTATAATGGCATAAGTAAGCTCGTTATAAATTATATAAAGGTATACGTCGTTCATAGGTTTGTTCGTTTCTATAATAGGTTATTATTATTTAGATGATTGGCTCCCTCATGGTGCATTTGTAGTCACGAAACGTAACGTGATACTTATCAGACGATGTCGTTAATATTTATAATATGTAGGTATTGTTTTTAAAAATAAATATTATTATCTATTTTTTTTTAGCCTGGGGAACTAGGTTCCCAATCTGGTGTTAAGATACTTCGCACCATCGTGCTTCTGCGCCGCGACTGGCTACTAATTATGTTTTGCTATTTTAAAGAAAGTATAAATAGCGTGAAGAATTTTTACAAATATCCTTTTTACCTATACTTCAACAAATGGGGCAAGAGTCTAAACAAAAACTGTTTATATAAAGCGATTTTTGTTTAAAAAATTTAAATTAATACATTTAATATATTTACTTTATAGTAACATTTGATTAAAATCCGCGTAAACAACAAATTTGATCAGTTTTATTGTAACACCGCGCCGCGCTGCGGTTCGCTTTGAATATTAATATGTATTGTAAATAATGAAAATGAATTGTTTACGAAATTGTGGCGAGAGTTGCGGCGAGCTTACCTACGGAGCCACTACGGATACGTGTATACTATACAGGTACTGCAATGCACCTAACTGGGATATTGGATGGAAATGAGTTTTTTTTAAGCCTTGCTCTGTGTCCTGGTTATAGCAGTGTAAGCAGGAAGAATTCACTTTCCTTTATTTCCTTAGTGGTCTCACTCACACATACTCTGTTCCCCATTTTTTGCCAATTTTTCAAGGCATTGCCTATTGAATGGTAGAACTCAACGTCGCGCTTTGCCTCATTGTCAGGCCAAAGAAATGAAAGTGCGGGTGCGATTCCCGCCTGATCGTTAAATTTCGCCACTCAATACGCAAGGTCTCAGGAACTGGTCGGAATATGGAATTGGTTGTTTGACCAAGTGCTTTCTACCTACACAGCGTGACGCAAAAAATAAAATTAGTGTAAAAAATCTTTCCATTTACATATATTCATCAGAATTGCTTATTTCGAGTGTGCTAGTGGAGACTTGGCGCGGGTGAGCAGAGGTCACGCTGTACAGGGAACGCGGCAGGGAATATATGGAAACGATATACCATTAAGAGTAAAAAATCATCGTATAATATTTTTTTTTTCTATAAATAAAACATTTTAACATTAAAATACATTTAGATTTATGAAATATTTATATAATAAATTTAAACATACCGGGCTGTCCAGTATCTGGCTGTAAACGCGACAATTGTGACAAGATAAAACGCGGCGTTGAGTTATGCCACTCAGTTGATTCGAAAATTGGCGGAACGAAATGACGTAACACTAGCCTCCTCCTGCCATACCCATACCATAGCAATATGCGGGATACAACATGAAAATAAAAAAAAAACATTATCATCAGGTGACCTGAACGCTTGTTTGCCTTGTCCTTTTCCATAAAAAAAAGATTCGAATCAAGAACTATAGTATAGTCCAGCAATAGAAATTCTGCGACTTAGGCCCGATCGTTAACATCCACTGTGCAGTCGCATACTAAACAAAATACACAAAAGAAATTTTAATCGAAATAACATCAGCTTTTTTACAATACTGCGTACAAAAAAGGAATGCATAATAAATGATGCGTACAAATTTTAAATAAATTTACTTTTACAAATGTCTTTTAATTAATAGTTTTATATATGTAGGTTCGTATTTGCAATATTCTCACGTACTAAGGGTCTTGAACAAAAGTTCGTCGAACAATATCTACGAAAGGGGATGCGCGTGAGTCGCTCACAACGCGACTTTTAAAGTAATTTCTACCTTCCTCTCCTGTTATAAGAACTTACCAGTTAAATCGAAGGGTAGTATTGTGTGGGAAGGCCAGAATACGTACAATCGACATTATTCAAAGATGCTATCTTGCATAGTTGCTGAACTATGTATTATGGAGAGACCGCACGCTCAGTAATCGATTCAGCTGCATTAGAGATACATACATAAATACATATATGATAGCGTACCCACAGTTTCATATTATATGGAACTTCCAGAAACAGGAACAAACCACGTCACGTCACGTTAAACAAAGCGGAAAGTAGAGAGTGCCAGATTTCTCCATCTTGTATCATCCTATATATGAGATTATTAATTTTGCTTACTAATTAATATATCAGTAATCATGTACAACTCTATAGTCCAAGATCCCATGGCCCCCAGACCTACGTCAAAGCTGAAAATTCAGCTTTGCCAAAATGACGTAGATTTGAGGGTACCGAGATTTCTGTTTTCTACTGTCATGTAGAGGTAACGTTTTTGCAATATTTTTGTAAATAATATTAAGAATGGTTTCATAATTTAATGTCGCCATTGTAGGTTTAGGGCTTGTGTATAAATTACTCGCGCTTGTCTAACTCCAACGAGGGGGGAGAGGGGGGTAGACCACAAACCGCCAGTAACTGATCTATTCTTACATAAAGAGTGATCGTACATACATACATATTGTGTACAATCATAATTTATTCAAAGTTAATATTACAAGAATGATTCAAAATTTTTATGTATATGCTAGTTATGTCAGTCTTAGACTAAGTGCGGTCAGTCTGCTTATTTAGTCTAGAAGAGTTTAAAACAATAATCAACAACTATCTTTATTTAGCTCAATATATTTTCATCTTTTTTTTATTTTTACCACAAAATGCTATTGTTTTATATGCATATTAGCAACTTAGGTAGAACAGAACAGGCAGGAAACATCTGTTAAGACTCCGTTCTCCTCATACCCTTCTATTTTCGCCACATATGTTAAGTGACCAAACTCAACGCCGTGACAACAAATAGGTCTAGTTACCAGAGCGAAGAAATGAAAATAATATGTTTTTCCGAGTGAAAATCTAACTCACTATCATCGCGATTACAGTCAAACTGGCGTTGCATTATGATGACCTCAATACATTATTACACATCGAACACTTTTACATATACATCATACATATGTACATACATACATACCAATTGGGGTGACTGACTGCATGATTGACATACTGCAGCACTGCAGTACTGCAGCACTGCAACACTGCAGCACTGTGGTGCAGCAGGCAAGTAGGTAGTGCTCTGATGTGAGCTATTGCACATCTCGTTACAACTTCCGCACTCAGTAATTGGTTTTTTGTCGTGAAGATGTGATGTATGAGTGTTGTAAGCGACTGCAAATGTTGTGTGTAAAAGTTGATGTCGTAAATATTATGAACGTTGACTAGTTTCATTTATGAATTGATCGCGTTTTAACTCTTCAGCTATTCTTGGTTCGTTTTTAAAGTTAAATAAATATTAACTGTTCGTATGAAATTCAATTAAATTTAGTTTTATACAATTATATAAATCTGTTGTAAAAATATATTTAAAATTCCAAATCGTTTTAATGGTCAACTAACTTTATTTATGTGCACTTTAAGACGTAAAATGAATCGTATTCTTTCCTCTTCCCTCCGTGACAATACGAGTATTCCAATGCCCATACACCAATATCATAAAAAATAGTCCTTCACTTCACACAAATCAAAACATTATGATTATTATATAAGTAAATTACATAGAAGAAAGCTTTCTCTTAAAGAACAGACAGAAAATGACAAAGTACACGAACGCATTACTCACTTAACATGGGACTTATATTTAAAAAAACTAAAAATTAAAACAAACGAAGATATTTACATTTAATACGTACGACGGTGCACCATTTGCACAACAGGATAAAATATAAACCGCGGCGGTAACTGCGAATCCATTAAAAAAGTTTTAACTACAAATATATTGAATGCGGACAGTTCAGTTATGTAAACTGTTATGGGAACTAAAAGGTTTTTGTGTCTGTAACGACGCTTTTGAGTGCTCCGCTCGTTTATTTTGAATTGTTTCCAACTGCATCCAGCCTGGTTGTAGTGCATGCGTTTATCTGATTGTTGTAATGTTAAAAATAATAGATTGTTTTATTCTGCGACAAACTTTATCTTCGATAGAGCAAAAGGCAGAGAGAATCTAGTGCTAATACACTCCGTTTTTTTACGGATGCCGTATGTTGTCTTCCCTGTTATACTTTGCTATTATATATTCGAGCCACTCGTGAGAAGCACTGACCACTCTTAAACTACGACCACGACTGCTCTCTCAATAGATACTCTATGAATATGGTGAAGATGTAGCTTTATTATCTATTTCCTATAGCGTATCCTTTGTAAAAAGACTGCAAATACGAGTATGTAGACTGGAACAGACACTACTGGAAAGCTAGTGTGAATGTATTTTACCATATTTTTTTTACCTGATAGTCAGCTTCACGTTGTATCCCGCACACAACAGGGTAGACAGAGGGCACCTAGTGTTAAGACACTCCGCTCCCCACTTTCCGCCGAGTTCTGGAGGCACGGCGTGTTGAGTAGCAGAACTCAACGCCGCGCTTTTGCCTTGACACCAGAGCGAAGAAATGAAAATATAAATGTAAGTAAATATTTTATCTCCTCGAGTGGGGATCGAACCCGCAACCAGTCGATTGTACAGTCACACTCTGTGCCCCTGCGCTACGACTGAAATATGTTTTTCGTTGCCGAAATATGTTTTTATTAATCATTTATTTAAACAGTTGATTCACTCAATTTGCATATATAATATGATTGAAAGTATGAACATTTATATACTATAGTCATACAGTCATACTGATTTTGAATTATAATAAACTGTAGTACTAAAACAATGAATTTTATATCGCATTTTAATAAAAAAATTTGAACCCAGAAAACAAGATAAGAGTAAAATTTTAAAAAATCTCATTTCGATCGATGGTGGCTCATTAGAGCGGTCCGCAGTGATCCGTCTCAGCGGTGACACCTGACACGGATGACACAGATGACACGCCGCGAGTCGCCGGGACTCGACGACCGACTAATAATTAACTGTTAATTGGGTCGAGGCAGCTCTTGAATTTTAAAATGTCGATCGTTTCCTGTAAAAAGTGGTAAAGCGTTATGATTTTTCGGAAAACCAACATTAGGCTCTGCCAATTGAAATAAAATGTGTGGATATTACACCAAAAGTATATTATAACTAGTTTTTCTCTATCCACCTTGTATCATATACATTAGTGAATCTATAAAAATCGTAGACTACAGGGTATGTCTACGAACATGACCTTCTCAAAAATTTAGTTTTTATTCAAATACAAAAAAATACATATAAACAATATAACAGTCATCCAGGTACGCATCCAACAAAGTGTCAACGCGACTAAATGCAGGCGAGTTCTATAAGCACGCGCTGATAGCAGCAGCAGCAGCAGCAGCAGCATCGCCGGCACTCGACATGAAGCTCATCCGTACTGGATTGTGCGCGATATCGGTCCAATACCTTTTATTTGAAAAAAATCTAGAGCTAAATCCGCTGCCGTTCGCTCTAAGCCTGTCTTTGAATTGCATTTCGTGTATAAATGCACGAGTGCGCCAAGCGGGGTGTGACTATTGTACTCTATAAACGTGTGTACGTGAATAGAGTGCCCGGTTTTATTTAAAAATATATTTTAAGCTTTTCTATAGTGAATGCTGTTTCACTTAACATGTCCGCTTTTTGGAGGGATAAGTAAAGCTTTAACTAGCCCTGATGATGAATAAAACACTCCATTCATCATCAGGCGTAGGCAGCTTAGGCATAACTTAATACCGTGCTTTGTATTAAAGTATCAAATAAATGCATTTGTTTCCTAATAGATTAAAAAATCATTCTATAGTCTATACAGTAAACCATTTCTATACAGCAACATGGCGCGAACCCAATTTTGTTAAGATTCCGTTAAAAAAGTTTTCTTTAATGTCACTTATCTCATTTTCCATTAAATATTTTTGAGGTAAATCTATATAAAGCAAATTCGAAGAAATCCTCACAAGCACTAATGAGTCACGAGAGGCGGTATTCCTCTCCGTGTCCGAGGTCGTGACGACCGCCCGTTACCGTCTGTAACGTTTCATAACCATTCGATACTCACGAACGATTATTAAAGACGTTCCTCCCGATTCGCCATAGCTAAGTCGTCAGAATCGATTTTGGTTAATTATTCATACTAAGAACTGTTAGTTGCTAAATTGATAGTACAGGATTTTCACAACCGTGTGAAACTATCGACGCGAAATATAAAATAAAAAGTTAATTTGTGTTAAAAGCGGTGTCATTTGTTGTTTAGAGTATTTAAAATAATTTAATTATATTTTATTAATGAGAAAGTATCTATTATTTTAAAAATGATAGTGGTCGATGATTCTTGATAGTAACAAGTTCAAATATTAATGAGAAATAAATCAAATCAAATCAGCTTCACGCTGTATCCCGCACACAGCAGCAGCAGGCAGAGGGAACCAAGTTTTAAGATATTCCGTTCCTCACTTTCTGACGAATTCTGGAGGTATTGCGTGTTGAGTGGCAGAACTCAACGCCGCGCTTAACACCGAGAAATATGTATGTAATATTTTTCTTTTTCAAGATTCAGAACGTTTCTTAGTTAGTCGTAGATGCCTAAATAAAGAGATTTAAATATTTATTATTACACAACATCAAGCTAAGAAAATTCATAAAAAACTCATATTCCAGTTATCACAAATCATATCTAGTACCTAAGCCATGTAGTATTGAATACCAACCAACGTCGGAATTTTTTTGTCACATCATTAGAGGAAGTGGAGCGCGTGTAAGGCGGTAGGGCAGTTTTTATTAGAAGCTACTTAGAACGCTGAGAACTGCATCTGCCTGAGAAACATACTTTGATGTCTAATTGAAAGAAAATATGTAACAGGAACTATGTGCTTGTTGTAGAGCACTTGTTTAATAGTGGTTTTTGTAAATCGGATTGTCATTTGTATGGGAATTATGTGTTGACTAAACACATTCCCCTTTATTAACTAAAATTTATATTTAAATTATATTTATAATACGGTCTTCTCACACGAGTATGAAAGAACTGTAAAGTCACTACTTTATAATTTTAAATTTATTTTATTTTAGGACTTTTTTTTAACCATATCAATGCTTTAAAACATAGCCTCTTACTCATATTGAATATAAACCATGCATGTCGCTATATGTATACATATAATAGAAACGCAGAATTTTTTATTTTATTATTTTTTATTTTATTTAATTGACCCTTATCAACATAACCGCAGTCTGCATCATTAAGAACTCATTTTTACTTTATACCTACTTATTTCTGTGCGGTTACTATAAAAAAGACCACCTAGAGACTTTGGTGTCACAGTAAAGTATCAAATCTATCACCGGATATCGGAGTCGACCGCGTGCGCGTGACAGATAAATGAACTATAATATTTAATTCAGAGTTAGCGTCACGTCATACGGGGATGTGTCACGTTGAGTAACAACAACTAACTTGTGCTTGCTATTGGTTGTTAGTTTTACATAATATGTTAAGTTCCTGTTTCGAATTGGTAGGCAGAGAGAATCCAGTGTTAAAACACTCTTTTTCGCACGCACTGCCAAATTTTAAAAAAAAATGTGTTGTGACGAAACTCAACGCTGTGCTTTGTCTTGTTGCTAGAGCGAAGACTAACTTATAGATATTTGAATTAGAGATGACACAGTGAACGCAGTTCGTCAGTCCTCTTGGCGTTGGTTCATAGCTATATTCGGCGATTTGCTAATATATCAAATGAGTTACATTACTAATATATGTATATATGTGTGCTTAGCTACTCATTACTCATGAACATTGTATACCTATTAAAATGTAATCTTTCATTCTTATATCATCATATAATATTATATTTATAGATTTAACAACATTTGAGTTTAGTTTAGTGGATTCCAAAGTTACAACTAAGGTAGTGATATAAGTAAACAACAGAAGAGATCAATTATTATTTAAAAAAAAATGTCAAAATCAGAGATTTGGGAATTACCTAAATAAATAAAGATATCTCAATTATAAATTTGTTAGCGTTTATAAATTCCATTGTACTGTAAAGAAATCTCAATTTTAATTAAACATTATCCAATATTATGACAAAACCACACACGTGTTGGATGTGTAGGTACTCTATCTCAAGTATAAGGCAAAATTATATGCCTATATGCCTGTTCTACTAAAACAAAGCGCAGCACTAGCTACCACCAATCAACACTCCAATCTCTTTTTCTCCCTCTTTCTCTTCTTTCCCTGATACACGTTGAAGATCCACGAACGTCAAAATAACGTAAAGTTGTGACAGAAACATGGGCAAGTGTATAAATAGAGACGTGCGGTGGGCGACAGCGACACCACAGGCAGCGCGAAGTGGGCGCGCCCTGATGCCTCATGATGTTAGTAATAAAAATATTTACTTGCCGACGCCAACTCTACCTCTAAAATGGACGTTTAACGAACGAGCGAGTCATCGTTTTTAAGGAACGTTAGAAAAATGTCAAATATCTGTGTGTTCGTAGATTATTATTTTATTTGTATCATCATTGCCCCATATACATAGGAGATAGACAAAGAAAAACTTGTGTCAACTTTCTTTTTTCTACATTTTTCCTGGATTTAGGCTATTATGTGTTGATTCTCGAAACTCAACGCTTAATTTTATCGAATGAACATAAATTATTTTCCAATGTGGATCGAAGCAATAACTATAGCGCTTACAGTCAGACGATGCCCCACTGTGCCACGAGGGCTCTATTATGTAGTTAGAAAACCATTATTGTAATTACCATTTAAGTTAATAAATCCTATTTAACTAATTAACTGTCCACGATACTGTGAATGTGGACTCAAATTTTATACAAGATTGAGCTTATGTAAGAGATATACTCTATCTCGATTATACAAGTGAAGCAGATGAATGGCAGCTTTAGGTTTGGCTACTTACTGGATTGATTGCCTAAAACTCTTGAATAGAGGCGATTTATCACGAAGTCCTAATTTATCTCTATTTCAACAGCAGTGTATGAAAAATGTATGAACATGAACATTTTTAAACGAATATGGTGTGACCCAAATATGGCGCATGGTTTGTTATGTGGCTCGTTTGTGCCAATTCTGACTCATACTGATAATATTTTATTAACATTATAAAGTCCAAGCGATGTCTATTGTAGCGCAACACATGGTACCACATGCCATGGGATCGTATATTTGTAATAAATTGGTTACTAAGGATTACTGTTTTTATTGCTTAATAAAAAATAAAACGGTTTCCCGTTTTTTCCCGCATAACAAGATAGGCAAAGGGAACCTAGTGTTAAGACACCCCGTTCCCCATTTTACGCCAAATTTTTTAAGACACTGCGTGTTGAGTGGAACTCAGTGATTTGTCTACCAGAACGCGAAAATGAAAAAAAATTAACATTATCATATCCTATATATAACTATTTGATCGAGTGAAAAAGCAACCCACTACTATAACTCACACATTACTCAACTAAGCCACGATGGTGTCTAAGAATAACCGACTAATAGAGAGATGGAACAGATGATCTGTTAATTATAACAATTTTATAAAAAAAAAGAAATATGAAAACTAAGTGGTAAATTAATGTTGCGAGTAAAGAACGAAACTCTGACAAAGTTAATTTTGAAAATACAAACTTGTGCAGAGTATTATAGTCTTTAATGACTTTGAATAAAGTTCAAAACCGATGAACCTTTATTTGGTGAAGCTAAAACGATTTCACGAACAATATGATGGATAGCCGCTAAAATATTGCTAACATGTGAAGTGCGTTAGAGAAAAATGTGGTTGTTATACGATTGTAGTTCTTATAACGTACACAATAAGAGACGAAGCGAGAGAGTGTCGTATATATTAGATAGAGGGGTTTAAATGATTCGACCCGACTTCGCGTCGAGGAGGTGTGAACTAGGTGTAGGTATTTAGTGCTTGAGAGCGATCGATTCACACCTCGCTGGAGGTTAGCGTCTTACACGGATTGTAAACACGACCGCGTCGGTCTTAGAAGACATACTATGGCATTGTTAATGTAAAGTCAAAGAAAATATTTAGAAAAAAAAAAATTCTAGCATCATTTTACATAGCTCTACGCTGTATCCTGTATAACAGCGTAGGCAGAGGAAATATTGTGATAGAGGTAAACTTAGTTCCTTATGCACCGTCCAATATTCGAGACATTGGATGGGATGTGGCTCAACACTGCGCGTTGTCTTGTCACCAGCGCGAAGAAATGAAGATAATTTAATCCTCCGAAGAGAATCAAACCTACATTTCACAATCGCCACATTTATAGTAAGTGTCGTCATTGTGCCGTTGCGTCAATCTGATACAACAATTTGCTGTTGTTTTTTTTTTATTTAAACCTTCTTTCATATGAAATTTAACCCTATAATTACCGAACTGAATTTTGTTAGACAGTTATAAATTGAACGAAAAGAGTCTAACCATAATATTATTACTAATACTTCGCCTTTTGACAAAAAAATAGAGATGATTGGTATACTCAATACGTCTTAAAATTTCGAATATTAATAATTTGTTAATTACAATAATAACAAGTCAGTCGTCGATAGACGTGAGCTCAAAGATCGGAGATCAGAAGGATTCGACACTCGAGCGTAAACTGCTTAACGAGCGCGGGACAGACAGACGAGAGCGGTAAAAAGCGGACAGTGATGGATCGACGCACTTCTGTCGCCTGGGCTCTGTGAGCTCTGTGGGCTCTGTGAACTCTGTAGGCTTTGCCAGGATGACATGAACGTTGGTATAACGTTTTATATAAAATAATAATATAATGCTTTTACTTACTTAAGATAACAAGGTTTTTGGGAAAGTTTCAGCGCTAAAGGAGACATTCATCTTATATTGTGACAGAATTATTACTAATATGTATCCTTACTACTCGTCGGGTTGAAGTGATTGGCCGTATAGGAAACTGAACTCATCTGGGGGATATATTACCTCGTAGCTTAAGCATTTTCAAAAGTATGTTCGTCACACGGGTTTGAAAAATATGAAAAACCTCCTCCGTTCTTTTTTAACTGATGTTTATGTCATATACATAATTGTATCCCGATCCGTCATCATCAGTCACACTACACACTACATTCACTTTAATATATGTATTCAAGTAAAATATTCACTCGGTGACATATGACTTAATAATTTTGAGCTGCTCTACTTTTAGTTGTACTTGCTTTCAAAATTTGTTTATTTTTTACTTTAATTTTACAAATAGTATTTGAAGCTTGTAATTAATACAGATTAACATAAAATAAGTGAAATAACGATGTATCCTCTATAAAGTATAAACCTAGTGATACAATAGCTATAAAATTAATACATTACAGTGCACACGCTTATCGTATAAGCCGGTTTGGCTCATACAAAATACAAATACAAATACGTGTGATATAATATCAGTTGTATCCAAACGTCGCCGCGCGTACGATGTAGGGCTTAAATGGGCTCGTGCTCGGCGCGGCGCTTACCTACGAGTACAGCCGCTTGTATCGTTCGTACGTTACTATGTAATCATATAGCGACATATAGCTACGTCAACGAGACGTGTGTAAATTGGATATGCTTGTTTCACCCACACTCCATACATAACAAACACATTTTCAGATATCGTGTTCATTGAAAAGTCATTTGAAAGGCAAAGCAAATATGAAAATAAGCAAACGGTTGATAATGGCTTTAATAAATTATGAAAGGAATCCAATCAGCGGCTGATCCGCATTGAATTGTGCTCTCGACTCGCACTGAGCGAGCGAGCGAGTGAGCGCTGAG
Organism: Heliconius sara; assembly: GCA_917862395.2. Taxonomy (NCBI): domain Eukaryota; kingdom Metazoa; phylum Arthropoda; class Insecta; order Lepidoptera; family Nymphalidae; genus Heliconius; species Heliconius sara. The sequence continues at coordinate 142,011 of OU860787.2, read as the reverse complement.
CGGCGAAGAGGCGGAGAGGCGCGTGGGCGTAATCACGTTACAGACCAGATACGTCACATACATGTCACTAAAAATTCCACCGTAATTATTTCTATTGTTTGCTATCAGCGTGTGTATTTACTCTCAAATGTCGACAACGCAAAAACAAAGCTATATCCAAGTAATAGAGTCCTATATCCCCTGCACGTGGCGTTTCAGCGTGCGCGTGTTCGTCAGGGGGGTATTGTGAAGTTATTGTATACGCCAATACAAATACTTATAATGGAATAGAGTTTTGTCGAGTCAAATGTCTCCGGAGCTGACGGGATAGTGAACAAACACGACCTCCCCCGAGACAGCCGATACCCGCTTAATACGAGACTGACCGCAACTTTGCACGCACTAAAATAAGTCAAACAACAGATATGACGACGGTAATGTGATCCATTGCTGGTTTCATTCCATGTTCAGAAACTGTTGTGTAAACAGGCCAGTATTGTATTGTACACACGGCTGTATCGACACAAGCAGGATGCGCAGTTCGATTACGTTCAGGTACGTACAAAGTTCCTAACAACTTGGACACGAATTCAACTTAACTCTCTCAGAAACTTCAATAATGTGATCGCGAGCCAAAATGAGCTCAAACGCGCAGCAATACGCGTCGTCGCCAGTACACGTACTCGTACGGCCCGTGGTGTTTACTTGTAGTGTTTGAGCAGACCGAACTTAGGCATCGGCAAACAGCGGCGGAATTTTATTAACGATCGTTCAACAAAGAACAATGGGCTCATCGGGAAGTAGGGACGCTCCACACTCGCGATACACGACTTCCTTGGAACTGGAAACCGCTAAAGAATACCCCGAAACTGAGAACTTAACAACGTTGAACTATACGAACTATTTGTAGAGACATTCCTGCATATGAAGTTAAATAGTTAGGGGAAGAATACGTTAGGTTTTAAAAACTCTCTTATTTAATATTTTAGATGTTTTTATGTATAAGATATTTTCAACATTTTAGCTTATAAATAAATGTTAACTGCATAAAAATCCTATAAAATTTTATAGTTGTCACAATTTATATGTTACAAATATTCAAAAGATGACAAAATAGCGTTTTTAATAAATAATATGAGATAAAATCATATTATTATTATAGATATTCCTATATTTAATGTCTGTCTGTGTCAGTATTAAATATCATGATTTGTGAATACGAGTCGCGTAACGCTCGTGGGCGTCGCGTTTGAATATGAAACATATTGCTGATACAGAAATGACGCAAATTACTGCTGTCAGATAAGCTGGCTTTGGTGGCATGTGGCGGAGTGGCGCCGGTCCCGGGGGGTGGCGGTGCTTGTATTAAATATATTCTATTGCTATTTCAGTACTGTTTTTGTCAATATGATGATAATATGTAAATAAATAAATAAATCAGCTTCACGCTGTATCTGAATTCTGGAGGCACTGCGTGTTGAGTGGTAGAACTCAACGCCGCGCTTTGCCTCTAGACTGGAGCGAAGAAATGGAAACATAAATTTAAGTAAATACGTCTCCTCGAGTGGGGATCGAACCCACAACCAGTCGGTTTTACAGTCACACTTTGTGCCCCTGCGCCACGACTGGCCTTAAGTCTCAATGATTATATCTAATTTAGTGTAATATTTCTCCCTCCCTCCCTCCCTCCATATTCGTAAATAGAAAAGATAAGCAATGAAAGTTGAAAATTAATTGTGTATTATAAATATATTTATTGCCCTTGAATGGATTATAGCCACATTTTTTAGCTTACACAGAGATAGCCTCGTTTTGAGATATGCGATTTCCAATTCTCCATGAAATATTCCCATTGATCATGAAACATTCTCCATGAAATATTAATATACTCCATGAATATTATAAGTGTGATATTGTGTGTTGTGTTCTGTTTTTTCTTGCTATCGGAGGAAATGAAAATAATTCATTTTCCGAACTAAGAATTGAATCCACAACGCTTACAGTCTCGCTGTGCCTCTCCTTCACTTATATTATAATAATAATAATAATAATTTTTATTAGCAAAAAACCGTGTACAGTTCACAAAAGGTACTGACGCCTGAACTAGGATCCCCTGTGTTTCAGGCCGCCAGGTCCTTCCCCTCAACAAACATCATGAACAATTAGAAACACTCCTTGTATCATTTATAGACTAACTAATATAACAAACCAGAATGATTTATAACTAACATTTAATTATTATAATGAATGAAGAAGAACAATGTATGTGTTCGTGTGTGTGTGTGTGTGTGTGTGTCTGCGTGTGTGTGTGTGTGCGTGTGTGTGAAAGGGAGAGAGAGCATCCGTGTGCGTACATATGCGCGTGCATGAGGATATATGCGATCTATGCATTCATACCAAGGTGCTCTTCACACAACTGTATTGAGTAGTCTTTCTGTCTCCTCATAATTAAGCTTGGACAACCAGTCATATACTGCCCTTTTACAGCGATATTTATTTAAGGGATATATATTTAGATTTTTATTACATTTATTATAAAGGAATGAGCCGAGAAAGCAAGCGAACCTTTTGCTAAATTTGGTGTTAAAAGCCTTACTCTTACAAACTATATAGTTAAGTCTTTTATTAACAAGGCTTGGGGGCTGGTACTTCACAGATGAGTGTTGTTTTAATATGATATGCAAGATAAATAGCTGTCGTATAGATAATAATCCACATGACCTGTACAAGTCTTCTGAAGGGAACAGATATGGGCGAAAAGTTGCCACCTTAAGTATAGCACGTTGGGCTACTTCTAGTTTGATAAGATGTGATTTAGCAGCTCCACCCCAAGATGAAATGCAGTATGTTAATATAGACTGGCACAAAGCGTAGTATACTACTTTTATCATATTAAAGTCAGCTATATTCCGTAGTGTGTATATTAGAATAGGATAGAATGCTGAGTGACTCTACTCGCATTATCCACTTATAAAGCATTTCGACTACAAGTGCCTCGACTCGTTGTATATTGCTATCGATATCGTTTGCTTAAGAAATACGAACAAAGCACACTTATGCAAAAAACGAAGACAAAATTATGCATTTTAATGTTTAGTATATTACAATGCTATATATCATTAGATAAATAAATTCGTATCCACAAGAAAATTTCTTTAATAATAAAAAACACAATAACTGAATGAACAATGAACTCGATAATTCAAAGATAATAAAAGTTACTGTGCAATTTGGGATGATTTAAAAAAAACATTCCAACTTATCAGTCCGTAATTTTAATTGATCCCTAGCGGCTCTACCGCCCGCCCGCTCTACCTATACGCCCGACTAGTCGATCATTTATTTTTTTTTTTTGCTTCTCTTATTTCCTGTTACCAAATTGCAGGCTGTGGAGGAAGTCTTGTTGTGTTACTTTCATTAGTTCTTATAGAATAGGTGACCGCCGTATAAACATATCAGCTTCACGCTATATCCCGCACACGGCGGGGTAGGCAGAGGGAACCTAGCGTTAAGACAATCCGTTTCCCATTTCCTGCCGAATTTTAGAGGCATTGCGTGTTGAGTGGCAGAGCGAAGAAATGGAAATATAAATTTAAGTAAATATTTCATCTCCGCGAGTGGGGATCGAACCCACGACCGATCGATTTTACAGTCACACTTCGTGCCGCTGCGCCACGACTGGCCTCATGAACATTATAGTATAAATAAGAGGTGGATGAGTTGAGTTGTTAGTATCACACTCGTTATATGAACTTTATTGAAGAAAAGCGTTTCTTTATACTTATAAATATGATATTATACAGCGAAAATGTCACTGTGAAAGTGCTTACCTGATTATTTTGTAAGCGTCATTCAATTGAGATATTTTAATCATAAATATTATGTTTATGTAATTTCTATGTTAGTATTTCAAATAAGAATACTATATAGTGAAAATTAATGTTTAAAACATTTATATTACAATTTAGGAATCTCAATTTACAATTTGAACGTATCTGTTTACCGACTAGACTACTAAGGTCGCATATAGAATAAATCGTCGAGACAGTCATACACACCAGAGTCTAAACAAAGCGAGAATATGTTTGAAATACCACTAATGGCTTTGAACCATTGTGAGTGCACCAACAACTGCAGAGCGCGAGTGACGTCGCGTGTCGTATGCGTTAGTTACGCACGAGCACCGCACTCACGTCACTTGCTGCTGTGTTTCTATTTACAATTTACTATTAAAATTATTATAAACTATAAATTGTATTATTAAAACATACTTACTGAAGGCCAGTCGTGGCGCAGTGGCATAAAGTGTGACTGTAAAACCGACTGGTTGTGGGTTCGATTCCCACTCGAGGAGATGAAAATATTTACTTAAATGTATATTTCCATTTCTTCGCTTTGGTTTCAAGGCATAGCGCGGCGTTGAGTTCTACCACTCAACACGCAATGCCTCCGGAATTCGGCAGAAAGTGGGGAACGAAGTGTCTTAACAATAGGTTCCCTCTACCTACCCTGTTGTGTGGAGGATACAGCGTGAAGCTGAAAACATACTTATTGTCTATTAAAATACTTATAAAACACATGTAGTTTGAATTCTTGATGTATAAAACAAGTTATTGTTAGTCACACACAGATGCTCGTGAGTTGTGTAATTCCTGAATATAAATTCCAAATGTACATGTCCCCGTTGTTGTTTCTCATAAAATATGTCAAATTCTGTAAGAACCGACCCGCGCTAATAAAATATAAAGCTAAATCTTGGTTTTATACAAAAGAATCTCCTTCCGTATTGTTGTTTCACCTTTCAAATGTTTTCATGTAGTTCCTCCTACTTATATACGTAGGTACTTCTATAATACAATAAACGTTACGTCTTTGTTAGATATCATCTGACTTTCGAAGTTTCTATCGCGATAAAAAGATATGACATAGAATGAAGGTTTTTGTTGCAAATTTTGTAGAAAAGTGTTGTTTCATACAATTTTTTTTACATAAAACGAGAAATCGTGTCTGATAATTTTTTCTGAGGCCATGGGACCATGGTTTCCCAGAAAGGCAAATTGTGTACCAATACTTTACGGCGAGCAATCATGATTGTTTACCGAAGTAGATTTAAGATCATAGTAAACTCGTGACTCCTATTTGTATGATGGTAGAGTGCAATTTGCGTTACTTTGCGCGATGACCGTCGACCGTTTACAACGGATGTGCTGACAGATTTTCCAAATTCTAAGCAAATAATTCGAAGAATCCCTCATTGATCCCGTTCGTAACCGTCCAGGGAGGGCGCGGCGGCGGCCGTCAGACTGCACCGCTCGCTGTAATGCAATTTTTACGATCCACCGAGTGTTGAGACTGCTTTTTAAATTGCTTTTAAGATAAAATGTTTAAGTTCTTATTAAATATTTCACTTTGAAGTGCCCGCTTTTGTGGTACACAGTACCCCACTGTCGTTAACTTCTTAAGCTTTGCTCTAACTAAATTACCAAATGTTACCAATAATCCAACCTCTATCTATATTTGTAGTTTTTGTGTATAATCAAGACAGATTATAGAAAAAAATATACAACTTGCAAAAATATCAGCATTTCACCTTAACGCAAGTATCACTTTTCATTTTAAGATAAGCAAGATACATGTGGGTATTACTCAAAATTTTATAGAGTACACATCCTGAGGAGCCCCCCGGGGGGCCTTGGGGGACCCCCTGTAGGTGATACTTTACATTCGTCGCACGACGCATGAGTATATTTCATTTCGGCTGATAATGTCTCTTTTCGTCCAAATTGGGTCTCTCTGGAGCCGAGGATCGTCCAATTAAAGTGCCTTCTACGCTTAGGTAGCGGTGGTTTTAGCGGGAATCGGACCATAACATTATGCGCCTTACTAAAAATGAAAGATTTTTTCCTCGCTTATTTCCAGAAATTTTACTATAATGTGGAATATTACTATTAAAAGATCCATTGTATTATGTAACAAGTGTATAAAACTAAACGAATGTTCGTGATTTAGTTACATAAATGTAGTTCAATACAATGTTGTAGAGCATTTGTTATACAGTATTGTAACAGCTAACGGGTATTGAACCTGTTTCCTAAGTTTCGTGACAAAATGTTTCTAGTATTATTAGTGCTGTTCTTATACAGCGAAATACATGTCTGCTACATCATTTGTCTTATAGTTATATTACTGAAGAATCGAATCGAAAGAAAAAAAAATTAAATCTAAAAAGTTTTTTCGCTATCATTTGACAGTAATGTGCCCGACTTAAGGTAACGTTTGCGGTCGCGCTATTTTTGCTTCTCAGCTCTAATCAGACGAAAATGCGTTGGTTTCCGCAGCCAGCTAAGTGAGTGGAAAGAACAGAACAAAGTAAATAATCAATAACTTTAGTCCGTTTCAAGAAATACTCCAATTATAAAATAATATTTAAATTCAAATACAGTTCCCACCTAATGATATTCCGTTGATTTGAGAATGCTAAAGTTAGTCGTTTAACCGATGGTAGTTTAGCGGAGTGCGGAATGAAAGAGTCGTTACAGTAGCCTGGATTGTTGGCGGTGTGCCAGCGACGAGGCCACCGCGCCGGGGCTGCCGGGCCGCCGTGCCAGGGACTGATAGGCCTAATATTGAGCCTCTTGAACCCCTGTGATGGTTGTGAATACGATTCCATTCAATATTATTAATACTTTTTAAGTCTTATTCCATTCCACATTGAAAAATATATTTGGATGCTACATAATATTAACAGTAGTGCTATTTATAATATTTTCAAAAACTTTATGATTCTTTTAACAAACTTATTTGTAATTATCAGACTGACTGAATCGAGAGTTGAAAAAAGATTACCATTGACAAGTTCTTTGATGTAGATTTGAAAAATATTTTCAAATATAAATTTCCAGTTTCAAAACAACTGTACATTTTATTACATAAAAGTATTTACAGCTTATTATATAAAAGAAATCACCATTAAATTAAATAGTCAAGTGACCTTTTGCATGAAATCTTTTCTTTCTGAATATTAGTCACGACTCGCGATTCAGCAGCTGACGTCGGTACAACGTAATAAGCTAGTTCTAGTGCTCATTCCTCGAATGTGTTCAATTCCGAAGGCGACGGCGCGGCGATGAGACTTTTGAACTTTCAGTACAAATTTTTTGATAGTCCTTATAAAACAAAATTAAATTAAATCAGCTTCGCGCTGTATCCCGTACACAATGTCGTAGGTAGAGGAAACCTAGTGTTAAATTTTTCAAATTCAAATTTTGTTGAAACACTCTCTTCCCGACTTTCCGCGGAATTCTGGAGGCAAGAAACGAAAATATAAATTTATATAAACAGCATAAAATTCAAATATTCGAAGGTAAATTGTATCTGGGCTTCGTAAGGAACGCAGTAATACGACGTTGTAATAGTTTCAGATGTTATTTGTTTTGGGAGCCCTCGATGAGGCCGTGCTGGGGGGGATTTCAACTGGGCAAACACGGAGTGCGTTCACACACTAAACGAAACGAGGGGATATGACATTTATTATTCCATAACTAAGATCTAAAATCCTACGCTCTTCCCTCCCCGCAGGGACCACATGTGCGGCTCAACAAGTTTATGTAAATTAAAATGACGACAATTATAAGATACCTTAACAAATATTGAACCTACGAATGGGGTCAGACCGTCACCGGCAGTGTTGTTATAAACGTTTTGAACTCGAACTAATTGGGTTTTTGAATGAATTCTTTTCATTTGATTGGTTCGTCTGTTACTCGTACTTGAGTAAATTTACTATATAATTATTTTTAAGTGTCAAAGTCCCGTAGTCCGTGTATGTGTATCCTGCAATTCATCAAGGTAAGCAGAGGGAACATTATCCAACATTACGTGTTGAATTTCGGAACTCAACGCTGCGCTCTGCCTTGTTACCACGGCCAGGTACCCACAGCCGTTGTGTTTACAACCATACACTTTGCCGCTGCGCCAAAATGATTTTAGAGGTTAAAAAAATATGTAAAATTAATGTCCTTGTTATATAATATCAAAGAATTTTTTATGTATAAACAAGCAAGTTCCATTTGATAGTCGCCTTTGGAGAAGTGACAAAAATAGGAGAAGACTCCCTGAGGGCGACGAGTATTAAGAGGTTGATAGCTATTGATCTCCCTCTTTTCTTGCACGTGTTCTGTGCCTCCTTTACAGGGAGACGTACCGCATAGTACGGCAGGTAGAGGTAGATAGAGGAAATCCAGTGTATCCAGAATCCTCTAATTTTCGAGAAATAGCATATTAAAAAACGAAATTCAACGCCGCGCTTTGTCCTCCCAACATTGCTGGTAAAAAACTGTGATCCATTCCCCCGAGTGGGTATCGAACAGAGTTACGGAGTCATCACGTTTACTATCTGGCGCTGTGACCTCATAGAAACTAAAATGATTACTTACACATTATAAATTTTAAGTAAAAAATAATTAGCAATAAAATTTTATAATTATGTCATTAAATGAAAGTCTACATCAACAGGGTTCAAATGTTTTTAATAGAAGCTGTAGTCGGATTACAGGTTTACTGGTAACGTGACACCGAGGCGGAGAGCCCGCCGACCGGACGCGGCGTCACGCACGGCCGCTCTTGATCCACTTCCTCGATTGCTTTTTATCTCACCGTCGCCTTCGACGTACATTTTTCAATAACGACTTTAACATCTGATTCCACAGATTTCTTTGCGAACTTTATAAAAACAAATAACCAGATTTATTCAGGGTCTGTGGAAAGCGAGCCGAATGTGAGGTCGTTTGCACAAGTCCGGAGTCACTCAAGCCTCAGAGGTAATTACTTCAGTAGTACAAGCGACCTATTAACAACAATGAATAGAACGTTGCATCTCTTTGTATAAACGTCGTTGCTTTTTTTACAAGGTTATTATTACAAGGCTTTTGAAAAAAATATACTGTAATAAATAACAGCAGTAACGTACCTGATATACATTATTTTACTACACATCACTCATGTACAAACGCCGCTTAGATAAAGCTAATGTATTTAGATTAACAGTCCACGATCACATTCCATCGGTACCTAAGTACTGTACTTGAGTAGAGTTCTAAATAATCGCCATCCCTGAACTTTTGAAGGCAAACAATATAATGAATTCAAAACGGATTGCGCATTTGTAGGGGTTCCCCAAAGGGACACGGTCGTCAAAGCCGCCGTATAGCGCAATCAATGTACGCTACATAATACATAATCTCGTCCATTTGCTAAATGTGTAGGATTAAGTCCGCCTGTACGTGACGCGCGCTCGCTCGGGCGAGTCGACGGCGCTCACGCGAGCTATCAATCTCAGGCTGCACTCAGGGCGGAGGGCGGGGCGCCATTGCACCACGACACGTTTCAGGTTACTGTTTCTAGTTCTAATGTTTCATGTATTTCATTAATTTAGAAATAAAATGCAAAGCGAACACATCCTAATTGCAATTACTCTAATTGGATATTTCTTATAATTTATAACAATCGAAGCAGTTTCAAGGAGTGTTCCGAAAAAAATCACATCCCGTGAACATTACACTTGTGCGTAATGGAAACCCGCTCTTACCCGATATAAATAGCCCGCCGGCTTATCTCGCTGGTACGAATGGCTGTCATATCTCAGCTTAGAGCGCTCCACGAGGCGGGTTTCCGATCGATTTGTCATCCCCGCAGGAGTTCAGCCTCGTTAGAGCAATGGCTCTGACGTGCGTGTGAGGGGATCAGCGAGGCTAATGTCGGTACTCCTGTCTCTGGAGCCGAGCGCGCCGTATTACATTACCATACTAATAATAGAGAGCAAATCATCCGTAATGTTATATATCAGATTGAATTTGTGGCTGTTTATTTGCTGTTTGTGACTTAATTGAGTCTCTTCAGATATCATTTTGTTAGAACAGTTCGCTTAGTTGCCACATTGTATGGAGAGTGGCAGTTCATTTGAATAAAATGCAAATGAATCACGATAAACTAGAAAGATTTACTATTATTTATTTTAAATACATAATTTGATAAATTAATAACTCAAGATAAAACAAAGACGTATTGAACTAATGGACACTATATGATTTAAATTTAGGTCACTTTCAATTTAAATTACTTATAAATAATGTCTGTATTAATAATGTGAATAAAAAAATAAAAAATGATGATATTGAAGCGTAATGCATGATCCTCCGTACTCCCCTATTATCCCGCGAGGGTGTGAAGCTACAAAAAAAATGAAATCTATTCCTTTAAGGCATAGATAACAAAAGATACGGGCCATATGTTTGTAGAGAAACAAACAAATTATAAAACAAAGAACTTGGGATAATTTGAGTATAGATCTAGAGACTAAACTACTTAAGTTACCGTGATAATCATGGTATAGATGGTACGCCACTAAGACTTTATAAGATATGACATTTCCCTTCTGATAACCAATAAATGTATATTTAATAATAATAAACATACTTTTATATAACTCATCCGGTACTGAGTGACTGACAGACAGACGTACTTCTATCTGTACGTCTGTCTGTCAGTCGTATGTACCATGTAGTCGTATCGACCATGTAGGGTCTTTGGGGAGTGAGAGTATCTAAAATTACGGGCCAATGGGGCTACTCGTTGGTGTTGGATGGATTTTAAATAAAAGTGGTCATATTCTCTTTACTTTTTAGACGATAATATTTTTTACATTCAAAAATTCTATAAATTATTTTAATCTAGTTTCGCCTCTCATATTAGTTAGTACTATAATTAGATACTTCCTCATTGATAGTGGTTTTCGCCACTTACATACGTACATATAAGTAGATCTTCTTTTGGAGTCGCAATTAAGTCCGCTACGTTCAGAGACAGCGACATTAACATGCATGTTTGGTAAGTGACTTTCTCCAATAAATAAGGTGTACTATGGGGAAAAATGAATTTGAATAATATATAAGAGCTATAGACTCTTTTTAATAAGCGCATGACGGTAAACGTGATGGTTGTGGTTTAGATTCTTACTCGAGGGAATGATATTTATATAGTTTTCATTTCTTCTCTGTGGTAACGAAACAAAGCAAGACGTTGAGTTCTGCCATTCAATACTCAATGTCTCCAAAATCTCCGTCGATGCGTAGTGAAAGAAATGTCTCAACACCAGGTTCTCTCTGCCTATCCTGTCATATACGAAATACAGAGCGAAGCTGAAAAGCGAGAGTAGAAGTAGAGAGTTAGTTATAAATACGAAAACTCTCCAGAATAACATTAAGTACCTATCAATCAGGTGCAGCCATTCACATCCTAATAATATCAAGAGAGAAAGTAGAGAGTAGTAGAGAGTAGTAGAATTCACAATAATGTATAATATTATAGTTTTTGTGTATATTTTTGCTTAAATAGTTCTATCGTATGCTTTACAACATCTGTCCAGTTGATTGGAAATCAAATATGCATGCAACAAACAAAATAGACGGTTTAATTGTGAACGCCAAATGAAGTACTAGCGACTGCGATCCAGGCGCGGCTTCACCCGCTTGTATTTGTGCTATATATGTTGCTTATTGTTGTGTTATAGCCAAATTACATAAAATCACTACATACATATTATTAGATTATATTATTTTTAAGAATAAGCCATTAACCAGTTTATTCTTCATATATTTGCACCATATCAGGGTGGAAGCGTCTGCGCTTCTTTTACTGAAGCAGTATATAGGTTAAATATGATATAATATTTCAAATCCATACCTAATAAAGTTAATCAAGATTCGCCAACAGCTTAGACGTAGGATTTTTGTACTATGGTACATCTAACGTGGTGATGACAAAACACTATAATAAGCATAAAAATAATCCCGGGCACAGCAGGGTAGACAAAGCGTACCTGGAAAACTAGTGTTAACTAACTTCATTCCCATTAAGAAACTTCCGCGCAAGACATTGCATGTTGAGTGACGGAACCAAACGCCGCGCTTTGTCTCATTACCAGAGCGAGGAAATGAAAATATTAAATATTTCAGTGTCTGAGTCGGAATCGAACCAACAACAGTCGCGCTTACAGGCACACGCTTGGCCCTAAACTTAAATAATATATTAATCCTTGTCAAAGACCAACCATCAGGTGTCAGAGTCAGTGTCTGAGTGTTAATTTCCCAGACAGCGCACGGCGCACCGACCGCGCTGCACTGTCATTAAGTCTCTGGTCTCATCTCTCTGTAATGGCTATGAACCTACCTTGGATGTGAACTGGATAATGCGATGTATACTATATCGTACTCTACTACTACTATACCCTACATTGCTATATAGTAATTGTAAAATTAATGGTTATTGGATGATTTTTGATTAACAATGCACAAAGTGCGGTTTAAATTCTTATTTTTTTTTAAGATCAATCATTTCCCACAAGCATTAATATTTTGAAATGTATTTACGGACAAAATTAGATAATTACACAAATAAAGGAGAACGTGAATTTCTCAAAAATAATTATCCATTATTCCTTTCTAAAGCAAAAAACGTATCCACAGACGTACCTACAGCTACACTACAATTTTATTATAGTAAATTGCAGTCCCGAGGCGTCGGCTGCACGAACAATAACGTAACTAAGAGATTCTTATCTCTCGGAGATTAAGGCAACAAAGGCTCGCAGTAGATAGCAGGATGGAGGGTAGTCGGTTCATTGAACACGGAAGGGCAGATGTGAGAGAGACACCTGACGGCGGGCGGTCATCGCCTCCCCGACGGTATTATCCATATAGTCCCATGGACGGTGGATCCCATTTGCTTGCTTTTCGTAAAAAAAAGAAAACGTTTATTTGTAAATTTGCACGTACATATTAGTTGTATAGAATGAGAATCTATTTGCCACATGTGACGCATTTTTATTAAATGGTTGCCAATATTTTTCTTTTTATATTAGTGTGGGGATTCTGTAGAAAGCATTAAAGTGTGGTAAAAACCAGAAAATCTGTTACTTAATTAATTACAAGATAATGGTAGCATAGGACCAGATTTACAGGAAAAAAAATCTAATAAATATTCGTTATTTACAATTAAAAAAATAGATATTATCATAAAATAAAAATGTTAATATCTAAATATCGTGCAGTAACGGCACGGACCGTGACATACAGTAGGCACATAATTCAAAACACCTGTCAGCTTACCCAACCAGGGCCAATCATTTTCAAAATTAAACCTTATAAATCATAGTTCAGGCACACACGACTACTTAGGTATACAATATGTGTAATTTAAATCCGAATATGGTTTCCTAAACATAAGTGAACGCCTGTATAAGTATACAGCCAGTGAGGCACATGACGTCGCACTCTGTGTGTGTGTGCGTCATTGTGTAACAAAGAGCTACAATTACCCTCACTGGAGCAATAATGGCCACGCGCTTACATTTCCTTTCCCTTTATTGCACTTTTAAACTGACATTAACCGCTACGGCCTCTAGCAGAGGCAGAGGTAGAGGCGACTTCGCAAATATGACATTGTGAGAACGTTTATAATCACGTCCCGTAACCCCTTAGGCCCGCATTTATAAACCAATCTTAAGTCTGAATTCGATCTTGAGATGCCGTTTCGTCGTCATCCACAAATATGTAATCTATAGGCCTAAGCTGTATCCCGCACACAGCAAGAGGGTACCGTTAGAGGGTAGTGTTAAGACACTTCGTACACATTTTACTAATACCAAATAATCAACAAATTCTATTTCTATTTTAAAAATCTTTTATTTTAGAAAAAAAACAAAATTATTGTATTAAATTCATTAAAAAAAATTTGACTATAATATTATTCCACAGCTACTCTATTTATTCGTCTTGAGCATCACAAGAGGATTCCAAGCATCTTATCTATTTGTCAACATCAAGAATTTAAGATGTTTTTAAAGCGGGTCGTGAAATTTCATCCGCATCGGCTAATGGGCTCAGTTCGGGCCAAATGGGGCCAAATGAGTCACTCCTTATGGCGGTAAAAAAGCGAAAACATGGTCTAGGAGCCGAAAAGGAAACGACTGGCGGCCTTCCATATTCGATTACACTCCGGCATCTGATCGAGCGCTGTCTTGTGCCTGGTGTTTTGTGTGCTTGAAAAAGTCTATTTCGAGGTGATTTGTTATTTAGAATATAAAAGTCTACAGTTTATCACATAAAATATATAATTTACGCTGAAGCCATTAAAAATTAAACAATTTAGTGCTGACCTACGTATATTTTTCATACATTGATAAGTATGTGTTAATATTTTTATCAGATTAATATTTTCCTTTCTCCGCTCTAAGAATATAAAGTTTCGCCTATTAACGCGCAATGTTATGTTTCGAATCCGGAAAGTGGAGAACAGCGTCTTAACCTTAGAGTGTATCTGTAGGCAGAGACACTCTAAGGTTAAGACTCTTCTTGGTATATTTATTTATTACATACAGTTCTTTTTCTACTTAAGAATATAAGGAAAATTCGTACGGACCATACCTATAGGTATATCCAATAGGTACTGGATCGATACAATAATAATTGAAATTTATATAGAAATTGTATATATCAGTGTAAACATTAAAACGTGTCCGTAGCGCGGTGGTCCGTCCGCGACATTAAACGTAAATATTTGCCTCGTATATAAATACTTACATACAACGTGTAGCGTGTATACTATCCTGTATATACAGCGTGTTTCGGTTCCGCTACCGGCGCCACACACAGGCACACAAACACACACACACGACGCGGCGGTTGAAGCCGCTGAATGAAAACAAATTAATTACATTTTATTGCCAACATTTGAAGCAACGGATTTTTACGACTTCCATTAAACAGACGAGGCGAGATATCAAACGTGTCTTTGGAAAGTGTTCATTGGAACGGAAAATATAATTCAGTGATTTTCAATGTTGTATGTTCTTTTTTACCGTATTCGGAATTGGGGAACGTAAGTATTTTATTTATAATTAGACTTCCTTTTTGGAATATTTTATAATATTGAAGTCCAAACTGACAAAAAAATGTTTCATTCTATATTATGTTTTCTACTTCACGCTGTATCTCGCACTCAACAGAATAGGTAGGGGGAAACTAATGTGGCAGTAGGGTAATCCGTTCTCCATTTTCCGCATTGTGGAGGTTTTGCGAGATGAGTAGCGAAATTCAACGCCGCTCTTTGCCTCGACACCAGAGAAGTAAGTCGAATTGGAGACACAGACTATCGCAATTACGGTCACACGTATGGGGCATGCGTCACGCGTGACCATTCTTTTTATATTCTTGTTTAATTATATAAATGTAATTAAGTCTACAATGTATTCTTAAAATTTGAACCTATTTAGACCTATAACTAACGAAGTAACTTATAGCACGAATATGAAATATTCCTCAGTTAAAGTTGACCCCACAACTACCGCGTTCAGTTCAGAGTCCCAACTCAACAGCGCTACGACGGCGTCACACAACAGTAAACACAGTACTCACAATGAATATCTATCGTGTACGTCAATTGGACTAACTCTCTATACAACATTATCATATAGCAGCAGTTACTATTATAACAGCAGTTACTCTTATTCAAAAATATGATTCACGTGGACGCGGACATTGTTATGAGTAATTTAATTCTCCATTAACAACTTATCTTAGTGTTTCATGACAAATAGTAGCTATAATATTACGAACTAATACCGTTTTATGTTTTCCATATTTATTTTTCGCAGTATATAATTCCTGTATGTTCGTTTTAAAGGTTGACCTTTTTCAAATAAAATATTGAATTTATAGTGTGTATTTTTGTGCTTTTACAGAGAGAATTCAAAGGCAGTAGCTACAAAAGATAATTAGGTATAACAGCAAAATGATTTTACATATTTGACAAAATACACATACCTACCATTGCTCGTTTGTAGGATTCCGTGCCCCAAAAGAAAAAAAAAGGAAACCTTGCATATTCATTGACTTGTTCGTCTGTCTGTCTGCCGAGACCATTTATCTCAAGATAGTAGGAAATTATCAAGCTAAAATTAATATCAAATATTCAGGGCCACACTGCACACTAAATACATCACAAAAATAATCTAAATAAACTTATATTTGTAGCTCATTTCATATAAAATGAGTTACTTTCCATTTACTTAATCATGAAATTGATATGGAGCCCTATGGTGGGCGAGTTCCACTCGCACATGGTCAATTTTATTTATACAAAAACGTCAAATAATATATGCGTTAGTGCACAGCGAGAGAGAATATTGAGAAATAATGTGATGGCAAATTGAAATTACAGTTCAAGTAATAAATCAAATCAGGAAAGCTACGTGGGACGAGTTGATCCTGACAGAGGACAGAGGACATTCAAACAGTCGTGTCTCCTCCCCCCTGTCCCGAGCGCCACCACCAGTAACTGACACCAACTTGTTTCCAATTCATTTAAGTCGTTCAAGATTGTATTGTGTTCTCTGATATCGTTTGTAGTCCTTTTAGCACCCCTTTAATCTGGCGCCTCTTACTCGGGCGGCCGGATCGCCTCGCCTCCTCGCCACCTCGCCCCCTCACACCCCTTATAGTGTTTAGGTGAGCGTGTACTGGCATTATTATCTTACTGTTTACTCTTTATAAGATAAATATTTTGTTGTGAAAATTTCCTGTTAGAAATAAAAAGAAAGGTTTTTTTTAAATTTAGACTCAAATGTCTCATCCTATATCATTCATATTTATTATTTATGTTTATAATATAGGTATTGCAGCAATCTCAAAAGCAAAATATTCTGCTATCCAATGATATGATAACTAACGACAAAATAAATTCATTTTTTTAACCATGGTAGGATTTGTGAATATTACACCAATCGATGCCGGGCAACAATTTATTTCCATCCTGTTATTTTTGTTATGAAGGTTGAAATTATCTAAATTATACCTTTACTTCCTTTGAAGTCTTACAGACTAATTAAAAGGAATTTTACTTCCAAATAACCCTCCATTACATTGTTGATAAGTAATTACATAAAAAGTACAGAATTTTGTAGTTAAACGAAGTGATGTAGAGTCATGGGCATATAGTGATTTTAATTAACGACCATACATCAAACTAACAGCCAACAACCAACAGTCAACAGCGCGACGTCAGCGAGCCATGAGAAACGTGTGTTTGTAATTCTCATCTCTATCACGCTGTAGAGTTCGAGACGATAGTCACGTTTAATATTGCTATTGATTTCACGAGATTACCTACATACATCTTATCAGCGAAGCAGAAATACTTTGATCCTATCAGTTTATCGCATTGCATTCTGATGGCGTTTCGAACTTCCTTTGAAATATAATGTACAATTTTGTTTAGAAGACCTTTGTTTTCATTTGAAGATTCATTGAAGATAACAGAAATTTGTTAAAAAAGAAGCTGATGGCCTGAAGCGAGGTGATGCTGTGTAATTAACTTTCATTATGTTGCATTCGCTTTTTATGATATTGTTTTTTTCTATTTATAAGCGAACAATAAAAATATTTGACATTTGCAGCTCAATATAGAGATCTACACCATCAAGATCATAGAGTTCCGTAATTTCAGCAATAATCTGTTTGTAGTGCACGTAGAGAGTAGAGACCCATTGAGCCATTGTGTAGTGCTCGGAATGTCTCAGCAATTTCGCCGTTACTACAATAGCTCAGTTTCTGTCGTGTTTGAGTAATACCGCGCTAAGGCCGCGTGCACACGAACTTGTGTTTTAATAACAAACAATATTAAGGTTACTAAAAAAATCTAGTTTGCGTCATTATTTCAAACATTTTATTTACTAAGTTTCTTTAAGCGTGATGAGCTAATAAGTACTTATATTCGCTTGCTATTTTTGTGTATTACTTTTAAAGATAAGACACCAAGAAGACTCTTGCTTGAAATCTTTTTAATGAACACTAACATGCCTATAAAGGTTCGTGTGTTTGTCTCCACATACATACATACATACTTATATATATTACAGTAAAACTTTTGCATGCAAGTTGTTTCCTCCTAAACTCGCCTCAGAAAAAACTCGTTGAAAACTCACAGCCAAATAAGCCCCGACCCTCCCACGACGTCGCGACTCCGCCAACTTCGCCCATAGCCGTGACTTGGAAATTTATTATTACAGAAGGAAAGCCATGCGTTATATATGTATGTTTGTATATGTATAATACGGTCGACAAGTCGTGGTCCCTATGAAGTTGTGCTTTCTGAACTTTTGCATAATGTTCGTTCGTAAAGAAAATAATCGAAAGTAATATAAGAAAAATATATAAAATCAAATCTGCGCAACCATCTACAGCTAAATTTAGGGAGGCCACGACTCGTTGGGCGTAATGTACGCTAGTTTGTACCACGCTCGTACATCGCTAGGTATAATTTCGTGGTCATTCCACGTCTAGTTCAGTTTTAAACGTATTCAGCGTCCAAACCGCAGTCGAATTGGGTCCGCGACCACAAACCACAGCGGCCATTGGAAGGTGACTCTTATGTAATGAAAGTAAGGTCGATATTTGCTAGTTTACGGGCGCACAATACCCTGGGAGCGGCACTAATACGGCACATCCGCAGGGCGCGTCCCTCCCGGGCGTCCCTCCCGGGGGCAAACATGTCCTACACCAAATTTACCTAATTTATTTTGATGATAGTAAAAATATGTACATATTTGACTGACGGCGTCATTATTGTGTATCATAAATTATGCATCGACGCATAAAGGGTGAGCGAATGGGGACGCGCCGCTGTTTGCGAGTCGCGGCCGAGCTCATTGCTGACGTCACGTGGACTTGTTTACCATATATTGAAGTATTTAACAGGCGTTTTTGTTAGGACAATCCCATTGGATCCCTCAACCGTATTAGACAAGGGAAATTAATTTAGTCTGAAACTCTTTGGTTTACAGGTAATTACCTATATTTATATTCCACACAATATAAAGCTAATCAAATCTACATTTATAATAAAATTTTATAAATAAGAAACACATGATCGTCGCTAGTCGGAGGTAGCTTTATGTTCATTCGAAATGCGATCCAAAAGTGCTTGTAAAAGTGTATTAGAATAAAGAATCATTTGAATATCAATGTGTCACAGACGTGATGTGCGGCAACTTTTACTAGAAAACGACAATAGAAAACAGAATTTGGTAAAACTACGAGGTACAACACAAAACTGGCAACATTAAAAAAAAAATTACAGTAAAGTAAATTAAAATTCTTTAGACGACTCTGGACAATAGTAAGTTTGAAGCAGTTGATAGAGAGCGAGCCACATTTGTAATTACCGAGAGCAATTACGGAGTCCTCGGGCGTGAGCTGGCGAGGCGCTCACTGTGACGCCGCCGTTTCAAAACATTCTGGGAAAGTCGTAAAGAAACGCTTTACCGAATAAAGAGCCGGTCGAGGCACCAGCCACCAGGCACCAGCCATCAGGCACCAGCCACCAGCCAGCAGCCACCAGGCACCAGGCACGAGGCATGTGGCTCGGCGGACCTCTGACGTCGTGACTGCCAAAAATGTTATGTTGTTGTCTTGTAGGTCTCGTTGTAACGAAACTTACATTGTTACATAAATTCGTTTAAAAGCTGATATAGGTCGAACATTAAATTTTCATAAAAACTTGAAAGCTTAAAAACCTTTTGATATTCCTCTTCACCATTGAATTATTTTATAGTAGCTAGTTTTAGTCTAAGGCTTCGTCCACACGATCAACGAATAGTTGTTGCCACGTTCTAAAAGACTGAAGTAACTCGCAGGTATTATGGGCTACGTCCTAACAATTAATCTGATGTAACAGTAGTCAAAATCATTAAAAAAAAAAAGAATTAAACTAGGTGTTTTCGAGATTAGCGTGTTCAACCAAAAAAACTGTTTGCTTTACAATATTAGTATCAGCAGCATAATAATAGTAGTTATCTATATATTAATAAAACAATTGTGGTGAATATAATATGTACTAGTACATTACGCTCGTAGTGAGGGTCCAATTTCTCATGTGACCGGAGCACGTTTGAAATTTGAGTGCATTTTACATAATAGCTACCTCGAGTCAATGTCGGTAACCAAATAGCGTCATACATATGGACGATCGACGTCGGCTATTGACAAAAGTAATGGGGTTCGAGTCCGTGACGACGCATGAGAAAGCTCCTTGTTGTTATGTGGTTCTCAGTCTAATAGATAATAAAAATATATTATATACCGATGTCGTTCTGTTTTACTTAATTTTATTCAATAATTATAATTCTATTTGTTTTATATATTTTCACATACTCCCAGTATTTATATAGACTATGTTATATTCTGCAAAGTTAGCAGACCCTAGCTAACAACTGGCTACAATTTTTTCGTCCTCATTTTATGTGAATAGAAAACGTGACGTTCAGTAGTGGCGCACTGCTCGCCCCGCTCCGTCTACTCTATACAGACGAAGAAAACAAAAATATTTCCAATTAGGAGTCGAACCCGCCACTTTTAATCTTCTAGGTTATTTTCTTAATAAAACAATTTAAATTAGTAAATATATTTTAAGGTTTCAATGTAAATTCATATCAGACATAATATTGGTTTAGTGTGAGGTCGCGCGTGGGGCCGCGGAGACGCCGATATTAATAGTCAACCTTGCCCCATTGAAACTATTTGGGGGCCACCGGCGCTCTGCATCATCACGCGAGACACGTCCCGGTGGAATGCTGTCTGCTGTATGTGTATAGTGTATAATACAGTTTAGTGGATTCCGTAAAGAGAGCTCTCTCTTCCGTTAAGTCAAGGCAAACAGATCTTACTTCAAAACATTCCAATCTCCACTTTCCAATTTTTGAGACATTGTGTGTTAGCGACAGCACTCAACGCCGCGCTTTGTCTATTTGTACTCCAATTATATAGACAACACGGTCGTTGCTCTTTTCCCTGCATAAGAGTGAACTCAACACAATATTGAATATTACTACAATTGAAATTATGTAAATTATATAACCAATTAGCCCTGTATGTACGTTGTGAACCGGTTAACGGTCACGTACAGATATGGCTGCTGTTATGTAAATAGGAATTTATTCTTGCTAAATTGAGAACGTTACAATATTTTAAAGCCGTTTTGTTAGTAGTTTTCTAGTATATACAAAGTAATTGTAGCCTGATCCAAATATATATTTATATTTCACGTAGTTGGAAGTATCTTCGTCTCTTATACGCGAAGGTTGTGGGTTCGATATCGATGATGAAGCAAAGTATTATAATAAATTATCAAATGATATCTCACAAAGTACTGGTTGAAATTAAAAACAATTTTGTGTTGTGTAGTCCGCCTTATTAGAAGTTAGTATAAGTGTATTGCAAACAAATATTAGAACACAAACACGATATAGGTTCTAAAAGATAAGGCTGTGGCTGTGGGCGGGCGCTTGTTAGTAAATCAGCTTCACGCTGTATCCCGCACACAGCAGGGTAGGCAGAGGGAACCTAGTGTTAAGACACTCCGTTCCCCACTAGTTAGTAAATATGCAGAAAGTGTTAAACAATCATCGGTCATTTCCTATTATGTAAATGTAACGCGGGATATGCGTAAATGTGATGTATTATATTTACTTGAAACCATCCAAATTAGATTAGGCAGGTTGTTGACTTGTCGTCTGCTTCGGGAAAAAGTATTTGAGTCCAAAAACCGAGCGGAAGTGGGTGGTTTTATCGCGTCCTATCGGAAACGCGCACATTGCTCGTTAAGCGAATGACTAATTCAATTCAATCTAGTACTGGCAATGACACAGTGGAATCGAATGACACATTTTTTTTATATTTGGAGCCAGTTGTGGCGCAAGGGACAAAGGGACAAGGGACAAAAAATGAAATATTTATTTTCATTTATATTTTTAATTCTTCGCTCTTGTGCAAAGGCAAAGCGCGGCGTTGAGTTCCGCCATTCAACACGCAATCGGTGGAAAGTGAGGAACCGACTTAACACTAGGTCCCTTCTGCCCACTCTGATATGCGGGATACAGCGTAACTGCAGTAAGAAAATATGCTTTCTTATTTACAAACCGAAATATGTGTTCTATTACTTTATTAAATGTCACCAATATATTTTTTCTTACGTATTTAAGTCATCCACTCAATGTCTCCAGAATTTCGCGAAAAGTGGGGAATAGAGTGCCGTAACACTAGGTTCCCAGGTTCCCTCTGCTTCCCCCTGCTTCCCCCTGCTATATGCGGAATACAGCGTGAAGTTAAAAAAAGTGTAAAGCATAATTTAAGATTTTTACGTCAACGTAACAAAAAACATTTTCTTTCGTTGTATATAATCCGTCCGGCCACGAGTGGCATTTCACGCGTGATGAAACAAAAGGCACATTTCTTCTAAGTTACCTGCGAAAATATCTACAAAAGTTGCTCTACATTTACGTCGCGTCGCCCTTAGTTCAAGCGACGTCACGTCATAGGTTGAAATACGTAATACTCACGTATTTAAAGCAATAGTAAATGAAACATTTAAAATGTCATCGGATATCACAGATATTTGATATTTCCACTAAACGAATCGTCGGGATTGATTGTCTTGTCTGAGCGCCGCCTGGTTGAGCCGCTCCGCGCTCCGGCGTTATTGTTTAACAAGTATTGAAGTTCAAACAACTTTGATACTTTTATAAATGATTTGACGTATTGTAGTCAGAAAGTACGATTTATAGTAGAATTACATTTACTCAGGTACTATTTAGTTGGACGGTTTCCAAGAGGCACAGGTTCAAATCCCCCTACGTTCAAAATTTTAAAATGCTGTTAGCTATTAGCTAATATTTTGCGAAAACTGCTAGTTCGTAAATATGTATTTTTTCTTACCGCGTATAGCTGGGGAGACAGAGGGAACCTAGTGTTAGAATATTATCTCCCACTTTCCGTCTCATTTTCGAGGCGTCGCGTGTAGATGGCTGAACTCAGCGCCATATAGTCTTTGTAGTGTAATACCCCTACAGTGTCTAGTACACAAATGAAATCAAAAATCAAATCAGTTTCACGCTGTATCACTCACGCAGTAAAGTAGGCAGATGGAACCTAATGTTAAGACATTCTGCTCCCCACTTTCCATCGAGTTCTGGAGGCATTGGATGTTGAGTGGCGGAACTCAACGCTGCGTTTTGCCTCGATACCAGAGCGAAGAAATGAAAATATAAATGTAAATAAATATTTCACTTCCTTGAGTGGGGATCGAACCCACAACCAGTCGATTGTACAGTCACACTTAGTGTCCCATGCGCCACGACTAGCCCCGAAGTCTAGTAAACAACGTTTTATTACCAAATATAGCATCGATTTAAATCAGAATTGTGCATATTTACATAAAAATTCAATAGTAGTAGTCGCAGTCAGCGCGCGCCCGATGCGGTGGACGGCGAGCATTCCTCGCGTTTATACATTTGAGTGTCTGACTTCCTGCTCAAACGCCAATTTTCTAAAACAAAAGCTTATAACTTTTGCTAGATAACTTTTGCTAGTTCTGCTAGAGACCATCGCGTCGTGACGACGTGACGCCATGATAGCATCTAGTCGGAACCGCGATGGCTGTTCAAACATCACCCGGGGGAGTGATTGATTTGTTATTTATTTATTAATTTAATTATTTTTACTTATTTTTATTTTTAATTATCGAAAATATATAGTTTTGAAAATTTTCATTAAAAACATCTGTCACGTTAGGGTGGAAGCAATGCCTACAGTGTTATTATTTTAGCTGTTTTTCTTTTAGCTTCACGCCATATCCTGCATACGTTAGGGTCCTGTTAGGTTAAGCAGGAGGAACCAGGTAACCTAGCACTAAAGCAGGCCATTTTGAATAAAACATATCCGTTTCCTACTTTCCGCAGAATTATGGAAACATTGCCTGTTTATTGATGGAACTCAACACCACCATTACCTCGATACCAGAGCGAAGTGAACGAAAATATCAAATATTTCACTTCCTCCAGTAGGCTTCGAACCCACAGCTTGCAACGTTTACAGTACTACAACTACTGTCTATATTATGTTGTTCTATTGCATAAAACTCCTAACTTCAAATTAAATATACATCGATCCCCTCACAGTGGACAATGCACGGTGTACGGTGTACGGTGTGCACATAATCGGCTTACAGCATTAAACGTTGTGCTCGTTATTTTAATTTCCACTTCACTAATATTAAATACTAGGGAAGAGAGAGTTGTTGAGGAGATACAGGGTGTTGTAATATTTGCTGAAATTGATAGTAAAGAGAGTCTTATAATGTCGATGTTATTCAAATAAACGCTTATAGCAGTAGAATACAAATTCAAAATAAAATGACAATTAATATATTTATGTTATTACAATAATATATTTTTTATAGCTATTTAATATTTTAGGTGATTTTGACTGCAGGCACAATGACTTAATTATGTAGCCATTATTGGTCAACGGACGGACTATCCTATAATATCTTTTCATTTCGAACCAGCAGTTTCTGACATTGACTCGCTCCACTGATTAATCTCTATAGTATTAGTAAAGAAGTTTAAATAATAAGATCGATAGGTTATTAGCAAAATTATAATTAATGTTTGTATAACATAAAAAATAGGAAACAAAAACGTATTACATTAAAATATAAAAGTGAGGTGGTATCTTATCTGAATACATAATTCGTCACGTCGTCGAACTCGAGCAGGTCGTCGCTCGTCGCGAGGCGGTCCTGGTACCAGGCCAGGTAAGGCCGCTGGCCTAGAATTTTGTTAGTTTTATATACATTTCTCAGTACCGTCAACTTTGCTATTAAATAATTTATTTATCTCTTAAATTGTATACAAAATCATCGCTTATACGTCCAGACATTTTTCAGCTATGACACCATTATCATACATATTTAATATTTTTGTCAGTTTCTATTTGTATATTACATTCCCTAATTTATATTTGCATTTAAATTTAAATCACTTCGTCGACAAAAGACTCCGGCGCGTCACGTTGTAGTGGACAGTTGTGCCTCTACGTACGTACGTACGTCTCAATGTTGTATTTTTTTTATTTTATCATATTTTGTTTGTGCATGTAATGCAGTTTAATATTTTTAAGCTGTCTTTGATGTTTTGAGTTTGATTCCCACACGTGGCGAATGGATTATTTTATTTTTTTCGCTCTGGCAACAATATAAAACGCGGTAAAAATGTGTTAACTCTATGTTGCAAGCATCCTGTTGCCTGATACAAAGTGAATCATAATTTTTCTTTGTGTTCTGCTATTTATCCATAGAAAAGTATCGTTTGTGTATCAATATTATTATACCCTTATAGCCATATACAAATAGGTATTTATTAGATCGCAGAAAGTCTGTTTTTTTAAGCAGTTCCTAGAGTGATAACGTACTGATTGGTGTGAAACTACACGTGTCCCAAATATGCCACGATGTCACTGTATTGTAGAATACTTACATTTAAATTGTAGTCACGCCTTAACTGTGAAAATTTAAGTTTTTGTTTAGATAAAAAAATAACACATTCTAATGTTTTTATAAATAATAAATCTTATAACATTTATAATTAAATAAAATATTTTAAAACTATATACATATACAAGAAGATATAAGGAAATTAGTAGGAAACTTAAATAAACGACCCGCCCGCCCTGACGCGTCGCCAAGTAACTACACTACACACAGTGTACGGTGTCATCCCCGACGAGCCTCCCTCTCTATATTAATTTAATAAGGGTGGCTTCATACAAAGGGAGTCGATAACTCGCATATTAGTAACCTTGTTAGTTATACTAAGAATATAGTCCACTTAATGAATGGGCCGCCTTCAATTTTGCTAAAAAACATATGAAAAATCTGCAATAACTTATAAACATTTCGTTTAAGGTAAAGAGGCGGTATGTAATTACGGTAGCGTTATTACTGTTCCTTTCCAAAACTACATAATTATATGGTTTGGAAAAAGCA
Source organism: Heliconius sara (assembly GCA_917862395.2). NCBI lineage: Eukaryota > Metazoa > Arthropoda > Insecta > Lepidoptera > Nymphalidae > Heliconius > Heliconius sara. Next base: position 116,100 of record OU860787.2, on the reverse strand, counting down.
TTCGGTTTCTTGGCATTTAACTACGTCGATACTAAATTTCATTAAAATGAGTTTAGCTTATAACAAAGTTACAACCTACTAGTTAAAGTTATGGATTTTTTGTGTCATTATATTGGTTAACTGGCGACTCGCTCGCGGCTTCCTCTGCTTAAATACACAACTCCTTATTTAGTAAACGTATAAAAATTTTAACGTAGCGGGACTCGAACCCGCGCCTCCTGGAAATCGACCCCTTATTTAGTTATCTGAATTACTTTTGGTGTTTTAATAAAATTATTAATTTAATGTCGAAATTTACATTGAAATGTAAAATTTTCGAAAATACTACAGTGGAAAATGCATTTAGCACTGCTGAGCCGCTTCTGTGATCAGCGTGCTTACACGCAAAGACGAGGATTCTGTTATATTAATCGATCCCACTAACAATAAAAAATTCTCACACAATATGTTCCAGTCATAATCATATTATATTTACAGATTATATGTAGGAGTATCACATCTCTTTGTTTGAACCGTAACAAAGGCGTAACATCTGCACCTAGTTCCGTATCACAGACGATTTGAGTTATCCAAATACATTGAGAGAGAAACGATTTAAAAATATACTCACATTTACTGAAATGAAAACAACAACTAAAACTAATTTTCAAGTAATTGTTCTAGAATTATTGTCAGTTCTATGTATTTTGAAACTTGCTTGCTGCGAGTATGTACCCACATTTGGAGTTCATCAGATATCATTATGTATGTAAGTTATTTTGTAATTAATTTTATTATAATTACAGTTAAAGTATCTGAGGACAGCGGTGTTTTTATACATAGGGCAAACATAGAGCCCCTCCACTCTCCCTTCCGATCACATTATTTAATTTAGTAAAAAAATATCAGACTGTCAGTCACTAGCACTAATATTTTACTGTCACTTACACTCTTTCAGAGTTTCATTGATTCAGTTTATTTGAAATTTTGTTATCGACGTTTTTCAATATTGGACGCGGATGTGTCGTGTGAAATACGTACCTAAGTACCTAAGTACGCCCCCACTCTATTTGATGGTGTTGACTTAAATTCCGCTTTACAAATGTTACAAATATTGCATCTACATATATTGATTTTATCACATATTATACTGAATGTATATAGATAGTAGTAGTCTGGTAGTATTTTTTTTTCAGATAATCTTGTTGAAAGACAAAGCGTAGTGTTGAGTTCCGCCGCGAGTGCGAATGGAACAGAACGCTTCACTCTAGGTGCCCTCTGCGATCTACCCACCCCGCTACGTGCGGGACAGCACATGCGGGTACGGACACTTCTGTAGATAAAATCTTAAAAATTTATTTCGTTATTTCTTTATGAATATATATTAAGTGTAAAGCTTCGAGATGAGCTTGTTTAAATTGCTTTATTACGATTATTTATATTTTAAAATGTCACTATCCATAACTCGGACTGTCCTCGCTGTGACTCGTCGCCGCCGATATACAGTTTGTACCTACTCGTATGTGGGAAGGTCCAGTTGTTTTAAAAATAAAAAGAGCTATTTAAAAGACTTTTCATGGACTTGTGGACTTGTGGAGATAGTCGCTCGCTATTGTTTACTAAATGTTTGTGTGATTTTCTTAAAATATTGCCAGACGACGACCGCCGCGTGCTGGGAGCGAGGAGGGGGAGGGGTGGCGGGGAGGGGGAGCGGAGGGGGAGAGCTGAAACAAAACCGGAACTCTACTTTTATTTCTTATTTTAATGCGAAGTGAATGTTATGAAATATTTCCTCTGTGCGATGTGATATCCGTTTCCGTCGTATTACCTACCTCGTGGGAGATATTGTCTTTATAAGTACAAATAACTGGTTTATTTTTGAGGCAAAGAAAATAAAGTTGTTGTTATTCGAACTTTTATATTGTCATATGTTTCACATTTAATGCTATATTTTATCATACATGATTCGTTGCAAACATTAATAAATAACTATGTATGCATGTATATAGTTCATTGGAGACCGATAAGTGCACCTTTTTTCTTATCTATGCTTTTTAGAATCTGTAGTTAAGGAAAAGGAACCAAAAATAAAATCACCGTACTCTATTCTCTTTTAATTCTAAAGAGATACCGCATAAAGCTGAATCCAATGCCGCACATTATTCACAAAACATATAAATAAAAGATATTACAAATATAAAATAAAATTAAAATAAATCAGCTTCACGCTGTATCCCGCACACTGCAGGGTAGGCAGAGGGAACCTAGTGTTAAGACACTCCGTTCCCCACGACTAGTCTCAAATGAATACTGATTGACTACAAATATAATGTAAACTAAAATTGTTTAAGAAAGAAGACACAACATCTCCTAACATTGCCACATGTTTCGTCAGTATTAAAGTAACAAAATCGTAAGAAAATACAATAAAATTCTTTAGTAAATGCTTGGAGTTAGTTCCTCGACAGCTCGGTGTCTGACGAGCAGGAGACGATGGAGGTGTTCCAGGTGTCGTATCAGTGAGTAGGTTTCAAGTAATGTACTTAACGAGTGAGTTTGGCAGCCGCTGGCTAAAACACGCGTGCGGGCTGGTAGTGGTAGCTAACGAAATATAAGAAACTTACACTAATAAATGGTATGACTCCTTAATATACCTAGTATATATTGTTCATTCCGTACAAACGGCTTAAATAAAAATAGTGATTTCACTTGAACTGAGTGACAAGAAATGAAATAGACTATATATATATTAAATAATATATATATACTAAATAACCAGTTTCACGCTGCATTCCCCTTGTAACTAGGTAGACGGAGAGTATATATTTGTTTTCGTTTCTACGCTGTTTTTTTCATTGAACATTGTGTCATTTGTTAAAAGAACAATATTAACTTGTAGTCGAAATTGTTCTCACAACGCACTACTGTCCTCTTCATACTTCGTATTCAGTCTCCGCCGTATATTACAAAGCTAATTTCAGCGGATTTGCGAGGCCTCGTTGATCCTCGTCTGTACTCGATGTTAGCGGCCGTTTGTAAAAATGCTCGTCGTCGCGAAACTTTCTAAATTCGTGCGCTGTCCCTGGGCCCTCCTGGCCCCCTGCCTCATACGATCCACACAGAACCTACTATACATATTTATGGGGGTATTTCGTATCAGCAACGGTGCGTTGCGCCCGCGCGTGCTCTAACACACGCAACTCTTTAGAACTACTTACCTCGTTTGGTCCTTCGGTCGTTAGCGTTACACCAGATTGGCGTTTTAAATAGTTTTAAGACAATCGCCTTTATTATGCTTTCCATTTGATTATTTTATTATTTTTATGAGTTCAACACATCATATACTTTTTAAGAAATTTTTTTGATAAGTAAATCTATTCTCCTTCATTATATTATAAAATATTTATATACGGCACTCGGGTCTTGTAAGTCCTAAATATAGAGTTGTTGTTATCGTCTCTATCGTATAATGTATATCATTATAACTCTGATGTAACAGCTGACACTTTCATTCATCAGTTATGTATTTAGGCTGTCGCTTTATTTATTTAATGATATTCACGACGGAAACTGGACATTGTAACGTTTTCTTTTAAACATTAACGTAGCTAAGAAACATTCAATAGCCCATTCATCAGCACGAACAATGTCCTCGTTCCCTGAATAAACTCTACTCTTTATCGGCGCATACCAATTGGAACTCGTACGTGTTTCAATATTGGCTAAAACTTGACGTTGCCGACGTTCATACTGTATCATATTCCAAATGTAATATGTCTTTGATATAACAGTCATTTTAGTTAGTTATTAAAAACATAAATATTTTGCATAATATCTTAACTTAATTCTAATGTCTTGTATTCGAATAAACTGAACTTTGTATATCGTAATTATTATGTACATATATATGTACTTCTACATGCTGAACTACCAAAAATTTGCATATTAATACGAACCAGCTCTATTACATGCAGTCCGTGGCTCTCTTTGCGCACGGCCGACGGAGAGTCAACGACGACCGATGACGCAGAGCGAATATAATCTAAGTAATTAGAATTCTGAATCAAGATTCTAGTAAATTCTATTTAACGTGACATTTTTGCGAGATTTACTGGAGTTTGTTGATACTATTTAAATTAAAATTGTTACTAAACTAAATAAAAATAGTTATCATTACAGTTTAATATAACAGCTTAATCGTTTTTATGTTGAATCGTTGTCTGCATTGGAATGGTATTGCAGTCTTCCAAATGTGTGTAATAGAGCTAAGAAATTTAAATCTCCTGACTTAATATCCATTTTGAACTTTTTCTTTTTAAACAACTTGAATTTCTTTTCGGTTTAATGTTCCTGAGTAATTCAATCAATCATCGAACCGACAAGCCATTATTTAACTGGTAAGCGAAAGGTTACTTTCGATCGTAATATTTTGGCTTTAAAAAGTTGAAACGTATAAGATCGATATATAAGTCTCAATTACAATTCTTTCCGCGTTCAGGATTTTATTAAAAATATTACTAAAACTATAGTTGATATGAGCAAATCTTTTATTTATATGACCTCTAATTTTAATGAGTAATGTAAAAGTTTAATTCTCAGTAAAAGACGTAATACATTCTAATTAATCAATATAAGCTGCAAGTTTATATAATATTCGGTCATATCCTGCATCATACATACATACATAGAAAAATCTTTGAATATATGATAAATAAACTATTTTTTATTCTGTTTCGCTATTTTTAGAATCACTCAAATAAAATAAATAGTCATAAAAAGTGATTAAGCCGCCATACGTGTAGGATGTGGCACGCGGCATGTTTTATGACCATGTTAGTTGTTTCGGAGTGGGCGAATCGAAATGTCTTAAGAAAGTTATTTACGATGTTAAATTAGAATATTGCTAATAATACCTCTATTCATATTTAATTTAAAATTACGGACTTACGGAAATACGAGAATATTAATATCTCGGAACTACTAAATCGATTTTGATGAAACTTGGACTGTTCCAATTACAACAATGTCCACAAGTACAAGTGAAACTGATAACCAGTTTTTTTGACGTCCGTAAAAATGATTAAAACCATAATATTTTATATTTATTTATATTTTTTATAGAAGCATATAGTGATAAGTCTACTGCGACGGCTACAGCTTCATACATAAATTGCATCATTCCATAAATATTAGACGTTGAATACGTTCAAGTAATGATTATAGTTAAGTGGAAAGAGTTGCATTTTAATGGAACGCATTGTGTTTTTAATTATTTGTAATACAGAGAAATATATATTAATATTATCGTTATTTATGCTCTACACAGCATACCGCACATAGCGGGGTACGCAGACGGAACCTGGGATCCTCGTGTTCAAAGATTCCATTCCCCGTTGAGAGTATCTCAATAGGGAATGCAATCTTTGAATGAATTCTTCCCGGCCGGTGGTCCTTCTACCGAATTCTTAAGGTATTGCGTTTTGAGTTTGAGTTATTTTCTATTATTAACAGAAATATAATCTTAATTCTTAACAACCTCATAAAGACAGCAAATTAATATTAATGTGCAATCTATGAAACGTAACTGCGCTTAATGTATTCCCCATCGGGGGGTTATCAAATATGGTAATAACATACATACATACAGACATACATACCACACATATATACATACATACATACATACATACATACATACATACATACATACGTATCTTTAACCGATACAGCTATGATTGACGTAACTCCTTAATTATATTGAACATTCTCATATTCTTTTACGACGATAGCAAGTTTTATATTGATTCGCTGAGAATTTCACAGCTTAATTGCCTACGGTTCATTAAACGACCGATTTTGATAACTTTTGATTGACATTTTTGTAAATGAAGTTATTCAATTTTAACTACAGAAGTAGGCACGTGACGTGTGTACCTATCGGAATGTAAATTTTAATTCAACTATGCTACAACCATCACAACGCAGTTGAGTAGACTACTTCTGACAATACTTGATAGTTGTAAGTTCAGTCTCCTGTCGGTTAAACGTTTATTTTTAACATTTTTTTCTTGATCGAGCGAGACAAGCGAGAGCAAGTGATACCTTGAACCACTATGCAGAACCCATAACCATTTAAAAATAGACAGACAATAAAATATACAGTAAAATTCCACGAGCGACCTGTTGGTCAACTGGTGCGACGTGACGTACGATACCTGTGATGATAGCAGCGTCACGCTTTCTCCCGCATAGCACTTTGCTAGAGACGTAGGAAATCTATATAGTATTATGGTACTCCGTTATTCACTGTTTCCTCATTTGAAGACATTCCACGTTAAATTGCGGAACTCAACGTTTTTTAACAAAAGCAAACCATAATTGATCCGAGTAAGAATCGAACCCTCAACCATCGCGTCCACAGTTAGACGCTGCACTACAACGACGCTCTCCCAAGGAGATAATGCTCCGCACGTACAATACCAAGTCTACCAAATATATAATACTGAACAATTTATCGCTGTATCATCGTAATTACACTTACATTTACATAAAATATTACTTTAATATTATGCAAATGGCTATTCCGATCGCTATCTGGCACTAAGTCGCCGTAACCGGACCGGACCGTGTTGAATTTTTGATGCATCCATAAAAATCAAACCGTACGCCTTCCTGTCACTTTACAGTTCAAATTAAAATGAGTGGCCGCAACTATGTAGCTGATCGACCGATCCTTATATGGAGTCCGGACTCTTGAGACCGTTTTGGCAAGAAAAGAAACCAATTCGGTCGTTGCTTACTAATTTAAAAAACATTTTAATTTTTCTGACAAGTATCTGATAAAGCCTTTATTTGGACTTCTACGAGACCTTTAAATTGAAACTGGATTTAAAATTGAAGTGGGACTTCAGATATAATTTATAAGTTAATAAATTTATCATATTTATTTATTTATTTATTTATTTATTTATTGATCCACCAACATTTGTTTACATCAATACATACAAAAAAGATACATAATATATGGAAATAAAACTAAGTGTAACAAATACTTATAGGTAGATACATCTTGCTATATAAGAGCGAAAATAAAACTCCTAAGCGCAGGCATAAAACAAGTAAAAATTAAAGATTAGGATTAATACATTTTTGGGGTGACTGAGATTTGGTGTTCAATATTAATCGAATCTTGTTTGTTGAATCGGCATTAATGTCAAATAGGTCACTGTACTCATTAACCAACTTGCAAAGTCTAGGAACAGGAGAGTTTGATCCAAATACTGTTTTTCGGGGTGGAGGATAAAGGAGGGTTATTTTATTACGGGGAAACCTAACTGGTACTCGTATATTAAACCTATTGAGTAGCTGAGGGCAGTCAATTCTATTGGTGAAAATTTTAGAGACAAAAAATACATCTAACCGCCTTCTACGTTCTTCTAAGGAAATCATTCGGAAATAATTTAATTGCTCACAATAAGAAGGTAGTTTCTTTTTTGAAATTCCGTTGGAGAATAATAGGTGCCGCAAGAATCTTTTTTGTATTCTTTCTATTAGTAGAGAATGACTTGCAAAGTGAGGTCTCCAAACCACTGAACAATATTCTAGGATGCTGCGAACAAGAGATGTATACAGCAGTATCCGGACTTTGTTATCACGTAACCCTTTAGTGTTTCTAAAAACAAAACCTAGTAGTTTTGAGCCCCGGTTTACTATTTGTTCAATGTGCGGTACAAATGTTAATTTTTTATCAAACAATACACCCAGATCGCGGATTTGCTCTAGTTCCTTGATGTTATTTTGAGCAATACTGTATTGAAATGAGACGATATTTCTTTTCCGATAGTACCTTACAAAAAAGCACTTTTTTGGGTTGAGATCCATTTTATTATACTGACACCAGCTGACAAGTTCATCAAGATCTTTTTGAAGCATCATTGAATCCTGTATAGTGTCTATAACTTTACTCAATTTTAGGTCATCTGCATACAAAAGCGTTTTGGAAAATTTTATAGCATTAGGTATATCGTTAATAAACATGGTGAACAAGATCGGACCCAGGTGAGACCCCTGTGGAACACCTGACGTTACTTTCTGAGAATTTGAGTGAAAGCCATTTACTACTACAGAGAATGTTCTATTTTCTAGGTAAGACATAATCCATTGAAAAAAAGTACCAGAAATACCATAAGCAGATAACTTTTGCATTAATAGATCATGAGGTAAGCGATCAAATGCCTTGCTAAAATCTGTGTATACGACGTCCACCTGCTTGTGAGAGTCCAAAGCCTCTGCTATATCTTCTGTGAGATCAACTAAGTTAGTACATGTTGACCGAGAAGGAACAAACCCATGTTGTTGAATACACAAACTTTGTTTAAAATGAAATTGTACAAAGGAACAAATAAGCGATTCCAGTACCTTAGCTAAAGTTGACAAAATGGAAATAGGTCTGTAATTTGATATTAGGTCTACATTGTTTGCTTTGTGAATTGGGACTACTCTCGCTTTTTTCCATTCGGCTGGAAATATGCCAGTTTGCAAAGACGCATTAAATATAATTAATAAAGGTTCTACCAGGTACATAGCACATCTTTTAATAAACATGGGCGGAATCCCATCAGGGCCGGCACCCTTATTTTCGTCTAAACTTTTCAGCTTTCTCAGTAAAGTTTCATAGTCTATAATAGGTAGCGTTGTTAACTGACTGCTTTTTTTCATGTATTCTAGGGAATTTTTGCAATCAGAGTTTTGAGTAGAACTATTTGTGTACACGGATGCAAAATATGACGCAAACATTTCACAGATTTGTTTACCATCTGACGCGGTCACCGATCCATTAGTCATATAAAGAGGGTAAGAACTCGTACCACCACGTTTAGCTTTAACGTAGGTCCAGAAGTATTTAGGGTTCTTTAAGATATTATTTTCAGAATAACTAATGTATTTATTATAGCAATTAATAGCCAAACGTGTACAACGCGAATCTAATAATTGCAACTCTAATTCATCCATTGGATTTTTATATTTTTGAAAACGACGTCTAAGATTGTATTTTTCTTTTAAACGGTGTTTTAAGTTACAGTTAAACCAGGGTGGGTATCGAATTTTTTGCAGTTTTTGTTTAGGCACAAATTTTTCAATGATAGCATTAATGATATTATAAAATTTGGAAAGAATTACGTTAACATCATAATCATCCCCAAATATCTGCACCCAATTACATTTTTGAAGTTCTTTATAAATATTAATAAAATCGGCTTTATGAAAATTTAGCTTGAATGATTTGTGGTTAAATGGAAGTTTTGTTGCCCCTTCAAATGACATATCTACATCCAGGGGAGGATGTAGCTGGTCAATTTTACTGAGATTTGAAAGACTAGGACGGACCATGCAAGTTGGAATATTGGACAGCACCAGATCAAGTATTCTGTCGGATTTATTGACTGCACTATTATGCTGCTTGAGTCCATATGTGTTAATTAAATCTATTAAAGGTTGACATAACGTTGGCACCTTATAATCGCAAGAAGTGTCATGCAATAAATTCCAATTAATACTGGCCAAATTAAAGTCTCCCAAGATACATGTGCAATCACAATCGTCAAGGACAAGACGACAATTATCAATAAAGTAATGTAACATGGAACTATGCACCGGAGGAGGCAAGTATACCACACAGAGAGCAACCCGACGCAAAGAATGTGATATTGGAATATCAATAATGACCCAGAGGTCTTCAAGATTTGATTCCCAATTAAACATACGTTTGGAGTGAATTTGTCTGGAAATTGCTACAAGAACTCCGCCACCTTCACTTTTGTGAATTAATTCGGCATTACTCCTATCTCTTCTGTAAACCACATATCTCTCGTCGAAGAGCTCACTGCAGGTCACAGAGTTGTTTAGCCACGTTTCTGTAAGAACGATTATGTCGTAATTATTACAAAGTACCGCTTGAAGAAAACTATGTGTTTTGGTTCTCAATCCGCGTGTATTTTGATAGTATAATTTTATATCAGAATCGAATTTTAAAAAAAAGAAACTGGACAATAGCATACCAGCACCGCCAAAAAAAATAGTGAAGTAAAGTTAATAATAATAATAATAAACGAATTATTAGATGTTTTTTAACACATCCAAATTTTTCACCAAGATGAATTCGGTTTCATCACTTTTCCTCAAAAAGACTCTGCCATTCCGTATCCAGACATACTTATATCCAGCTTCCTTCGCTCTCTTTCTAGCTGCCGCGTGAAGAGCCTTGTTCATGGGAGATAAGTGTTCGCATACAAAGATCGGTCTGCTAACTCCAGGAAATCCCAGTATTGCAGAGTTTAATTTATTTTCTAGAGATTTTCCTTTGTTATATTTAATAGACGCAGCAAGAAACTCGTCGCGCAATCTTGGTGTCGACAATTGTACAATTATTGACCGTGGACGTGGAGAATTTTGATTTTGCTTAGCAGTGCGGGTGCAGCGCAGTATATCATTTTCTTTTAATTGACAACCGACAATCTTTCCTAGATCATAGACCAGCTTCATCAGGTTTTCATTTTTACTATCCGGCACACATTGTATTTCTATATTATTCTGTCTCGACTGTTGCTCTATTTGATTGATTCTTTGATTAAAAGAATTAACAGTAGAACTAAGCTCATCTCTTTCAGATTCCAACTCAGATATCCTGACCTTAAAAGCATCAATGCTATTTTTCATATCTTCATAACTCTCGTTGGTGAAATTTAAGAACTTTCTAATTTCAATTATATCATCTTCTAACGGTTTTATCTTTCTATCAATAACTTTGCTAATACTGTCTTCCATTTTAGAAAATAATTCTTGCATTTTTTGATTCATAACCTCCTCTATTGCGTCACGTAAATCGTCCCTAGTTATGCTGCGATTTTCCTGGGCAGGTGGAGACTGAAGTGCTGGTCTTTTACTTCCTCTCACATTAGACACATTGCGAACAGGAGTGTGATCCTTTTTTACATTCTTAGAGGGGGTACGACAGCACTCAGGGCAGCTCCAACCCATCTCAGTATTAGTTAATGTTGTATCAAGAAATATGCATGCTAAGTGATAATGTTTTTTACACTTTGAACATGTTATAAACTCATCATTATTACCTGCTTCTGGCAAACAACAACCCCACCTTGACCGCGACATCCTAATTATTTAATAGGTTTGAGTAATTAGTATGACTATAATGTTGTCCTCTCAGAGGCAAATGCTTACTCCTTCGTACATGTATCTTATCTGCAGAGCTTAATCTATGACGAAGTAGTTAGGGTACGTCATACAACGGCTCGGCGAAAGATCTGCGTGCGATAATGGTTCTTGTGCGTAACGCGTAACCGTGAGATTCGATCGCTGATGCACTTTGAGCACTGTGGCAGTTAAGTATTCAACTGACCGCACAAATTGTTACAAAAAATATATTCAATCAAATATTTCGCTATTTACGAGATTATACACATTTTTATTGCGGTGTTTATATCACTAAGGTATTTCACAAACTTTATGCACTGAAGTTACGTAGCTGTTGTCAGTCAAAGTGAGTAGAAATAATTTTAAGCCGATATTTTAGCAGAACTTGCGTGAAGGGAGTGTTATTTAGGCAGTGCCATAGACTAAAATATATTATATATAGAAATTTCGAGTGATTTTAACATTAATAATTTAAATAAATATTGAATTACTTTTAACCGTAAGCTTATATAAATCAGTTCAAAATATTTTAATCAATTATTCACAAATTTCAAGAGAAACGAGCTTTAATACTGCTGCTGCCGTAATGAAGGCGGCGCCGGACTGACACCAGCTACTGCAACACTGCACCACTGCACCACTGGTGGCCCGGTCGCCGCTCGTCGGCTGCCATTTACGAAAAGCACTGGAATGGAAAAGTTGATTTAATTTATTACAAACAACATTCGATTTATATTCACAGTATTTTTTATCAATTGATTAATTAAAACAGACGCAATCTGGATTGAAATGAAAATAATGATAATATGTAGATTTTAGTATTGAGGCCAGTCGTGGCGCAGTAGCACGAAGTGTGACTGTAAAACCGACTGGTTGTGGGTCCGATCCCCACTCGAGGAGATATATATATAATATTTACTTAAATTTAATTTCCATTTCTTTGGACTGGTGTCGAGGCAAAGCGCGGCGTTGAGTTCTGCCACTCAACAAGCAAAGCCTCCAGAATTCAGCAGAAAGTGGGGAACGGAGTGTCTAAACACAAGGTTCCCTCTGCCTACCCTACTGTGCGGGATACAGCGTGAAGCTGATTTATTTTGATTTAATATTCATTATATACCTACATAATATATCTATAATATTAATTAGATAGGTACTTGTATTTGGTGTGTTTGTTGTTTTTTTTGTTCAGTATCGTAGAGTTAGAGTAAGTATCATGTAAGTAGATTCTCTAAGAGTATTTTACTACACTGTTGTTTACATTATCTGAATGGACCACTTAAAAAAAAAATTGCCTAATCATTTTCCTGATTTTAATTAATACGTTTACTATGAATATAGGAAGATATTATTGACATTATTAGATTAAAAAAATACAACGGCGTATCGAAGGTCTATCCTTCGTAAGAGTGCTTCGTAAGAGAGCGGTGAGTAGAGCTCTACATAGAGAAACATCCTTACGATACGACTGTTGTTTTTAATCATTATTACGTTTTAAGAATTCAATTGAAATAAATAAAATAAAAAGTATATAATGTGCAAAATGAGACGTATTCAATAAATGTAGAGCAGCTAGTTGGTGTCGAATAATACTTAAATAAAATTAATTATAAACATTACATTACATTAAAAATTTGTAAGAGGAAATGGCATCGAACTACGAGTTGTTCGCCTTTTATAGAAATACAGTTTTTGAGCTGAACTCTCGTGTTCTTGACACGCCGTTACGTATTAGTAATGCTTGCGACGAGAACCTTGCCCTTTCAAAATATTAAGTAGGAATAAAAAAAAGTCACATCACTGGCTGTTTACTTTTTTTGGATGCGATAAGTACTAAAACTTGCGGCATTTACGTTTACGTCTGCCTTGGTTTTCTGTATCTTGATTTTTTTTGTTTAAATATTTATCTTCAAGGTTTATTTAATCTAAAAATGGCACATCGATGCATGTTTCATCTCCCTGTTATTGAATCTGTTATCCATCTTTGAGTGCCGCCTTCCGACGCACTGCGCTATAAGTACGTAGGAGTACATACGCTACATATGCATGTATATACTGGTCCGCATCACACGCGATCCCAAATAACATTGTTTATGCCGAATATAAATTGGCCGTCACCCCCCGCGCTGATAGCGTGCGCTGACACACCGACACACCGACACGCCGACATAAATATTTATATGTTTACCTAAAATCATATTGAAACGGTTGATTTGCTATGTATGTTTGACGTCCAGTTGTCATGCAAAAAGAACACAATGTTATGTTATTTTAGAGGAAATTTTCAATATAATCCCCAGGCTACCAAGTACCCTAGAGGAAGTTTTAAATATAAATGTATACTCAGGAGAATGATTAAGTATTTCATTCAAGCACTCAAAAAGCAACATCTCGAAAATTTTATAGAAACTGGAGAACTAAACGACTTGATAGTTGGTTGGTTGGTTGGTTGCTAAAAAAAACTAAAATATTAAACGGCTTTGTGTATTCGATTCTCACTTGGGGGGACGAAATATTTAATATTTGAATCTGTAAACGTCGCAAAGCGTGGCGTTTAGTCCCACCACCCAACATGCAACAATTCGGCGGAACGTTGACAACAGTAATGTCTTAATGAGAAAGCATTACCTTAACACTAGGCTACCAGGTTCCCTTTCCCTACCCTGTTGTGTGCGGGACCCGGTCTGAAGCTAAAAAATAATATATTAAGAGAGAACTTAAGTTAACTTAGTGACAACTACCGTCGAACTGGTAACAAAAAACAACATACGTGAAATTAAATCAATATCGCGATTGAGTGTCAAAGATAGCGGAAATCACGCGGCTGTTTAAAACAAATGTGTTTTAATTCTTATTTTAAGCGAATCGGTCGCTGTCTGTCGAATGATCTTAATTGAATTTTTGTTCGTAAAAGTTTCCAATTACATTATTTTCCGTTCGCGTGTCTTGTTCGGTCCTTATCGCGGCACATTTCATTAAAACCGAAGCAATTGATATGATGGTGCTCATATAAGGGAATGGGAACGTTACTTGTGTTTGCTTGTACATACACAGAACGCCCCACATATTCATAACGGCACAACCAAAAACCAAAAATTTACAACTGCTTCCTTTATTATCGCTAAAATAACAAACATACATTTAAATAGCATTGTTTATTAAATGTGAAGTCGTAACTAAGCTTGCACAAACAAGCGTTCCGGCAGTGGTCCGGAAGTAGTAGGTTCATATAATTATGTTAAGCATTATGAACAATATATCGTCGAAGTAATATAAGGAAATGTAACAATAATATTTCAATTAAATATAATATTTATATTGTACTTAAGTATTAAATCCGTTGTAGCGCAGCCGCCAGCGTTTGGCTGTAAAACCCGACAATTCAATATGCGGGATACAGCGTGAAGCTAAAAATATATTCATATATTTATTCCAATAACATTAACCAATGCGTTACTTAACGCAAACACAAAGTTGGCAAAGGACAAGTTACACATTGTTCGAAGTACCCGCATTGACGAGCGTGGAGTTCGACGACCTCACGAGTATGGGCGTTATCAGTGCGGGTTCGAATCCGCAACGACGAGTTAAGCTTCTTACTTTTATGTCAAATGGATTTTGTTATTTGTACGAAATTTACGATATTTGTTTTTTGACAGGAACTTCGGCATACTTTTTGAAGTACCTTGCTTATCTTGCAGAATGTTGTTTGGAAGTGATGGATATTTTGGTAAACTTCTGATATTTTTTATAAAATACGTGCATAGAAATATTAAATGAAAGAGTAGATTGTAGAAGCTTCTGGAAGTTTTCAGAGCTTCATAAATATTAAACCGTTCGCATTTACGGCAAGTTCAGTGTTCACTGCTGCATGCCTCCGGGCAGAGGATTTTATTTAATAGTACAAATTCTTTAACGTACGAACGGAAATTACATTCTTTAGTAGGTATATCTATGTAACGTCAAAAGTTCTTTGAAATTATGGCACAGAAAGAATTTAAGTTGTCATTTTATTTGGTACTTAAGGAAATCAAATTAAAATTAAATCAACTCTACTCAGGAAGTGTTTTTTTTTAAATAGGCTGAAAGCGAAGAGCCAAGTGACGTATCACTTGTTTGTTCCTAATCGCTCTGCTTTGTATTAAAATATAATATTTGATATCACCATCAAATGTCACGCTTTGCTAGGCAACGTGCCAGTGTCCCTGGTTGCGGGCGTCACGTCGAACAGTCAGTAGATAATTCTACAATAACTGAGATTAATTTACGCGTGAACGGTGTCGCTTCGTCACGCCGCGTCCGCCCTACCTGTCCCGCCGTCCTGCCGTCCCGCCCGCCCTGCCGGTGCCTGCTCCGTCCGTAACACGGTAAACAATGACTAATTAATAGTATTATAGTACTTTAAAAAGTTTAACTTAAATGTGATCGTTCAATTTAATATATTCACTATTTTGTTATATATATAAATAAGAATCACTATTAATAAAGATTACATAATCACTCATTTACCATGTTTTTAGATATATATATGTATGTTTGGAGTAAGTCATTTGGTCTGTATATTAACTGAAATCAAAAGCTCAACTGATTGAATTGGTGGTACCAAACTTATTTCATAAATATCTGTATCGACTTTACCACCAGTACTTGTTAATAGCGATATTATACCATATATTCACATATGTATATATAGTAGTGTATATTTATTTATATGTATGTATGTTTATTTATACGAATATATTTATTTGTGTATGTTTATGTGATACATTCTTATTTATTTTATACCCTTAAATAAAGTAGTCAAAAACAATCACTTGATAATTGAAACACAGCACAGAACAAGAACAGAAACTCAACACAACAGCTAGATACAATATAATTAAAGTTAAACAACATTGCAATATAATAAATCCGTACAAAATTTGATATAAGTCCGCTTGTTGTACAGTTGGTGAGACATTTATTTATTATAGCTCGTCATGTTCGATGGCGGCGCGGCGGAACGTAAATACATAGTGCGGAGGGAGGACTAGAGGACAGGAGGACAGGAGGGAATCAACTAGGTGATTTGTGAGAGCGACAACCTAAATCACGTGTAGTGTCGCTGACCTATACAAAGGAAATAAAATGAAATTTAGAATGTCATGTGAGATGGTTATAAGTTTATTTTTAAAATATTCATAAAAAACCGGACAAGCACGAATCGGGCTCGCTCACTGAGGGTTGGGTACAAAAATTGGAGCTCTCGAGCTTTTTCTGAAATCAAGCTTACCTACAGTCGATTCATCTGATGCCTCACTTGAACTAGCGGCTTTAATACCCAATATTGCCATTTTTAGGCTATTATTTTTTAGGACTTAACCTCAAATGTTTAGTTTTTTTCCTATACTGTAGATGTTAACTGCCAAATTTCATAATTCTAGGTCAACAGAAAATAACTTTTTATTTATAGTTTTTTATTTTAAGTAAATGTCAAATAACGTTTTTTTTAAAAAATCAATTACCTGTAATTAGTTTTTCAATTATGATATAATCGTTTATATTAATTAATATGTATGTTGCTATATAACTATTTCTAAGGATTTTATCTACACAATTTCAACTTAAATTAAAATGTAAAAAATGTTTTATTATTATACTCATGGTGAACCTACATCATCTGCTATCATTAAGTATATTGTAAGGGACACTAACAAAATACAATTGATCGTCAAACTGACTCACATTCCCTATCACATTTAACACTAGATCTAATTAACACACATCCGTCCGCTGCGGTAGGTAGGTCATACTACCTACTACCTAATGAAGTAGGTACCGTCGGATATGGCTTATCCATTACATACATTTTTTATCGATTTAACCAGAAACCCCCCGCGAGTCCTGTGAGTTCCCTGAATCGCGAATATTTTCAGTACTTCGCTCTAGTAATAGCAGCATATTGTTAAAATCCGCCACTCAACACGCAACGCCTTCTTACACTAGGTTCCCAGGTTCCCTCGGCCCACTGAACTATCTGCGATATATTCCAATTAAACAAAGTTGACCTATGGCTAAGCCACCAAACAATATCATTGGAGGCGCGAGAAGTAGAGGAGTACGTACACGAAATATTATTACAAAAAATATTTCAATGTAATAATATTTCATCTTACGAGTTTGTTTGTTAATGTTAACTTGAAATCTAAGGGCGAAGACTTCTTTTGTTCAAAATTCCAAATGAACGAGGTCTAAGCAGAACAAAAACCCGCGAGGTCTACACGACGAACGCGGCGCGACGACGACGACGACGACGACGGAGCCGCCGGAAGCACCGTACCTAATTAAAATGCTCCTCGTGACCTTTTGTATACATTAACAAAATATCTCACACAAATCTTCCTTCGAGTATATTTATTTGTAGAGCCTCGTTTTGCTAAAAAAATATGCAGTGTTACATGTGCAGTGGTGACAGTATTAACTGAAACCGATAGTTTTATAAAATATTGCTCAATGATTTATAATAATTATTATACTCCTATAAATATTTTTATTTTCAATCATTATGTAAGTTAAAATGGTGATGAAATTTGATTAAACACGAAAAATTCTTTTTTATATATATATTGAATAGGCCTGCGTTTGACCGCATCCAGCCCGATGAGCGTTGATGCGGTCCACGATGGTGCATGCGTACCTAGTAAGTACCTGTTGAGTCATAGGAAATACAGACGCTGGCAATGAGTTTCAATCTCTCGTAAATCGGATAATGTACCTATAGATGTAAAACATATTTATAGTTCTGAAGCACATAAAATGTTACATTACATAAAGAAGCATGGAGTCCACAGGGCCAGGGAATGTCTTCGCTTTAAACTGGCTCCGGCAGAGTCCGGAACAAATTTTCATTTTACCTTCTCGGTGCAGTTGAAAGGAAACTATTTATGCATATTAAAGCGCACTGCGAGCGCCGACAGAGATTTTAATATTTCGTGTAGTCCTGTAGGGTTCCCAAAACATATAAGTATTTTTAAAAATTAACCTTTTATGTGTAATAGTATTCTTAGCATGTCGTTCTCTCATTAACTACGGCCATGTAAATGGCGGTAGAGATAGTACTGTCTTCATAAGATTATGTGCTGATAGTACTTAAAAACCATTAAGCTTGAGTATAAAAAAATAATTAATATAATAGCCGGCGGTACCCTTGTTATTTCAACAGACGCACCCCTGCGTCACGTCGGGCGCGGAACAGTTCCATCTACTCGTACGTGTGTGATCGCAAATATTGCCGAAAGTTACCTAATTTCGTTACTTTCATTGTTTACTTTTGAACATGAACAACACATTTTGAGGACGCTTTGTAACTCTATACTTGTTTCACAAAAAGTCAAGTCTGTAGTAGACACTTACTCCTCTCTCTGGCATTAATCCCAGCTTTTGTCAATCATTACGTATAATTTTCCTTTCGATAGTAGATTTTGAGGTATTTGCGATATTGAGGTATCAAAAGTAGCTTTTGTTCGATACCCTGTTATACTTATACCTTTCTTTCTTGTTTTGTTTTATTTTGCTCGCTTAAGATTATTACAAATAAAAAAAACATGTATTTATAATAACACTATCCAATGAGTAATAGTGTTTGTTATAGTGGTATTACGGAGGCCCGCCTCGCCCCGGTCCGCCCGGTCCGCCCGGTCCGCCCGGTCCGCCCCGGCCAGGCACAAATAATTTCTTCTTGGACAACTTTCCTACTTCAAACAGCCCTCCTCCTTCCCCTTACGTTCAGAATAACTTTCAATAACAACTCCGTGATGTCATTACTCGCTGTATTTGTACAAATAAGCTGACAGGTCTCCTCAAACAGAATAAATATAAAACTTTTATGTTCAAATAGTTTCTAAACAGGTTTGGAAGTTATTATTTTAGTGTCACGTTTAGTGTCACGCTTACGTCGCGTACTTATAACAGGACATTTAAGAGAACCTAGTTATTCCGTTCTAATCTTTTCTACTTAAAAAATATAGTAAGGCCAGTTGTGGCGCAGGGATACAAAGTGTAACTGTAAAATCGACTGGTTGTGGGTTCGATCCCCACTCGAGGAAATTAAATATTTACATTTATATTCTTGTTTCTTCGCTCTGGTGTCTGCAGTGTATGATGTAAAAAAATATTGCAGTAAAATTGCTTCAAAGAAAAACTTATATGTGGATATTATAAATAAAGCTACATTTAAAACGGAATTTGAACCTAAGAACATGCAGCATTGAGCAAAGTAAGAATTTAATAACTTTTACATTATGAAAAGGAAAATCCTTCTCATAAATATAAAATTCCAACGTTTTTCTACGATTGAAGAATAAATAATTCCTTGGCTGTCGTTTATAAAATCATTTTGAAAATTAATTTTGTTGGATATTCGAAAGACTTTTCCTGGTTATATACAAAATTGTTTTTCATTGAAAAATATATTAAATGCCGCTAAGTGACTCGACCGTTGATAACTTCGTTTTGATTGTAATTATAATATTGTCATTACGACATATTTTTGTACATAAACATATTTTTTTCTTACTTCCTTAAGCAGCACATTTCCTGTAATAAAAACTTCAAAACAATGCGTGAGTCCAATTATTTTATTTGATTGGATTCTCGCTTTTTCTCGCATATAGCAGAGCAAGTACCCCAGGTAGACAGAGGGAACCTAGACACTGAGTGTTCGGTAACGGCACTTTGCAGTATGTATCCACCAGAGCGAAAATGAGAATAGTTCACTCCTCCGAGTGGGAAACGAACCGATAACCGTCGCGTTTCTTCAAACTTTCCCTATGTAACACGCGGCCTCGATTCCATAACCTCGTTGTACTTTAAACATATTTGAATACATATTGCGGTGTTGAGTCTGCCACTCACGCAATGCCTCCAGAATTCGGCAGAGAGTGGGGAACGCAGTGTCTTAACACTAGGTTCCCTCTGCCTACCCTGCTGTGTGCGGGATACAGTGTGAAGCTAATTCTTTTTCAATTTATATACAATCGTCACAAATCCTTTCACAGTTGTTCAATTCGTTTTTTTTTGATAATCTTCAAGAGGGAATAAACATACTTCGGATTGTAAAGATTAAATTGAAATCGGATTACCGTCTCTCAAGCAATATAAAAAGATGACACCGAACGTCAGTTACTATCCGGGCTTATTTATTTTTCCTTTTCCTTAATATAATCGAACGTTAAAACTTTTTAAGCTCTTTGTTTTCTTAATACCATCTTGTGTTTGAAAATAAAATTATAATTTAGTAAAGTTTCTTTACGATATTTAAAATTAATGCAAAGCCTATGTTTGTATTTGTTTATTCTTCATTTTTCAATCATTTATACATATTTATATTTAAAACTGAATTCAATCTTTATCTCTTTAATGTAAACATGATATTATAACTTGATGATGCCCCAACAATCGCCGTCCGCAAAATCGTAAATAACACCCTGTACCGGCATTACGGGAGACAAAGTTAACAGAGTCGTTGCTGATTTTTAATAAACACTAGAGGGCCGTCAGATGTTTCTTAATTAAGGACTCCATCGTACATGGTATCTTTGATTATACTGTTATGTATTATCAAGTAACTATGAAAATATTTTTTGCTTTAAAATACTAGTTTAATATTATTTGGTAAAAAGATTTGGCAACACATTTTTGTTATTGCTTATGCAAGCTGTAGGTAGCGCGCGGTGAATCAGCTGAGAGGGTTCGCGTGAGTCACAGACAAATAGCGCGGGCACGCCGGCCATTTATAAAGTAGGATTTATTGTAGTAGACGATAGCGGTGAGCAGCCCCCTCTCCGCTCTCCGCTCTCCGCCCGACGCAACTTCTTAACAGTATTTCTTTTAAAATGTATGCTTTGCCGGCTTTGTGCGATCGAGGTCACGACTGCTGCACGATGTCTTGAACAAACAGAAACGATAGAACTACTCGCAAGTAGTACGTGTGGAGGTATGTACGTGTCTGTCACATCCATTGACTGTGGAGTGAGAGAGAGCTCCTCCTCCTGTCGGCCTCTTGGCAGGCACTCAATAGTGTGTTCCGCTTTATTCAAATCGTGTTTCGGACAGATTATTTGCATACGACATTAGCGAGATGCGTGCGTGTGTGCGTGCGCGCGACGCAGGTGTCGGTACCACTTTTAGGCGGTAAGTGGTAGAGACGTCACTTATCTTCTACTTTCCAGCTGACGTATACTTGTTATAGGCGCCTGTAGTGACCACTCCACCGCATCTATAATAACGGTTTGGACCATCTGTCTCGACCTCTGAATGAAACAAATTTTAAGAAATATATTAATTATTAATTACAACATATACAACGTAATAAGTTTTAACTTGTTTCTACGCGTTAGTGTACATGGTATTCACAACTACCCGCAGCCGCAGCCGCTGGTCCCGCTCACACTTCGTTCGCTCATTAAACTTTATAATTGCTTTCTAATTCGAGCTCCTCTGGAACAGTGCTGCGGTATACTGTGCGCGAACTCGTGGTTGGACAACAAAAAAACATAATAAAGGAATTGGTTCGATTGAGGGCGAATCTCGCAGGAATTCAGAAAGCGACTGAAACGATGAAAAAGTAACTTCTTCCAGTATTCCTACGACGGCAGCGCGTTTAATTTAAACTCACTCGAGGGGAGAGGGTGAAATATTAATTATTAAAGTGCTATTTTTTAACATTATGCGACAAATTAAATGCGACACTCCATTTTTTACTAAAACACACAATTGCAAAGGGGAGGAGGACCGCGGAGGAGGCCTGCGGGGGAGGCCCGCAGAGACGCACGCAATAAAATTTTTTCAGTATTCTGTAACAAATTGACACTCAGCGAGGTCTTGAGGTCTGGAGGGGCACGCTGACACGCTAATACATTACTTAAGCTCGACTTTAGTTTTATGTCAATTTCCACCCGTCGCGACGTCGAACTTTACTCGGTATGAACGAAGTATTAACTAAGTAGGCACGTCATGAAATGGCATCGAAATGTTGATATATTTGAACTTATTTGCTAGGTTGGTCAATTTAAAAAAAAAATATTCATATGGTGAGTATAGACCCTACTAAAGGTTTCCATTAATATACAAAAAACGTTATAATATTAAATACAAAAATATAAAACAATTAAATATCTGATATTGATGTTTTCATAAATATCCGTACTTATATGCAAATCATGCCTGGCTTCACTTTATAAGTATGAAGGACCTTGCGTTATACCATCCTATTTCCGGGCGATACAAAGGCCCGTCGACAGAGGGCGCGGACACGGGCGAGAGAGCGGGCGCGGACGAGGGCGCGGACGAGGGAGCGGGCGAGGGCTCTACACATAGACGACGTGCTTTAATTACATACATTTAAGTTGAGTAGCGTTACTCTCCCTTGTTGCCGGCCTCGAGACGCAATTAATTATTGTTTACTCAATTATAAGGCTCATTTTGCGATTTGTTAGTTACAGGGCTGGAGCTAAAGACTAATATTGACACCCATGCGTCTGTTATGTTATATAAATTACTATAACATTCAAAGAAAATTCAAAAATATACTTATATGAACAAACTTTAACAAAAACAAAATTTTTAATAATATTTTTTTTTTTCATTGTTTATTCAAAGTGAAGATACTTGAAAAATCATAACAGATGTGACTGATACTTATATATACTTATTTACTACTAGCGACCCGCTCGCGGCTTCGCCCGCTTTAACCACAGAATTATTTACTTAAAACACTAAAATTATATTCATGTTTCAATATACCTATAATGTTCATTTGCAACGCACTTAAAATTTCTAATGTGAAAATTATTAAAACCTTAGGTCGCATTTTCGTACCTCCCATAAGAGAGATGCAGCTGTCAATATATTAATTTCTTTAAACTTTTGCCTTAAGGAGTCCTTAGGGCCTAAGTTATAGTTATAGATATATAGTTAAATCAATACTTACAATAAAATCCTAACTCATCGGTGTCTGGACATGGAAAATATATTAGAAAAATTGTTATTACAGACATTTAAAAATGTAATAGAACTTGGTCAGTTTGTCTGTTTATCTGTGCGTAAACGATAATCTCAGAAAGGGCTTAACCGATTTAAGTGCACTTTTGTAATTTTGTAATTTGCCTAACTTCCTTTAAATATTTATTATTAGTTTTATTTTAATCGGTTTACGCAAAATAAAAACCAGATTCACGCTGTATCCAGCCTATAGCAGGGTAGGTAGAAGGAACTTAAGTGTTAAGATACTGCGTATGATATTTGACTGACGTGCGAAATGAAAATATGATTAAATTATAATTCAATCCTCCAAGTGGGAATTGGACCCATAACGTCACGTTACAGGCACAATTTTGTGCCCCTACGCCACGACGGCCTTGAATATTTATACAGAATGGAAGCGTCAGCGCTTCTTTTACGGGGACAGTATATAGGATAAAATATATACTGCACCTTTATATGTCCTGATGAAAGTTGTTTTTTTATGATATCATGTAGAATAATATATTCTATAGAGGAATCACACATTCCTCTTCAAACTTTTTACTCTTTAACCATAATACGTAAATAAATTTTTTAGAGGTTACTCTCTACTAAGATGGCAGCTCTGTTCCCGCATTTACGTCCCTGATATATCGATATAAATAGTAGAAATATAAATCATTGGAAAGAAAAGGAGAAACGCAATTTTATTGCATTTTTTCTTTTTTTCATACTTGAAATGTATTAACAAATTTACATACAATTCGTTTGTTTTGAATATAACATTAAGGTTGATTCATAAAATATATTTGATACTTCCTTAACATGATTATTTCATGTATTTTTTTATATACAAAGTTTTGATTAAGGTCTCTTGAGAAATATATGTACTGTAAATGAATGTAACGTACCTACGTGCCAATGATTAAAATGTATTGATATCCCCACGTGATCCATCTAAACCCAATATAAACTTTTATAAACTATAGCAACCAGCTCGCGGCTTCACCCGCTTAAATTTGTAAATTATTTGTTTGTTTCGGTACAGGGAATTACGTTCCTGTTTTAATAAATAATGTATGCTTGCAGTGCACTTATGATTTCTAACGTAAAAATTATTAAAACCATGGTGGCATTTTAGATTTTTATTAGAAAAATAATTATTGGGGGCAACTAATAAAGTAATAGAACCAGAAACAATAATATTTGTAAATTTTGTTTGTTTGTTGGTTTTTCTGTTAGTCGACGCTTATCTCAGAAACGATTTAGCGATTTAAAGAGCTAAGACGTGAGCGCGGTAAAATCAGTTTAATTGTTTTTATTGTAACATTTGTCATGTATAAATGGTGTAATTATTAAAAAACTGACCTTTATAACAATTTATTTATATCCTCATAGAGAAATGATAGCTTTCTTGGACACTGTTAATTTTTTTAAGAAAATAAATTTGATCAAAATACACTTATTTATCTATTTATCTATATATATGTACCTGACTGACTGAGGTAAGACACACGCAGAGCCGTAACCGCTGATGGGAGAAACGTGAAGTTTGGGCAGATGTTTATTTTAATAATTTGGACCTCCACTAATGAGGGATTTTGAAAATTTTTTACCCTGAACGGATGAAATAGGGGTTGAAAGTTTGTATGGATTTTTTTTAAAACAGCACCGATTTTCATAAAATCAGCAGACTCTTTAAAATATTTCATTGAACACGTGTTTCATGGTTTTTAGAATTCATCCTCTTAGGGATGAATTCTAAAAACAATGGACGGGGTTGAAAGTTTATATGAAAAAATCTTTAAATCGCCACCGATTTTTATAAAACATTAAATTCAGACTGTTAAAAATATTTTATTGTACACGCTCTTCGTGGTTTTTTAGAATTCACCCCTAAGAGTGCTAATAAGCAGAAAAAGTTGCGCGCGCCCGCTAGTTTTAAGATAAAAATTAAAATAATATATAATATCTTATATATTACATTGTTATACTGTAATAACATATAATATATTTATCAAAATGAGAATGTATTGTTTTGTTTAATAGCTCCTGATAGTTATTACAACACATGCAAGGAAAGATCATTTTAGAAAGTTGTTTAATTATATTAGAATTATAAAAACTGCTAACATTTTTATGGTGAATAAAATATTGTCTGTGTTTTCCACCTGAAAAACACTAAGGGGGGGAAAATATTAAATATATATAAAAATATAGATACCACATTAGTATCGATACTGTTGTACTGGTAATAATAAATGAAAAAAATGATATACTACGTACGGGATACCTTTGTATGCAAAGTTTAAAGCTATTCATTATGACAGAATATAAAATATATTTATTTTAGATGTCCCTCTGTCGACTACGATGGCGGCTCTGTTCTAGTTTGCACTTTTTCCTTTGAAAATTAATATACCTCTAACAGTTACACATGGCATCATCAACTTTTTGTAGATATTGATGTCTTCTATGAAATTATAGTACATCACTTTGCTCTATTGTTAATTTCCACAGCGTACGCGATATAAGGTTTTTTTTGGTATTGTTTTACACCTTAATCGTCTAATTATAAAAGAATTTTCCAAATTGGTCTCGTAGTTTCGGGGCCTATTCAAATCAAATAAGGAAACAAAAAATCTAATCGACTGTCTTAATAATTTTAGTGATATCGATGCACCTCCCCCTCACCCCCGCAGAGTTACTCGCCACGGTGCGCGAGGCCACACGGCCACACTCCGCATGTTTTATTATTACATGATTTTCTATAGATTGATATTTTTAAATTCGTTATATCTTTTGAATGGAATATCCGATTTTATTAATTTAAAAAGTATTTTACAGGTATTAAAATTATCTTTAATAAAATATCATTTAATTGGATAAGGATTAATGCAGAGGTATGAATAATATGGTTCGATTATTGTCGGCACTTTTGTTAACTTATAAAATATAAAAAAATGGTTATATTGTCATAACTACAGTAGTTGAACATATGCTATCGCGGACTTTTATATAGATATTGATGCGCTCTATAATACTGTAGAACATTGTTGTGTTCTATCATCAATAGTTTTCGCAGCGCATGCGATGATAGAATTGTTAAGATCAAATTCTTCTCACCTTGGGTTACATTATTGCATTTTTATTAGGGATCTCTATTTTTTTTGAAAATGTAATATAGCCTATGCTGGTCAGTGAAGATGCAGCTTTCTAATAGTGAAAAAAATATTGAAATCGGTCCAGTAGTTTTTGCGTGAAAACTCTACAAACATACACACATACATACATACAAAAATACAAATCTTACTTCTTTATAATATTAGTATAGATGAAAAATCTGTTCTTCCCTATCCGCTATCATCATCACTAGCGCGGTAATTTCATCAGGTGATGACTACGACAAAGAAATATGTGTTTTTTATAAGAATTTATATGAAGCACATAATACGTGTCTAAAGCGCGGCGTTGAGCTCCGACACTCAACACGCAATGCCTCCAGAATCTGGCTTAGTGGTAATGGAAATATTAGGATAGTACTCTTAGTCATATAAAATAAATATTTTAAAATTGGTCTCCAAATGACGGAGAAAGCGACGGAGAGACCTAAAAATATAGTAAGCGAATATAGAACGTCCTCAACAAATATAAATCAGCAATGAGAATATTCCAAAGTACATCATAAATTACAAGCTATTTGCATAATTTCTCATTCATCGCCGAGTTCCCTATCTTTGTGCACACGTACACACATGTACACACACGTACACACACGTACACACATGTACACACATGTACACACATGTACTCACATGTACTCACATATATCAACTGTATAGACTATACTGTATAGATATTTCCCATCGCTCCACTTCTCACGTCGACGTCGCGACGTGCCGATACCGCGACTCGTGATAACTTATATTAATACACTAGCGACTTGCTTGCGACTTCGTCCTCTTGAAACTGATATATTTTTTTTATTTATGAACTAATTAAATTAAAACAAACACTATATAAATGTTCAGGGTAGATCGCCAAAATACAATTTGAAAACTATATTTAAATCAGTTAAGCCGTTTTTGAGAATAGCGTACACAAACAAACAGACAAAACAACAACATTGATACATGTCCCCAATAATATATATTTTTTATACATATTCCATGTACAGACCAGTTACAATTTTATTATATGTATATATTTAGTTATTCGTTGTAGTCTGGTAGTGGTCTGGTTCACGAGGTCTTGTTTATGCAGTTGATTGAATGTAATACGAACTGATCTATTTTTTAAACATCATCTATCTATGTTAGTTAGAGGGTAGAGGTGGAGGAGTGGAGGAGTGGAGGAGTGGAGGAGATTTATCGTTAACATTTTATAATAACTCAGTTTGTACAGACAGATAAATAAAATATTTATTTATGATAAAACGAGGTTATATTCATAAAGCTTTTAAAGAACCTATATAGTTTTATTTTTAACTTAGTAATGGTGCTTTTGATGCTATTTAAAATTAATATTTATATGTAATTGGTACACTTCACTCTCCTCAAGAACTCATACATAACAACAACTACTACTATCGATATATTAATAAACTTAGACTCGAGTCTCGCTCCAGCATCCAAGCATGTCTCGCTCAAAGGCGGACTTGATGAAAGTACTTCTAAAACGAGGGAACAACTTAAGATTTTGGACCAAACTCCACACATGCTCCAGAATGCAGACTCTATTAAATTCTCTGAACTTATACTTTTATTTATAGAAAACGAACTTTATATATATATATATATATATATATATATCATAATAAATTTCAAAACGATATACATATATATTTAAATACGGCTACATTTTTTAATACAGATATATTGGCAACAATCGTTACTCGGTGTTTATATTTATTTTTATTATTAGAAGTAAAAGTTGTTTTCTAACAACGGACCTACACTTTGTTTGTATCACACCAAATATAAGTTATATAAAATACCGTGTAACTACAGATCAGCTGTAATATGAAACCAGTTCTTCCCGATCTCAATACAAAAAGAAAAGCTATTAAGCCTATCTCGAAAACCCTTTAGCTATTATTTAATTAAAAGTAAGTATGTAATTAGGCACGCGCGCTGCCCGCCTACACCGCATTGGCCGTCTCCTGACCGCCGCCCGTCGTGACGTGACGTGACACGGCACGACACAACACGACACGGCCGTTGTTTTTTTGTTAATTAATGTTTCTTTCATATTCTCTTACCGTTACTTCATTACATTTTTACAACGACTTTCATTTTAATACCTCATAACATTTCTTTTGTTACATTTTTAATATAACAAAGTAAGAATAATAATAGTAATTTATGTATTTTGTTAGTATTAGCGTCGGCTAAATTAGTTTTGTATAATGGTATTGTAGTTATTATTTATAGCTGTTCCTAGTAGCTTCACGCCGAACCCCGCACACAGCCGAAGAGAATGTTTAGGCACACCGTCACACTCAATGTTACAGTCAATTAAATATTAATTGTAAGAGCTATTTATATAAACAAGAATTTACGCAATCAATTAAGAAATACGCAGATCCTAATATCAATTATTAAAAAAATAATAACGTAGAGTCTTTAATAAACTCTCCTAAGTCTCTTACGCAAAGAGCGCTTAAATTAATTTTATAACTCGCGCTTTATTTAGTCAGTAGTTTCAATATTCCCACCGACTTCCTTACTCACAGTACGAACTACGAGCGCTGCGGAATAAGAAAACTTTTGTAGTAAACATTAGCCAAATTAAACTTTCATACAGTTTACACTTTAATTGCCATCAGTTACAACGGTTAATTACAATTAACCGCAGTTAACTAGATGTTAATTATTATACTTTGAAAAATATGTATATGAATGATATAGACAATGCCGTTATATGTTATATTTTATCTAACTAGCCACTTGCACGCGGCTTCGCCTGCATAAACTTATTATAGTGACAAATTATAAGAAAATCTTAACATAAATTGTAATACTCGTATATAAAGTAGTTCATCCGTCATCAAATGTCCGTCAACACAAACTGTCACTAATAATATAATTTTGCAAGCCTTAAACATACATAAGACATGCATTTAGTACTAATAAGAGGGAGAGTGAAGTAAGTCTCATATACCGACCGTACCTACTCGTTAATACCGATATAGAGCCGTTTCTAATATTCCCTCACTTCTGGCAGCAGTAAGATTTCATTCCATTAATAACGCGAGTCCCGGCGAGCTCTCGGAGCGGATTGAACCTCAGATTAGTTCAAGAGAAATTCCAAACGCAATAATATAGATATCAAAACTTGTGCTCAGATTTGTGGAAGCCTCATTCATTCATTATTAAATAACTTTTACTTTTAATATAGAAATATGGCGTTATTTTTCTCGACTCGACTCTACAGATACTTGATCGTTTCTCCCTTTTCACATAATTATTATTTTATTTCTTTATCTACTACACAATTTTTACTTATCATATAAAATATACTCATATATTAAATACGGCTACTTCGAATTTAGTGATTACGGGATTTTGGATTGTTTTGATTGATTGTCCACATTATATAAAAAAAAAGATACTATATGAAAGTCACGTGTCAAAAGATATGAAGTAACGGCGGCGCAGGGAACCAAATAAAAGAAACGTAACATCACCCTCCCTTACATTTACTACGTCCCTACTTAATTAAGCATCATATAATTTTCTGACTGGTTTTTACCTTCGAGCTTATAATATTAATCCCGTGGCTTTGAAATATTGTTCATGTGAGAGGAAATTTGAGAGAAAATAGTTGTATGTGAGTACCAGTTAGTATTGGAGATGAATGTATGTATGTTTGTATGGTGTGTATATATGTATGTATGTATGAGGATGAATGCTTCACGTTACCAATGGGTAACGTGATTGTGGTAGATCTGAACTATAAATATATGTGCGTCTTTTATACAAACAAATCTATTCATGTTATAAATATAGACCAAAAAGACTACTTTACATATACTACAAACAGTATAGCGTATTCAGCCTATATACATTGTAATAGCTGAACCTCTTTATGCAAAGTCATAACACAGCAATAAAAAAGCAGTAAATCTTCTTTTAAGAGTACCGTAGAGTAGATTGTCTCCGGCGGAGAACGGGGCGAGTTGGCTGTTGTTTGTTCGAGTTTAACAAAACTCTAAGGTTTGTATTCAGCGAAGCATTGAAAATAACGCGCGCCATTCTCCCAGTAATGGCGCATCGACCGCGATCGCGCTTTATCGCCGACTCGGTTAGAGCACTCTGAAAGTCTGCACTCGAACACCAACACCGCGCACCGTTCCACGTCATTCCGTATGTATGTGCAATCGTACAGACATACATACATGCCCTGTGTGTGCGGTTACATAATTGTGGCTGAGCGTGGGTTATGGATTCGCATTATACTGGCGAGCCATTTTGTGGTTCCAGTTCGAAGTACTAGGTACTTGAGTGTATTATAAATATTTACGGGTTCTACATAAAAATGTTTGGAGTTTTGACGTTAAAATCTTATGACCTTTTAATAAAAATATCATTAAAAAAGTTTATAAATTATTATTTTTACTGACTTATAGAGACATTTAATTTGATAAAAAGTTGGTATTATAAAAGAAGCACAGCTTTTTTATTAATAATAATAATTATAATTATACTACGATCTCTTATAATGGCGAATGAAACAATATTATTTATCACCTAAGCATTTGCAGAGACTAAAATTACGAATATCAAAATTATTTACAAAATTGGGGTTAGGTGTTCTGAGAAACAATATAATAATACCATTTTAAGTAAAACGAAAGTAGCCTTATTAAATCATTTCATGTATCTCAGTAATTCAGCTATCAAGTGGAAAATAGCATATGATTATCGCTGTGCTCTCTGCCAAGCCCCCTCCCCCTCTCCACTCCCCACTCTCCGTCCCCCCGCGGTCCGCTCTCACGCGCGGCCGAGACTTCACGACTGCCACAAAACCCGGGGGGTGTTCCAATTATAAAAGCACTCGACATTAAGCCCGAAATCGATTTCTAGTGGAACAAGTAAATAATTATTCGGATACGGTAATTGAAACGGATGAATGGCTCCCGGCGACGAGGGGACCTCCACTAACTGCCCTTTATCAAATTGCAGGATGCAGTTTAGAGCAGCACGACCGGGTGAGGAGGGTGCGCCGGCGCTCGACTCATTGTCACGAACTATACTATTACGAGTTACTGCGGACAAAAGCGCAGGACTCTTTTTAACGTTTCGTGGCGACTGGATTTTATGTTGGGGAAATAAATCAAAATGTGTAAAGAAATAATATAACTTTTGTGTTTTTGTGAAGCATTTTTTAAGTTACGGCTTGAATTTATTATTCAATAAAGTTTTCAATAGAGTTTCGTAACACGAGACGTACATACACTTAATAGTTTTTTGGAAACAAATAGTGGTTGTATTTTATAGTAATGACTTTTTTAAAAAACAAGCTCTGTCTTATATTTCTATTACACTATACAAGCTGATTGAAACTTAGCAGGTCTTGGATTGGAGCAGTTAAAAGAGGATATTATTTCCTACTACTTTAGCCCCATATAATTCGCGCATGCCGTCTTGGCATAATGAATAGCTCGAAAAAAAGTGTTATTCCACACTTAGGAAAGTTAAATACTTATTAAAAATAAGAGTAAAATTTTGAACGTAGCGGGATTTAGGTCCCCGCTTCTTGGATGGTTTCTAGGATGAGCGAGTTGAAATCCCACTAGATTTGAAAAAAAAAACGTTTTCTTAGTTAATATACACATAGTATAAAAAAGTAATACTTGGAATCATGCTATATAGTGTAAAATAGTAAGAAATGGCTTCCTCTATCACCTGTTTGTATTTATCTATCGACCTGCCAGTCACTCTGTAGACTGAATATTTCATTAACGTCGTATAGCGGCGCGGCGTGTGAAACAACCAGTGTACTAATATAAAAGTGAAACAAAAGGGATCTCAGAGCGAGTGGGCTGTTGTAGCGAGGGAGTCCTCGGGGCGCATCAAAGGCGCATTGTTGCGGACGGTGAACACTTATCGAGCGACTTTTATCGTACGCTTCCGGAATACACTTTGACTTAGCCGCAAACCTACTTACCTAATACTTTAAAAACTTGAAAATATACTGAGCTTGGAAAAAAAACTTTATAATTATTTTTGTTTTTGTAAAATCGTTATATTTTTAAAATATCTTAGTACAAATACGTCGCCGTCGTGAGTAAGGAGGTTTATCGCTGGCGGTGACCGCAGACCGCGTCCGCTCTCGACCGCGGCCACTCAGCCTTAATACTTACTACTACAAAGTTACTGTAGTCCAGTATCTTTGTAATGCTATCGTCGGTTAAAAATTATATTAAAAAAACTTTTGTTATTAAAAATATTTCTTACAGAATAACAGTTTTTAAAAAAAATTAAAATATTTATAGGTCACAACAGTTTTATTATAGGTTACAACCACAACTTGATGACTATGACTATTTTTTAATGTTTACTTTATAATATACTCGCTTTTAGCTGCGGCTCCGCCCGCACGGTCCAACGGAAATAACTAAGGGCTGTGGACGACACATGGCACTTTCTACGGGTCCGGTAACTCTGACCGCAAGTAGAGTCACACGGCGGGTTACATAGAGACTATTCCCGTGAAGTAATATAGCCTACGTCGATACATGGAGTATCATCTAGCACAAAAAGAGCTTTATCAATCCAAACTAGTACCTCCTCAGATTACCTAATATTAGTAGTATATATAATAGACGTTATAGGACGTGCCTCCGCACCGCCTCATCCCCACGTACTTTAAAACTGTGATATCTCCAATAATATAATTATTTTGGATATGATGTAAATTTAAATCAATATAAAAAAATATCTAACGTATTGAATGGGGTAAAGAAATAGTTTCTAAAAATACCTTTATTTTTTACAATTTGCAACACGTAAAAGTGATCGCTGTGGAGGACCTATGGACCTTAGTAGATCGACATATGCTGAACGCAAGCTTATTTTTAGAACTTTTTTAGGAGTCCGTCATATCGTCTTTAACCGCAATGCACGCTTCTTCGTTTTCCCAACATTTTTTATATATTCTCGTCATACGACGTCGCGTGATGAAGCACGTACATGTCCTCGATAAATGGGCTATCCAACACCAAAATAACGTTTTTCTCTCTTTTTATTAATGTGCTTAAACAAATAAACTCTTCCACTTTATAATATTCATACATTGCATACTGAAATACGGACATTTGGTATAATATTAATATAACAGATTACTAAATATTTTGATTTTTTTGTATTAATGATTAATCGTGTGTATTAACTTGACTGCAGACATGATCACCCTCCACATCGCACATTAAGCGATACAAATAAAGTAATTTATTTTCCGAATAATAAACATTAGTGTACGGTTAATGTAGAAATTATAAATACAGGAACTAGCAACAATAGGCCGCCGTCATCCGCGCGGATACGGCAGCGGCGGGGCATTCATCTGTAATAATAGCTCGCTCGGTGCTCAGTGCTCAGTGCTCAGTGATCAGTGCTCGCGTGAAACTTCTAAGCTTAAAAACAACTAACCTAACCTGCCCTTAAAATTCGCAGTTATAGTCTTTTTTGGTTGGCGTTAGTATACTTACCAACTAAAACATACGAGGTATCTTCGTCTCCGTAAACGTCTAAACCGCATCTATCACCACATTTCAACTACACATGTAATAAACATTACATAAAATACACAAAACTATAAAAAGACTGTCACTATCGTAACGTAAGATTGGGCTCCTAGTGTCGGTATGGCACAATGTGAAAGTAGGAGCGTTTGAGGCAATTTTGCCGTCGTCAAATTCGTCGTCGTTACTTCTAAGCATACTGTATACCGAGCATAGAGGCAAATAGTAATAGCCATAATCTCGCTTGTTTCCCTCCTTTCCCGGCGTGATGCGGCGTGACGCGGCGAGGAGAATCAGCGCGCGGTAATGCGTGACGCTGCAACACCTCATCTCGCGAGATGAGCTCATTACTGCTACAGTGTACCGACCACCACCTACCAGCCAAATGTCCGTGTTTCTTACATACTATTGTTATATTAACGAATACGAATAATTAGTACATAAACCCGATACGCGCCAGTCGTGAGAGTAATACTTTAGATAATAAGATGATAGACTGAAACTTCGTACAACGTTCGTTCTTAAGCCACAACATATGTACATACGTAGCATATGTACCTACGTAGCTATAGGTGTAGGATTGCACGCAGTTTAAATAAAAATATTATATATTGTAAAATATATTACGCTCTACGTATAACTTAAGAAAAAGTTATATAGGTCATTTAAATAAAAAAAACCGTCTTAATTTGTATGTTGTTTTTGTATTGGACATGTGTATGTGTATCTTTTAATATAATTTAAAACTTTTGTTAATTTTATAATATATGATACGTTTGACATATTTTATGAATAAATACTTATACTAGATTAGTTATTTTAATATCGAAGTATATTTTAATATCGTAGTATACAATAGTAACATTATAAGCTAAAATTCTTATATTTACTTAAACAAAGTCACATTAATTTAATTTTTTCTTGATTTAATTTTTTCAAAGTCACATTACACCGATGTAATGGCGTACATTCTCATAAGTCTCGTAATTGCCAATTAAAGTTCAACACAATTAAGTCGGCCGCTAGTGTTACGAGACCGTATCGATCTCATGCAGCTCTTAAAAGGCACAATAAAATTGTTTTAATATCTACTGTTTATTGTTGTTGATGGCGCCTTTGTGTCGTGTTTGAGAATTATATAGAAAGTTAGCGCTAATCGGACCGGAAACGAACGTGGAAGTACTATTTAGGATTGTCGTTGTGGCGTATTAGTTAGCATCTATTTTTATACGATTTCTAAATAAAATAAATCAGCTTCACGCTGTATCCCGCACACAGAAGGGTAGGTAGAGGCAAACTAGTGTTAAGACACCCCGTTCCCCACTTTTTGCCGAATCCTTGCGTGTTGAGTGGCAGAACTCAACCCCGCGCTTAGCCTTGATACCAGAGCGAAGAAATGGAAATATAAATTTAAGTAAATATTTCATCTCCTCGAGTGGGGATCGAACCCACAACCAGTCGGTTTTACAGTCACACTTCGTGCCGCTGCGCCACGACCGGCCTCAATATAATACATATACCTATTGCAATTTAATCTCTCATACTTGGCGTGATGAGAGCTCCAACTTTCTGCTAACATTGATTAAGAACATTCCTCAACTCACGGCTCTCCTCAGCGTACTGTGTATGAGTATGAGCTTGTCGAAGAATTTTTGACTGAAGGCAATATTGATAACGTTACTGGACTACCAATCGTATAAAATGAACAAATATTACAAATAGACGCCGCGACGACGACGCGACCGCATTTAACTTTATTGCTACCTAAATATCTATTTCTTTAGATTCGCCGACTGCAGCCGAGTCGCTCGCTGCACCCACTGAGGTCATTGTACGTAATATCCTGATATACGGTACATGACACTTAGGTGAATCGGTCTACCAAAAATTTCCTTGCCGACATATAAACTTCATCCATTTTCTAGAAACTGATAAGAATCTCAGTACAATGTCTGTAAGCTTCACACAAGCAATTTCCCATAAAATAGCAATTTACGACATGTTTTAATATAAACAATTTGGAATGCCCAATAACAGCGCCGGCACGCAGCGGAGGGGATGAGGTCCTTCGTCATTGCAGGGAAGCCGCAAAACGGCGGGCATCGGTCACAAAGACCGCCGGCGAGCAGTGACTTGGCACAAGCATTCTTCAAACGGAAGGCTCTCGGGGCCGGAGCGAAGCCAAATATTCCTTTGATGTGACGTGCCTGATAACATGGAGCCTTCATCCTCCAGCGACGTGAGCTCAGTACTACCCACCTCCATCACCGCTCGGAGCCATAACAACGATTAGGTATATAAAATGTATTTAGGTAAGATAGGAGCGAGTACAAGAAAGACTTTCCGTAATACTTTATTTTTAGAATTCAAAAAAGTAATAAACATTAAACGTTACTTCTGAAAAATCGTTTAAACGTATGGTGATAATTTTTTTAAGTGCAGCGGCACGGCGACAAACCGGCACGGCGGGCGTGCGGCGTGCGGCGTGCGGGCGACGCGCGCGCTCTGTAGACATTCATGTCGCATTTACTAAGATACTTATAGCATTCATTTTACGTGAATTCGTTGCATTATGTTTAATCAATAAAATTATTTTAAAATAAAGTAAAACCTTTCGTGCTTAATGAATGCATACTTCGAGTAATATACCGTAACGAATTTATCATCAACTGTACAGACCAAGTCTTTCAGAATCCACCTGCCCAGCCGACAGCCTGACCCGCGCACAAATGTGTTATAATACAATATTATAACAAACGCACAAAAGTAACGTTGAAACAATAACTCCTGCGATATGTCTTTACGAACATATTTATTATCGCAAGTCACATTTGTTTATCACATATGGAGCTCCACAGTGCACGCTCGGAGTCGTTTATTGCGCAATATCCGTACGTATGTTTCTCTGCGCATGTGTAAGATGTGGTATAAGCAAACGACTCGTGTAAATAGCGTAAACAGTGGACGCATCGCACCGCTCACCGCTCACCACTCACCGCTCGCCGCTTATCGCTCTCTGCTCCCCACCCCCCGCTCACCGCTAAAGTCGTTCCAAGAAGATAGTGTTTATTTACGCAATCAACAATACACAGTTTTGCTGAGCTTCGTAAAAAATGAATAGTTATTAGTTACGGGGATATCACGTAAATATTCGTTATACGTCAACAGGTCCATGTGCGCGTAGAAGCGACCTGGTAGCATATAATTATTTAATCACAGTTCACCATTTTGCATGATTAAATGTAAAGTATAAAATTGATTGTTGTTATATATAAATATGCCAAAGAGGATTTATTTTGTTCATCAGGGAAATGAGTCCAGACGCAAAGTATGACTGTAAAACCAGTGATTGTTGTTATATATAAATATGCCAAAGAGGATTTATTTTGTTCATCAGGAAATGAGACCAGTCGTGGCGCAGGGACACAAAGTGTGACTGTAAAACCAGTTGGTTCTGGGTTCGATCCCCACTCGAGGAGATGAAGTATTTCTTTTAATTTATATTTCATTTCTTTGCTCTGGTGTCGACGCAAAGCGCAGCGGTGAGTTCTGCCACTCAACACGCTCGGCAGAAAGTGAGGAACGGAGTGTCTCAATACTAGGTTCCCTCTGCCTACCCTGCTGTGTGCGGGATACAGCGTGAAGATGATTGACTGATTGGAAAGGGAGGGCCCGGGCATGTCACTTGTATGTAAATAAATGTCCTCTTTATAAAAGCTCTTTATGAAAGCCCACCTGAACAGTGGCGTCGAACCTATAACGACCCTCTTTATCGGCTAAACCGATGACAAGGATGGATGGAGACGTAAAGGATTGCACATTGTCCAAATTGCTATTAGCAATAAATCAGAAGTATCTATTGACGTCCTGTCGGTTCGTCTATTTAGAAATATACCGGGTGTATAATGAATTTCCAGAAAAAATCGTATCTCTACATGTACTTTAAAAAAAGGTATGGCCATTTATATCGCAAAAAAAAACGCGCACGACACACTAAAAAGAAAATCAAAATTAATAGAATACTTCTTACTTAAGTCAACCACCTAGAATTGTGAAATTTGGCAGCTTGTCTGGTTTTTTTATTTACTACAGACGAGAGATATTCTTAAATATGCGCTTTGCTACTGATCGTTATTATTATGTTTGCATGATACCTACCATTGATGTTTATTTCATATATATTACAACGGGTTACTCTAATAGCTGTATTGAATTGCTTCCATCATTCAACAGTGCGGTCAGCATCAAAGGAGGTCTCGTTTCTAGTGAAGCGCCCGCACTTCGTGAGGACCTCTCTTTGGATCATTATGCAAAGTAAGAGACGTCGTAATTACGCAACTGCTCTAGAGAGCCCCTATCTGCCGTAATGCACTATTTAGGACACTCGTTACAATGTAAGCTGCAGGTAGTATGTTAGCAATCAGCCCCTCACGGCCCACATGCACATGCACATGCAT
Organism: Heliconius sara; assembly: GCA_917862395.2. Classification (NCBI taxonomy): domain Eukaryota; kingdom Metazoa; phylum Arthropoda; class Insecta; order Lepidoptera; family Nymphalidae; genus Heliconius; species Heliconius sara. The sequence goes on along the minus strand of OU860787.2, from coordinate 77,709 downwards.
GTGCGCTTAGAATTGCACATGTCTATCAACATAATTACCGCTAGGTTTTTAATAATAAAACGAAGTACGACAAAGAGTACTTTGTTATTTTTTTAATGTTTAAATGCTTAACGTTACGTAGACATATACACCATGTTCTGAATATAATAAGCATCTGATACTTTTATAAAGAAATATTTTTAGTATTTTTTTGCTTTACGCGGTATCACGCGTATAGACTGGTAGGCAGAGGGAACCTAGTGTTAACATACTCCGTTCCCTACATTCTACCAAAATTTCAAGATATTGCGTGTTGAGTGCCGTAACTCAATGTCACGCTTTGAGAATGAAAATATTCAGTATATTATAGAAACTCTGATATTGTAGGTTGTAGTACAGTGACTTCCACTTGACTTAAAATAATGTAGGTTTCATTTAATATAGAGTCACTTAGACGAACCTTGCAGGTAGCTGTCGCTTAAGTGCGTTGATTACTTGTTTTTTAGGGTTCTGTACATCAAAAGGTAAAAATCTAAACATTACACCTTGTTGTCAAAAGCATTTATTTCAAGATCGCGCGGAGGACGCAATCAAATAATACGGACACCTATGCATTGATTTTGCTGCATTTTGTAGAAATTCGCCGTGAAATCAAAACCTTTGAGTATTATCCGTGGTGTTATAATAATGAATTTTGGGACGAAGAAAAATTATAAGTATTTCATAGAAAAAAATCTTTATAAACTTACATATGTCGTTCATACAAAATGAGTACAAATGCCCACAAACCTACAATCCTGAAATTGGTACGGAAGCCTCGGTGAGCGAGTTCGACGCGTAAATCACATTGCTACAATGTCATAACTCATGTTGTATTATAACGCATGATTTCCCGCGTACAGTCTGACGTACATACATACATACATGGGAGTGCGGCGCGGTGTGCGCGTGAGTGCCGGCGGGGTCTCCCACGAGGGCCATCTGCCGCGCACATGGGCTTCCTCCGCAAATAATATCGCTATATCATTATTTTATATACCGAAGAATACGTTATTAGCCAACGCTTGCTAAAGGACCACGTTTCGTTTATAAATGTCACTATATATTGTAACTGAAAGTTATATATTCTTACATTCGTTTGCAGTTGATATAGGATATTTTGTACTTATAAAGTATATTTTAAAGTTTTGAAAAACAAAACCTGCTGTGGAATTATGACTGTTTATTATGTGAACCAACAACCAGATACAGAAACCAGCTTTAGTAATTATCTTATTGACTCTTGTGACACCTACCAATATAAAGGGGATATTTAGTAATAATGCCATATATAATATAACAATTTATTTAGAATCGCAATAAATTAACAATTGAGGACTTGTTTATACTGTACAGTAGTACCTGAGTGCTTGTACCCGATTACAACATGAGTCTAGATAAGTATGGAAGTAGTCACAAAAGGAGTTTCCACTGGAACGAGTAACCGGGTCAAGAGGATCGTGTACCGTCCTTACTTTACATAAAGCCCTTTACTTCGCGAAGGATTACGTTACGCTATTAAATAACAAAGAAGTGCTTTTCAAATTGTAACACATAGGTATGATTACTTTCAGTAATACGTAAAACATGTAAATTCTAAAGGATGCATGTTACATGTATATATATACATGTTGACACGACGCGTCAGTTGAGTAAAACTGCATGTACTGCATGTTCAATCCTGTGCCGGCAAATATTTGTGTTATGCGTTATTGTAGCGCAGTAGATACATACGGCATACAGTGTGAGGTTGTTCATAGTCCGCCAGTGACAGCGTTCCCTGAGCAGTGTCGCGACGTGCCAGTAGTGACTGTAGTGCCTGTAGTCTCCTGTAGTATCTTACAGGGAGCCGGTATGAACAAAATGTAATAAGATGGAACAGACATACCAGTTACTGTTACTTTATTACTCACAAAGACAGTACGTTTTGAGTCTATATAAATAAAGTTTGTGAATTAAATGACAAATTTTACTTATATAATACAATCCTATTGAACAAGGGGCTAAAAACCATAAACATATAACATAGAGTACCAGTTCTTATATAGTGTAATGGATGTTTAAATTGAATTCATATTGTTAATACGATACATGGACATGCTTGTCTTCAACCGCTTATCACCCTATCAGGTTATCAATAAATTATTGGTCGATATGTCATCATCATCTCTCCGTGTGTCAAGCTGAGTGAACCTCTTCTCCGGGCACACTGCAGAACTGCTGTTGTTTTGATATGTAATCAATTTGCTAATTACGATCCTAATTGCATATGTATTCAGATTACAGACATTTCTCTAACGCATATTTGAAGAGGCACCTCACTTGCAGGTCGATCTTTATGCAATACTTCTGGCGACACGGCAGTGCCCCCGCCAAGTCTAGTGTCCTTTTATTTAAAGATTTTGGCGTATTTCCAGTCCTCTATTTGGGAACCGCTGGAAAGATTTAGAGCTTTAAACTATCATCTTCTAGTAAGCTATGAGCATATACCAGAACCTCCAAAGTAAAAGTTTGTAGGTCTTATATTTCTTACGAAGTTATGCGAATGTAACGTTAACTATTTCGACACTGTTCATCAAACTAGCACTTGACACAGACCTAGAGAGCTGAATTTTGGTATAGGGGCAGGGTTTATTGTCCACATAGAGAGAAAACTATTAAATTAATATAAAATATTAAATCTATGTGACTTATAACCGTAACCATGTATTTATCTAAACGTAATTATGTTTAAATAATGTTAAAAGTTCGGTCACATTAAGCTTAACTATCAACAAAAAAAGGACCTTAGACTTGGCTTGGCTTTACCTAGAGATTGCAATTTACAAATTCAATTGAATAATTCTCGACGCCAAAAAGTTAATAGACTTGTATGGTCGTTAAATATAATTACAGTAACAAGGTCTTTCATTAGTCGCGGGCGGCGGCGGAGGCGGAGGCGGAGGCACCGCACTCCGGCGAGGGCTCTTGAGGCGCCGCGTTCAATTTTCTTTGAACTATTCATTACTAAGCGGAGTAGGCATCCTTATAAAGAGCTCAATTTACAAACTGTCGAAGCTTCATTTCAAAGAGACTTGCATTTACAGTAAAGCTCACAGTTTACATTACTCACGGCGCTGCCAAGGGGACGCCGCGCGCCGAGACAGTCGGTTAGGTTCGTCACATTAAAACTTGTATTTTACTTTATTTCTTCCTTTATAATATTAAAAGTTGAAATTATATTATCTTATATTTTCAGGAATAGAAATTTCTAAGCCGCCATGCAGCACGGACTCCCACTTTATTAATTCCACATATTTCGATGCACATGATGCACATTTACATACAAAATGGTATTCATACAATCATAATATAAAATGATTTTAATCTATTTACAAGATCCGTCTCTGTGTAGCATCCACGAGGCGCTATACGGCGTAGTGGCGCAGCGCGCATGTATAAACGCCTCCCAGAGACCATGTTATGACTTCATATTATAGCATCATAGTGTTGGTTACTGGCAACACTCGTAAAGTTTACAACTGCGTGATTAGTTCCTTAAATTAAACAAACCTTAAATTAAGGTTATTTTAGTCGTCTTCACAAACATCCCTTTTAAAAGGAACGGACGAAATTCCCAGGAATGCTTTTTTTCAACAAAGATAACTTCTTGTGAATACTATAAACCTTAAAAGCCGCACAGTAAAGGGCACATTTACTCGTAATCCCGCAATCAGCGCGTCACGCGCAGTGCGTGCGCGTCTGCTATCTCGTGAGGGTCGTCACCAGCGTTTTATTTGGCTTACGCGATAATCTCCATCCGCCGTCCATCTTGCTTTGTGAGCTCGCCGTCGCTTTGATACCTCCTCCTCCTCCTCCTACCGCCTCCGGACTCGTACGTGTTCAATGTACGGCGTTATGTCCTCTCACGTCTGACGTTGTACGTCCAAACTTACTTATATAAATTGTAACATCGTACAATTTATATAACGTTATGCATTTTGGCATTTTATCTATATTTTTTTTGCAATAAGTAAGTCAACTCTGATGTATCAAAGCGTGGGTTGTATAGAGACACTTATAACAAAAAAATGTAAAAATAATAATATTGAAAAGTATTTGAAGTAGTTGGTCTTGAATATAAATCAATCTAATATAAATTTGGTAAGTAAGAGGAACTTATTTTGTGGTTTGAACTGTAGACTGTAGTAGATGGCCTCGTGTGCCCGCGGCGCGGCGCGGCGGCGGGGGACGACTGACGAGCCAAAAAACTCCACTTCGCTAATGACTTCTTTCGATGACGTAATTCGCAATCGTTATTGATTACTTGAATATCTTTCCGCCCGAACTCAGTTTAAAGCACACATTAAGCTTTTCAAGTACTTAAGCTATTAACAAGGAACGCTTTTGAGGGTCTTTGTGTGAGCTTATAAAACTGGTTCCATTCATTGCGAGCCTCGGTCGGGCCTCAGTGGGACTCAGGGGGTCTCGGTGGAGACCCAGTGGGGAGGCACGTCGCTGTGATCGTTGAATGCACTTGTTGGAGGTATAACCGGTAACCTCTGCCACAGTCACGGGGAGGCCGCGTCACTCTGGCGGACTGTTTTGACGGCACTTTCATACAGGTACTATCAAAAGGTACTCTAACAACACTCGATGCTCTCATTATAGCTTTGATTATACTTTTTCTGGTGAGCGTTTTAATAGAAAAAAAAAGTTTACTTCTAAAATTTACGATACCCAAAGAAAATCCTGAATGTTTTTCTCAAGCTACAGTAGAGTGAGCACATGTCTCTTGGTAGATTGGGTTCGTGTTATTAAAATTGGGATTTTTATGAATATAATGTAATATATGAGTGCCCCTTGTAAGACGTCTCAGTAATCAAACATTCTCATTTACCTCGCTTTAGTTGGAAACCCGACGACTACTTACTCGTGAAGTGGAACCATTCAAAGAATTTAACGATTATTAAATAACTTTTCAACAAAATCTAAGCGAATACTGAATTATATGGCAGATCCAATGTACTTTAGTACTCAAATATAAACTTTTGATTCAATATTGTGATCAATACTGAAATATGCAGTGATATTTAAAAATTTATGCTATTTGTTTTGTATCTTTAGTCCATTTTATGTAGCGATCATAACACATCTTCTCCATGCAAGAATAAAAACGATGGAGAGTTTAGACACTGCGTTCTCTACCTTTCGACCAATTTCGAGAAATTGCATTTATAATCGGAACATATCCGCTTCTCTTAAAAATTCATACACTTTAACTTATGAATTCTAGAAAATTACAATAATTGAAATACATCCCTTGTCTGAGAGATCAAACCCACAACCGTCGCGTTCATTATCAGACACCACTGTGTCACGACGGCGCCAACATTCTTTTCTCATTTCACATTAATTACAGCGCCAGGGAGCCAATTATCTGAGAAATTGATGCCGAGTCACATCAGTTAGTGAGAGTTTGTAGCTCTTAATACTCGCGACGACGCGTTATTGCTCCTTCACAGCGATAACTTAAAGCTTAAGTCAGGAATAAATTATTCATAATTATGTTTTCTCGTTATATTAGAGTACGAAAGAAAATAAATTGAAAAAATCTACAGTAATGAAAAAAGCTTCAATATAACAGTCAAACAGGTGGGGATCGAACCCACAAACACAGAAGCAAACTGCGCCACCACATACATACTATTAGAGTATGTAGGTATACTATACTTACAATATAGACTATACCTACAATATATTAATATTTATCATTTAAAATTTCTACGCAAAGGTATCGCTCGTTGTTCACTCGACACATGCTCGCACAGCGACAGTCGTTCTGCTCGCTGTAATTACTTTAACGCTCGTCTGTGAAACACTCGACCGTAGCGAGTCGTCGCGGCCCCCGCAGCTCCTGATGTTAACTTACTAATAGTCATTTAGTATATTGATCATGGAATTTATGGAGAGCTCTTCAATAAATGGCGACAAGTTTATGGTTTTAAATTCAATTTTAGTACATAATTAAAACTAAAACTAAACTACCGACTAAGTAGTTTATTGAAAGATTTTAACACGATTTTAACGCCTTAAGAAGAAATCGCTATTTCAGCGACAGGATCGCCCATTGTAGACTATACAGTAGTCTCTTTGTATAATGTATTTTCTTCTATTTCATTTTAGATGTAACAAATTTAATTATTATGGTCTCACATTACAAGTGCTCATTTATAATTAAAATAAATAATAATAACGTGAACCGTGAACGACTCCAGACTCCAGGGGAGCGAGGACAGGCCACAACCTAGCATTGTTTGCAGTTAATTGCTTTTTTCGAAGGTTTATCTCGCACCGGACGACGCACGATAAGCCGCTGTCACAAAAAGCTGCTCCGTCGAGAAATACTTCAAGTATAATTTTAGTCGAAGGAACTCAGATAAAGTGATTAATGTAGCGCGAGGCGTTCTTTTAGCGATGTAATCTTAAAAATGGCCCGATAATGGTCTCGGAACAAAGAGTGGATTACGTGCGGGTGCAGTACAACAAGCAACTCTAACGACAGGCGTTAGAGGCGACAGTCGCTCGACCGCCGCGCCTGCGGTCAGCGCGCCTCGTGCACAGTGTGTGTGCGCACAAATGTTTGAAATACGTGCCTTTAATTTGTGCGGCCCGAGTCGAGTCGAGTCGAGCCGTATAGCCTAATTAAAAAATATATTGTCTAGAAATAAAGAAGGTGTTAATTAGTTAACTGTTACATTACATCAGAGGACAGTTTTTTTGGCACTGAAGCGACATGGCACCTTGAAATCAATTCTGTACAAAAATAATGTGCGGAATTGTAGAAAATTATCAGAATTTTCTCTAATTTTTAATAAAACTCACCTACTACTCATTTTCATTAGTCTGAGAAACCTAAGCACAAAATATAATCTAAACCAACATACATATAAAAATATATGTTTAGAGTATATTTTTATGTAACTGTATAAAAATAATATATATTTATACTTCAAATAATAAAAAAAATACAAAAACTTTTTCTGTAAGCTTTTCTGTCCTGACTTTGTTCGGAAAAATCCCTTATTAACAAAATTTAAAAAAACTGGATAGGATTGGTCTATCGACCTTGGTATCTTTCTTCCATTTTCCTCTGAGGTCCCACCGGAACCGTTCTCCTTGATCCTCACTATATTCACCCAGATTGTCCGAGAATCTGTCACGTAAAATGGCATATGAAATTCCTTTTAATGCTCATATTAGTTTCTAATGAAGGTTCTAATAAGAAGTCTCATTTAAAAACGATCCATTAAACTTCAATGACACGAACCAACACCGCTCCGTAACTCGTCAGCTACGGAAGCAGAACACGACCGTGTGAACAGACGCGTCACACATACATACATACATACATACATACATACATACATACGTTCATCCAAAAAGTTCAGTTACTGTAAGCGTAAAGTAAACGCAAGTGGTATCACACGTGGCGGCGACTGAGAGGAACAAGTATTTAGTATAATGTCTAATTTAAGTGCTCGTGTTCCCGACCGCGACACTGTTTGACGAGCTTGTAATATATATATATATATATATATATATATATATATATATATATATATATATATATATATATATATATATACTATATACTAATATTATAAAGAGGTAAGATTTGTATTTTTGTATGTTTGTATGTATGTATGTATGTATGTGTGTATGTTTGTAGAGTTTTCACACAAAAACTACCGGGCCGATTTAAATAATTTTTTCACTATTGGAAAGCTGCATCTTTACTGACCAGTATAGGCTATATTACATTTCCAAAAAAATAGAGATCCCTAATAGAAATGCAATAATGTAAACCAAGGTGTGAAGAAATTGATCTTAATAATTCTATCATCGCATGCGCTGCGAAAACTATTGATGATAGAACAAAACAATGTTCTACAGTATTATAGAGCGCATCAATATCTATAAAAAAGTCCGCGATAGCATATGTCTAACTACTGTAGTTATGACAATATAATCATTTTTTTATATTTTATACGATAACAAAAGTGCCGACAATAATCAAACCATATTATTCATACCTCTGCATCAATCCTTATCCCATTAAATGATATTTTATGAAAGATAATTTCAATACCTGTAAAATACTTTTTAAATTAATAAGATCGGACATCCCATTCAAAAGATATAACGAATTTAAAAATATAAATCTAAAGAAGATCATGTAATAATAAAAAATGCGTAGTGTGTGCCGTGTGGCCTTGCGCACCGTGGCGAGTAACTCTGCGGGGGTTGGGTGGGAGATGTATCGATACCACTTAAATTATTAAGACAGTCCATTAGATTTTTTGTTTTTTTTTATGGAAAGGACAAGGCAAACGAGCGTTTGGATCACCTGATGGTAAGTGATTACCGCCGCCCACGACCCCGTGTAACCCCAGAGGAGCTACAGGTGCGTTGCCGGCCTTTAAGATGGGTTGGGCGCCGGGGCCCGGCATTACCTGATGCGAAACGCAGTGGCATAAAGCCACTACTTCACGCCGGTTTTTAATGCCGGGGGTGGTAATGATCCAGTGGAGTCTGCCCAGTCGCCTCTTACGACACCACCAGCACTAGGATGATCCTATACTAGACCGGGATCCCACGGCAAAATTGTTTGAATTAAATAGACCCGATAAGGAAAATTCTTTTACAATTACACGATTAACGTGTAAAACAATACCAAAAAAACCTTATATCGCGTACGCTGTGGAAATTATTGACAATAGAGCAAAGTGATGTACTGCAATTTTATAGAAGACATCAATATCTACAAAAAAGTATACGATACCATGTGTAACTGTTAGTTATGCCACAATAACTCATTTTCAAAGGAAAATGTGCAAACTAGAAAAGAGCCACCATCGTAGTACAGAGGGGCATCTAAAATATATATATATATATATATATATATATATATATATATATATATATATATATATATATATATATATATATATATATATATATATATATTTTAGATGCCTATATGTATATGTATGTATATAATTAATAGTTTTAAACTTTTCATACAAAGTTATCCCGTAGGTAGTATATAATTTTTTTCAATTATTGTTACCAGCAAAATGTATTGATACTAATGTGGTATATATTTTTTTATATATATATATATATATATATATATATATATATATATATATATATATATATATATATTTTCTCCCCTTAGTGTTTTTCAGGTGGAAAACATAGACATTTTTTTTATTTGATAAAATATTTTATTCCCCATAAAAATGGTGGTAGTTTTTATAATTCTAATATAATTAAACAACTTTCTAAAATGATCTTTCCTTGCATGCGTTGTAATAACTATCAGGAGCTATTAAACAAAACAATACATTCTCATTTTTATAAATATATTATATGTTATTACATTAAAACTAGCGGTCGCGGAGCAACTTCGCCTGCTTATTAGCACTCTTAGGGGTGAATTCTAAAAAAAACCACGAAACGTGTTCATTACAATATTTTTAACAGTCTGAATTTAAGTTTTTATAATAATCGGTGGCGATTTAAAGATTTTTCCATATAAACTTTCAACCCAGTATTTGAACTCTTAGGGGATGAATTCTAAAAACCATAAAACACGTGTTCAATGAAATATTTTAAAGAGTCTGACTTTCAAATTTTATAAAAATCGGTGCTGTTTTAAAAAAAAATAATACAAACTTTCAAGTAATTCCCTGTATCGAAACAAACAAATAATCCCCAAATTTAAGTGGGTGAAGCCGCGAGTTGGTTGCTATAGTTTATAAAAGTTTATATTGTGTTTAGATGGATCATGTGGTGATGTCAATACATTTTAATCATTGGCACGTAGGTACGTTCCATTCATTTACAGTACATATATTTCTCAAGAGAATTTAATCAAAACTTTGTAAATAAAAAAAATAGATGAAATAATCAAGTTAAGGAAGTGCCAAATATATTTTATGAATCAATCTTAATGTTATATTCAAAACAAATGAATACTTGAAACGTATTAATAAATTTAATTAAATTTATTTATACGTTTAATATAATGTTATAACGTTAAATATATTTACTTATTATAGTTAAAGAATAAAAAGTGTGAAGAGGAATGTGTGATTATCTATAGATTATATTATTCTACATAATATCATAAAAAACAGATTTAAACAGTACATATAAAGGTATCCTCCTGCAGTATAATTATTTTTAACCAACATTTTTGAACTTTTAATTTTGAACATTTTGAATATTTTCGCGCCATTATGACGAAAAATTTAGACAAAATATTCAAATGTTTTTTTTATTTAAAAAAAAAATTATTAACGATAAGAATGTTGGTAGTTTCTCAAAAGGTATAAGAATTTAAAAAATGCCCGAAATATGCTCTCTTCGCAAGTGTTGTAATAATAATAATAATTCTATTCACTAAAAAATCACTATAGATATAGTCAATTATATAATGTTTTTATCCATAATAAACCATAGTTTTAACTATAAAAGCCTAATACAATTAAAAAGTACTATAAAAGCCTAATACAATTAAAAAAATGGAAGGAAAAAGTTATTTTTTCATACAAAGTAAATTAGGTATTATCGTTGATATTAAAATAAAACGCTATTTGTCATTAAAGACGCAAACATACGAGTCGTAGGTATTGGCGGCAAAGTTCAAAGTTGCTTAACCTTTAGTAATATTTTGTAGTAGTATGTGATTACGTTATTGGTATCTGCATAGATGCGTAACTGCGTCACAGGAAATACAGTTTTGGATCCTACGTCTAAACTGCTGAGGTATCTTGATTAATTTCTTTAGGTATGGGTTTAATAAACTATTATATTTTTAATTATTTTTATATATTAATAGTTTATCCTATATACTCCCCGTAGTAAATGGTGCGCTGAAGCTTCCATTCTGTATGAATATTAAAGACCGTCGCGGCGTAGGGGCACAAAATTGTGCCAGTAACGTGACGTTATGGGTTCGATTCCCACTTGGAGGATTGAATTGAAATTTAATCATATTTTCATTTCACGTCAGTCATATATCATACCCAGTATCTTAACACTTAAGTTCCCTCTATCTTCCCTGCTATAGGCTGGATACAGCGTGAATCTGGTTTTAATTTTGTGTGAACGGATTAAAATAAAACTAATACGAAATATTTAAGGAAGTTAGCCAAATTACAAAACTCCACTTAAATCGGTTAAGCATCGCATCGATTATCGTGAACACACAGATAAACAAACAAACTGATCAAGTTCTATTAAGTTTTTAAATGTCCATAATAATATTTTTTCTAATATATCTTCCACTAGCGGGCGCGCGCAACTTCGCACCCTTATTAGCACCCTTAGGGGTGAATTCTAAAAAACCACGAAAAGCGTGTTCAATAAAATATATTTAATAGTCTGAATTTAATATTTTATAAAAATCGGTGGCGATTTAAAGATTTTTTTCATATAAACTTTCAACCCCGCCCATTGTTTTTAGAATTCATCCCTACGAGGATGAATTCTAAAAACCATGAAACACGTGTTCAATGAAATATTTTAAAGAGTCTGCTGACTTTCAAATTTTATAAAAATCGGGGCGTTTTTAAAAAAAATCCATACAAATTTTCAACCCCTATTTCATCCGTTTAGGGTAAAAAATTTTAAAAATCCCTTATTAGTGGATGTCCAAATTATTAAAATAAACATGTGTCCAAATTTCACGTTTCTCCCATCAGCGGTTACGGCTGTGCGTGTGTCTTACCTCAGTCAGTCAGGTACATGTCCTTTTACATATATAGATAAATAGATAAATAAGTGTATTTTGATCAAATTTATTTTCTGAAAAATTAACAGTGTCCATAAAAGCTATCATTTCTCTATGAGGATATAAATAAATAATCATAAAGGTCAGTTTTTTAATCATTACACCATTCATACATGACGAATGTCACAATAAAAACAATTAAACCGATTTTACCGCTCCCGCACCGCGCTCACCTCATAGCTCTTTAGCGATAAGCGTCGACTAACAGAAAAACCTACAAACAAACAAAATTTACAAATATAATAATATTTCCGGTTTTTTTTGTTTTAATAATTTTCACATTAGAAATCATAAGTGCAAGCATACATTATTTATTAAAACAGAAACGTAATTCCCTGTACCGAAACAAACAAATAATTCACAAATTTAAGCGAGTGAAACCGCGAGCTGGTTGCTATAGTTTATAAAAGTTTATATTGTGTTTAGATGGATCGCGTGGTGATGTCAATACATCTTAATCATTGGCACGTAGGTACGTTACATTCATTTACAATAGATATATTTCTCTAGAGAACTTAATCAAAACTTTGTATATAATAAAAATACATGAAATAATCATGTTAAGGAAGTATCAAATATATTTTATGAATCAACCTTAATTTTATATTCAAAACAAATGAATTATATGTAAATTTGTTAATACATTTCAAGTATGAAAAAAAGAAAAACTGCAATATAAATGCGTTTCTCCTTTTCTTTCCAATGATTTATATTTCTATTATTTATATCGATATATCAGGGACGTAAATGCGGGAACAGAGCTGCCATGTTAGTACATAGTAACCTCTAAAAATATATATTTACGTATTATAGTTAAATAATAAAAAGTGTGAAGAGGAATGTGTGATTTCTCTATAGAATATATTATTCTACATAATATCATAAAAAACAAGTTTAAACAGCACATACAAAGGTATCCTACTGCAGTATAATTATTTTCGATCAACATTTTTTAACTTTTAATTTTGAACATTTTGAATTGAACGAAAAAATTAGACTATTTTGTCAAATTTTTTCGTCATAATGGCGCGAAATTATTCAAAATATTCAAAAAAATTTTATTTTGAAAATAATTCTTAACGATAAGAATGTTGGTAGTTTCTCAAAAGGTATAAGAATTTAAAAAATGCCTGAAATATGCTTTCTTAGCAAGTGTTGTAATAACTATTGGTTGTATTCACTAAAAAATCACTATAGATATTAAATATGCTCAATTATATAGTATTTTTATCAGCACCACTTTAAATAAAACCATAGTTTTAACTACTCTATAAAAGCCTAATACAATTAAAAAATCCCAAATTGAAAAAGTTATTTTTTATACAAAATAAATTATATATTATCGTTCATATTCAAATAAAACGCTATTTGTCATTAAAGACGCAAACAGACATAAGGGAAACCGCCGCATACGAGTCGTAGGTATTGGCGGCAAAGTCCAAAGTTGTTTAACCTTTAGTAATATTTTGTAGTAGTACGTGATTACGTTATTGGTATTACGTTATGCGTAACTGCGTCACACGAAATATAAGTTTGGATAAACATCAAAAAAATCCAACGTCTAAACTGTTGAGGTATCTTGATTAATTTCTTTAGGTATGGGTTTAAAATATTTTATCCTATATACTGTCCCCGTAAAAGAAGCGCTGACGCTTCCATTCTGTATAAATATTCAAGGCCGTCGCGGCGTAGGGGCACAAAATTGTGCCTGTAACGTGACGTTATGGGATCGCCTCCCACTTGGAGGATTGAATTGTAATTTAATCTTATTTTCATTTCGCACGTCAGTCATACGCAGTATCTTAACACTTAAGTTCCCTCTACCTACCATGCTATAGGCTGGATACAGCGTGAATCTGGTTTTAATTTTGTGTGAACCAATTAAAATAAAACTAATACTAAATATTTAAAGGAAGTTAGCCAAATTATAAAACTGCACTTAAATCGGTTAAGCCCTTTCTGAGATTATCCTGAACGCACAGATAAACTGACCAAGTTCTATTACATTGTTAAATGTCCGTGATAACAGTTTAAAGAAATTAATATATTGACAGCTGCATCTCTCTTATGGGCGGTGGGAAAATGCGACCTAAGGTTTTAATAATTTTTACATGAGAAATCTAAAGTGCGTTGCAAATGTACATTACAGGTATATTAAAACATGAATATAATTTTAGTGTTTTATGTAAATAATTCTGTGATTAAAGCGGGCGAAGCCGCGAGCGGGTCGCTAGTATATATATATATATATATATATATATATATATATATATATATATATATATATATATATATATATATATATATATATATATATATATATATATATATATATATATATAATGTATATAAGATATTAAAAAAACAGGTAAACGTAGACTCGAACCTTGGAAAAAGTCCTTAATGTGAAATGGTGCTGTATAAATACTTAAAATATTGCTCCTAAAGTTGTTATCTGACATCTTTGTCAGTTAGCTCCGCAATAAAAGGTTGTTTGTTATATGCATATCGACTGCACGTCGGAAGTCGCACGCCCCACGTGACGTGACGTGACGTGACGGCGACGTGGGGACACTAACACAGTAAATGGGCACCAATTGAACCCAGGTTTATCTAAACGCCAGATAGCAGTCAATATAACGTAAACGAGCACGGCGGCCTTTGAGGACGCCGCCGCCCTATCAGATTTAATAACCATTACCCTGATTGCTCCCACCGAGCACCGACCCGCCGCTCTCCGCCCTCCGCCCTCCGTTCGCCGCCCGCTGCCCTTTGTTCCGACAAACAATACTGTTTAAGCAACAATACCGTTTAACTGATGCATTTTAAGCCTAATTATATAAATAACCCGCTCCGGTGCGGACCGATGATCTGCTCGTAATTGTAATTATTAAAACCATAAACGCTTTACTATATAACATTGACGTTTCATTAAACTTTTATTGATATTATTTATTATTATTTATTACCTACCTACTTTACCTAATAAATACCGAATCATTTTATATTAGTGAATTGGTTTTTTTGTTTCTCAGAAAATAAACATTTGTTATTTGTTTCGAAAATATGAAAACGTTCAAGTTTACATGATAAAAATAAAAGATGTAAAAGCAAAAAGAAAAAGAACAAGATAAAATGCAGACGACAAATGAATCTAAATCGATTTTGCAAACCATTGTCATGGCTCATCTGATCTGTTTCTGGGTAGCGTTTAAAACTATCTTTTTGTTATTTACAGTTAAGCCTCTCAGTAACGTCATATTGATATATTTATATGCAATACAATTCAATACATATTTTACTTCCAGTCAATTTCATAGAAACATTATTTATGTTGTAACTATTGTGAATTAAAATATAGATATTACGTTTATTAATTCCTATTTTGTAAAAAGCAAGAGAAAAGTAACAACGGGCAAGCTACAATCTATATATCTCGATGTATCTCGATGTATCCGTAGTTATGAAACAGATCGGTCGTAAAGTTTGTATCGGTAATAAACTGGGTATTCGAAACAATCGTAAGCCGTCATTTGAATTACATAATTGGCTATAACGGGCGTCCCCATCGACACGGCGACCCACCACACCACACCACACCACCACATTAGACAACTGTTGTAAGGTTATATTACCTTTGACACTTCACACAAATACCGTGATGTGAACTATTCGTATTATAACATTCAAGGCAGCATGAATCATATTTGAATGTAATAGAGCTACATAATAGCGTCGTTTATCGGCGTTCGACGAGCACTCACATGCACTCTGCTCTCCGCTCTCCGCTCTCCGTCCTCGAATAGCGCAGATAGCCACGGCCGCATTGAGACGTCGCGCCTCGGTCGTCCTTTATATCTGTGCAGCATGAAAAGGACGCGGCTTGGAATCAGTATAATTAGGGCTATTATCGACACTGGGGCGGGACTTAATACATAATCTACGTAAATTACGTATTTTGAAGTGTGACTATAGACCGCGACCATTCGTGTCACTTGATAAGTAGTACTCTTAACGATCTCTCTTATGAGTTTAATGTAAAAGTGACAGTGTGTAAATTAATTATTCAATTCCTACATTAATAACGTAACCTATCTCGCATTGTTTACTTACATTCTTTTTTATTAAGACATATCTATGTTTGTACGGTGGAGGTTCGATTCCCACTCGAGGATATTAAATTTTTAATATAAAGCGAAAGGTGGCAAACGAACGTATCCTCTTCTCTACCGACCAAGCTATGTAAGGGATATAGCGTGAAGCAATAAATGTATGTAGTATGAAATCAGCGACAGTGACGCTACATCGGCAATGCAAATCTGACGTAGACTTTCCCTGAAATGATTCAACTGCTTTAAATAATACTTTCAAAGGCTATTAAGATTTTATTGAGTTTTTGAGCTGTCATTAATGTACGTAGCGCGAGTCCGTGGTCGGTGGTCGGTGGTCGGTGGTCGACTCTACAATGAAACAATACCCTGCGCCTTGAACGTAATTAGTTCAGCTAAAACCGAACACAAAGAAAAAAACCGCTCGGTAATATCAGCTCGCGCGTACGAAACGGATAACGTTGGACCCGTTGAATTATACACAGATAAAATGATGCACTCAATTCTAATACTTATGTAACCGTCATTAGGTCTACAACAGCGTGCGCCGGTTTAGAGGAGCAGCGCGCACACGGGAGTGTTTGGAAGCATCTTTCATTAATCTTTGACAATGGTTCCTTGATGGTCGCTCCAACAACAACTCCATTAATATTTCATCTCCGCAATTAATAGCGTTGAGTTCTTCACATAAATTACTTTTACTGAGAATCTTCTCAAGTTAGCCGGAGAGCATGTACGACTACGGACGTACTTGTACACGTACATACGTACACGTACACGTACACGTACACGTACATAGTTACACGTACACGTACGCTCTTATATACACTATTCTCCGGTACAACGTATTTAATAATTTATCCTCTATGAAAAGAAATCTAGCTCCGAACTTACTTATTTCAAAAGAAAGAAAAACAAAACTGTCACGCACTTTCACGTCTTGCGTACATTCATACATTGTTATATAGCTAGTTCAAATATTATTTATGATTGTTAAAAAAGATTCAAATTTTATTAAGGCTATTTCTAATAACATTACAAGTGACTTCTGGTAGATCACTCACGCATAATTTAGTTCGTATAACGATTAACGAGGAATATTAATCCTTATTATAATGGCGTTTAAGACTATATTTGTGTCGAAACAATTAATCTACTTAGCTGAGTAGGTATGATTCATGTACGCTGTACAGCCATAAAGCCCGGGGATATAACAGTTCGAAGTGCGTAGAAGTTAGGACGTCAGATAAAGCCGCTGAGCTCATTCTCTTTTCAGGATTAGGCTTTTAGCATTACGCCTCATAGACGGACACGAGCCCGGCCGTCGTCACGTGCTCTGAGTACCGGCTACGGAGTACTCTGTCAATGTCGTGACATAATTAACTACTAACAAAATTATTATAAAAAATTGTAGTTAATATTACAAATTTAGTTCTTTTTTATATTTTTAATATTAATTTGCAATTAAGGTTAAAAGCGACGGTCGTGGGTTCGAGTTAATGTTTTCGCTCTAGTAACAAGGCAAGGCGCAAAGCGAATATGTAAATACTGCTATATATAATAATTATTTAAATGTATAACACATATTCAGAAAAAAATGGTCATATTTCTATAGAAAAATGTTTAAGATAAAATAATGAAAATTATAATACGTAAATGGCGTTAAGCTGTGTACACCGTGCTCGGCTCGCTCTACGCACTACTGCACTCTGCATACAGCGCGCGCTGCACAGTACTCACTGCACAGTGCACAGTGCACAGAGTACGCCGCACAGTGCACAGTGCACAGAGTACGCCGCACAGTGCATTGAGCACAATAAGCAAGTTACTAATCTTCTCCGTAAGTAATTTTTAATCCGCTAACAAATAAAACTCTGGGGGACACAAACGACATGGCTAAACAAAACCTACTCCCCGCTGGAATATAGACCTTACCTCCAAAACATTGAGTTCAAATCACATCGGCAGTTGTGTGGGGTATTTGTATAAGTCTCTTAAACACCAGCTTACGACAACATCATTGTCACCAGCTCGCTTGAAATTTAATAAGTTGTATGTATTTGAAATGCGCGGAGAGTAAGCACAACAAATAGGAATGTAATCCTGCTCGGAGACATAAAAAGAGAGCTGGACAAGCTGTCAGTTAGGATAATATAATTTCAAATGAAACATTTAATTTTAACGAGCTGATTTATTATTCAAAGTCAAACTTGTTTCAAGTTAGTTCAAATTTACACTAAGTTACTTTAAGCCGCAGTAAAATTGCTTTCGTTTCATTCATTTTGATAAGTTTATATAAAAGTTCTTTTGAAACTGGAATTCATTTTAAACTTTAGATATTTCTGTGAGCAACTACTAACAACGCCGCACAGAGCGGAGACGGTCAGTAGTCAGGAGTCAGTGTGATATGTGTGCACTGTAAACTGAGGATATTGGCTGTAATGGAGAAAAGTAATTTAAAATGAGTTGGAGTGTCTCCAGTGCCCTGTGTGTGTGTGTGTGTGTGTGTGTGTGTGTGTGTGTGTGTGTGTGTGGGCGGCAGTAGGGCCACGAGCGCACTGCGGGGACGCCTTGACAGTACACACTGGTACTTCATGTATCCTGGCCTCGTTTCTTATGCTCTTATTATTTACTAATTGGCATTTTACTTAATGGTATTAAAGTCTAATCTACTGCCGACTTATAAATATGTTTAGCATATGTTTCAGTTGTTCCTCTGGTGTAATTTTTGAAATTCCTTCGTAGGCAGCCCTACGCCCCGTATAGCTATGGGTACTCGTACTGCATCCACTATCCACATCCAGCAGTATGAATTAATTATGCATACAGCCGCGAGACGCCTGTCTGTCTGCGAGTCGCGAGTGCACGCGCCCGTCGACGCAGGTCCCGCGCCCTATCGCTACCTCCCGCTCCCTCCCTTGCTTCGCTTGACCGACTTATTATTAAATTATTTTTTTTATGATTATGAAATTTGAATCTGAACTAATTAAATTAAATATTTTGAAATATTTTACTACTATATATATAAGTCTATTTTAGTTCACAGATTCTCCCATTAAGTTCTGTTTAGTTCACCGTGAAGTGCCACGTGTGACGTGACACGTGTGACGTGACACGCCTCGGCGAACGGACTGCTCTACAGTATAAGGGCAATAACCACAGTATTACATTCGAGGTACCGAGAGTTTTATGTGCTTATGAATTTAAAAGTATATTTTGTTTTTAGTATCGCTTTATAGAGGCATAAAGTACGATAATTTTTACGGTTGACTGACAAAATGTATATTAAAACTGTCGTAAATATCCGAAAACGATAAAAGCAGGCTACTATCTACGTCCACGAAGGAGGTCGACGAGGTCCCGCAGTGGATTGTACGTACGTAACTACTGCGCTAGTTTGTCTCCCGTGTGTGCGACGAGTTCTGTGTAGGTGTAAAGTAAAGTCGTTATAAGTTTTATATGAGGCGAACGCGACGGGTTGTGAATTTGATTCTTACTCGCGATTTTTTTTTTATATTTTTGTTTCCTTACTCTGGTAATGAGGCAAAGCGCGGCGTTAAGTTCCGCCACTCAACACGCAATGACTCCAGAATGAAAAAAAAGTTAAGAACGTAAGTGTTTTAATGGAAACGAAGTCCCTTAAAACTAGGTTCCCAGGTTCTCTCTGCCAACGCTGATATGTGCGGGAAACAGTGTGAAGCTGAGAAAAAATGATTCTTAGGTTGAATATTTTCATATATTTTAAGCTGCTTAATAAGCAAAACCCTCGAGACCAAATAAGCGAGCGTAATATTTTTATAAAATAAAATAACTTATCAGGAACTAATACTCTAAACTTACTTTCATAAAATAAAAATAATAATTACCCTATTTGTGTATAAACACTTAATACACATTCTATTAATATTTAACTAATTTTTGTAAATGACGGAGTGACAGGTAGAAAAGGTAAAACAGGAATATATGTATATTTGATCATCCTACTCGCGCTAGGACAAGGGAGTACCCATATACTCGTAGATACTGTTTACATAATGAGATGTTTATCGAAGGTCTCGAGCCTGTGACGGAGCCCGCGTTGGAGCCCGTGCCGAAGCCCGCGTTGGAGCCCTACAGGTATAGGGTGAGGTATCACGTCGCGACGCGCCTACAGAGCAGGCCGTAGCTCGTAGGACGGTCCCGCACCGCCCTCTTTCTCCTCTTGTTTACTTTAACTTTTGAATCTTAGTTTACGTAATTGTAGATATAATATAAAAAAAACCTTCTACTTTAGCTATTACGTCTATAACTCATGATTCTTAATACTTTTTCAATAGAGTTGTGTCTACGCACAGCCTCATATAAACCTCAATCAGCAGGACCTTTCAAATCTTGTTTTTACCTTTTATATACATATATTTTAATAAATTTTATTTTACAAAATTTGATCTATAACAAAGTAACTCTCTCGTGCTTGCGATGATTAAACCAATAGCACAGAACCATCTCCATAACAGTGTCAGTACGTCTAATAACCAACTTTATCAAATTGTCGTTATTGGCGGAGTAGTTCACGTACTACTTGTACTTATGTTTTATTGGCACTTAAAGATATTTATTGTTGTACCTTTGCGCACTTAGAATGGAGACTATAAACGATAAACAATAAGTTATCTATATAAGTAACGATTGATGCCGATAGTCACTTTACCTTCTTTGTAAATTATTTCGAATCATTGGATATATTTAATTGCTTTGTGTTTATACTTAATATTATGAAAAGAAACGAGCTCTTTGACGTCCGTCGTGACGTGCCCGGAGTGTCGCTCATATCGCAGTCTCGCCTGTGCTCGACGACATCGAGCCTCATAGAGAACTATATTAACTCGGTCTCGTCTGTATGAGTATCATTTATTTTACTTCAGGTTAGATTTGTTATAACTACAAAATTGATTTATATTATTTAATTTCATATTTTAAAAGATATTGCTATTTAAATTATTGTTACCCTAAGACCTCAGCACTTCTAAGGACGAGCTCAGGCCCCCGGCCCCCGGCTCCCGGCCGGATACGATTGTGATAAAAATCGCCTTCACAGAACAATGCCCGACCTTGTGCCCCCTTTATCGTAAAACTAGAGCACTTACACAAAAAGTGCAAAAACAAAAGACGTACAGAATGGTGTCTTGCGCCTCCACCCACCTCCACTAACCTACTGTACCTGTACAATACAAACTGTTTAAAAATGCACATAGCTCCTTTTGAATAGCCAACTGCTGTTGTTTACTTCCAGAATACGTTTCTTATATCTGCTCTATGTAGATTCCCGTGTATAGTTCGGTACGCGTCGTTACATGCACGCTGAGGATGCCGAGTCAAAATTCATAATGTAATAGTCGACCCGTGGAGAATGAAATGGTTACTAAATTTTATAAACTGGCTACTTAATCTTTAAATATGTCGCGAAAGAACGCCATTACTATATACGTTTTAAAATATTGTAGTCGAATGGCCGATTATAATTATATAAGATTCAGATTAAGTTGCTGTTTCTTACAGTTAACTAGTGGAGTGAACTTAGTATTGTCGTTGTTAAAGTTAAAATTGTAGGTCAACGTGAGTAACTAAGAAAACGTAAAATATCAAAAGTGTATTAAGTTGCTATGAAATGATAATGATAACTAACTAGGTACTGAGATACGTTATATTAGAAAAATATAGTAAATATATTCCACAATGTGTGTCTGAGCAAGTTTCTCCGGTCGGTTTAAGCCGCGGCCTCAGCCCGGCTTACACGTGATTGAGGCGGACGTCCTTCTGCGTCCGCTATACTATAGGCAACTAGTGTATAGTGCACACCACGTGCCACATACACGCGGCTCTAATCCGTAACACTATAGCAATAGCGGTGAGACTGGCGCGCCAGAGTGAGGGACATCTCACTAGTTAGTTAGAGAACCTAATTCCTGTATAAATGTTGTCATTATTGCCCCGTCCGTTTGTCTCTGTCCGCACACTCTCCTATTATGACGTCATTGTTGCTGTGACACACAGACGTACATAAATATTTGCAATGTTATGTATGAGTTTTTATTAATTTTTTGACCCCTCTACAATCTCAGTGGAGTGTCCTTGCGATACAGGTGACACAACAGTTTGTTATATATATTACAATTTAATTTTAAATTTTAAATGTAGGGAGTGTGTACTTAACTCGAAGCGTCTTAACTTTGCAGGTTCCCTCCTCCTAGCCTGCGACTTGCAGGATACAGCGTGAAGCTAAACAATAATAATAAGGAAATTACACATAATTACGGATACATAATTACGGATACTTTGACATATCTTATTTATGTTAGTCTCTTATTACAATCTTTTATTGTGACATATATATTTTATTAATGATGTGACTAGAGACGTGACATATATATTTTATTAATAATTTTAAGCAATAATTGTGTTGTAGTCTTTCTTTGTGTATGAGTTATGTATGTGTTTGTACATAGTTTATGAACTTACATAATATAGGTAATCCAGAAAATTAAAAATTCTGAATAATTAACAAAATAAAGATGGTTGTCAACTGACACCCAATTGAGATAGTCTAGCAGTTCTATTATAATACTTTTCGAATACATTAAATGTTACGTTGTAATATTACATTTGTTTGCAAGAGTGCCTAACCTGGTCCCTCCCGCAACACCCTCCCCACTTAGGACATTAAGATCGACTTTTCACATATGATTGTAATATCTCATTGTAGCAGGTTCCCAATGAGACACCACTTAAGACAGGATGTATCCAACGACATACATGCCTACCTCAGGTCCAAGCTGGAGGCGGTGTGCTGGCTTTCATGACTCACAGTGGCAGTTTGTCAACATTATGTTCTGCTCAGGGCGCTCACTGCATTGCACCACTGAAACCTCTCAACAAAGATTTGTTGATAGATATATGTTTTATTTAAGAACATAAGAAACTGAGTAAAAATTCCTACGTCATTTTGTTATAGATAAAGATTAATATTTATTTTAATGTGATAGTACATTAAATATGACGTTGTAAGCACTAAAGTTCATAACGCTGTTGCTCCCGCTGGTCACGCCGCACGCGGGTTGAGCTCATGAAGGAGAAGCAGCAGGCGGTCCCGACGACAACGCGCGACGCCGGCCCCCAGCGACCGACGACAGTATCACACTACCTAATACTATTTAGACAGAATTTATGTAACGTCATATAGAAACTAACTAATATCCGTTTCGAAACGGACATTTTAAAAAAGAAGTATAATAGTGTTTACTTCTTCAACTTATAGTAGCAAGTTCTTTGATTTTCACGATTATTACACATTTTAAATGGAATTATTTTAACCCCGACGACTTCGACGACGACTTTCGACGTTTCCAAAAATGTGTAAAAATATAAAATATGCGCAATTAATCCGGTTAAAATTATTTCATTTAAAACTTATAGTAGGTTGATAGCGCCCCGTCTTCCATTTCCTGTGCATGTATTTATTAGTAGGCTTCCCCGTAGCCGGCTAACCCGCCTCGGGGCTTCAGACTTGCCTTTAATTTAGCCGTCCGTATCCTCCTCGGCGCGCCCGCTCTGCGCCCTGCTCCGCGTCCGTCACGCGAGCTGCCAGTCCACGTCGTTTATTTGTCAGATCATATTTATTAATCTCCACTTACTTACAGAGCCCTCACTGCCGCCGGGAAGTTACACAGAATGATGTATTCAGTTTCAGTTTCTCTGAAGATCCCCGAAGTATTGATAAAAACAATCCTTTATCAGTAGTCGTGTGGCGAGAGACCCGTAGAAGCGATCTGCTAGCGATAGCACACAACCGCGACCCGACCCCCACGACCCCAACGACCGCCACGACTGCTACGGCACAACGAGGCACACGCACTGACATTTCAAAGATCCTGCACCTCCACGTAGCATTTAATAGTACTATCGTATTGCAATAACGATATCGTATTTGACGCCGTTTTAAATGTAACATTAACTTCTCAAGGTGCAACTAAAGAGAATGAGAAATATTATGTTCAGAGTTCGGTGAATTAAAACCAATTCACCGACGCGTGCAGATCTGTGAAGGAAGCGCGTCAAAGGCCTGGCGGGCCTCCAGCGGGCCTCCAGGGGGCCCGCGGGCGACGGCGCACGTCCACCGCCGCGCCGGACGCCGGACGGTGATTGTACTTTATGAATGTAGAATATGCAGTATGCAACCCAATAGCCCCACCTCTGTGTATCGAGCACACACAGCATACGCCTCATACAGTCGGTGCGGTCGGGAAGGCGTGTGGCATGTGAGATGCGCGCGGTGCTTGTGGAATGAAGTCGCCGGCGAGCGCGCCCCGGGACACCGGGACCCTGGGGAACTCTACGTGTCGGGCAAATAAATTGAATTCACCACTCGACGTAATGCTCTAGGACGGAGGAATGCGAAGACTGTTTCGTGACAGAGATACGTCCGGGCACCGAAAGTAGTTAGGCGAGGCGGTCATCACGAGTGACCCCGCCTGCTATAAAGTACTCTTTCTCACGTGTGATGACAACAAGTAATTGCGCACAGAAAACAAGCGTAGGCTTGTAAAATATTCCATAAATGTATCTTGTAAGCTGCTCGACACAAGTGTAATTGAAAAATAGTATTCACAAGTGAATTTAAATTATAATTACGTTTAACTTAATAATAAAGTAAGTAGGTAGGAATTAAGCGTTAAGTCTCGCAATGAACAGATCTCAGAGCTGAATACGAGTGTATCTGGTGAGTGGAGTGTACTGTCCTCGAGGTCGTCGGTGCTCGTGCTCGTGGTCGTGGTCGTGAAGTATAAGTGAAGGGGGCGCTATAATGGCATCTTAATGTCGCGCCAAACCACCTCCTGTCATTGGATATGGTCCTGTAGCGCCACACACACGTGTGCGTGTCACACACGCACGCACACATACGCGTGTCGCATCTCGCAGTTAACATTACCATTAAATGACTTGTATGACGTCGTTTCGTTAATTTACACAACATCCATACCGCGGTGTCATACTGTCACACACGACACGACACGAGCCGCACTCTGCACTCTGTGAGAACGTTATATTATTATTGTTCAAAACTATTAACAACCCTTGAATACCAACTATTATTTCATTCTTTTATCACTGATTTGGGTCGTCTCCAAGTTTCAATACGTTCTATCAGCACACCGCTCTCAGCGCCGATTTGCCTCGACTGCACGAGGACTGAGTACTGACGCCATGTCACGTATTGTGTACTCAATATTTGCAAAAGAAGCGAAGTGATTATAAAGACGTCATTATTGGTGACAATGATGAATGAACCCATTCACAATGATACAAAAAAGGCTCAAATAACTAACCATACCTCTATTTATCATATTTCAATTTACGTTTCTGTAGATATTTCAAGATTAATATTTAATTACAAAATTTTTTATATTCTATACATCAATTTTGTATACAGTTTAAACTACAATATTTATTGACAAGCTACTAGCGGGTTGCTGCACCAGTAATAGTTTTCTCTTAAAAAGCAGATGCTCCGTCGTGGTCTGTTGCCGTTCACCGTGTTCGTCGCTCGTCGCTGTCACGAGTAACGAGCGCTTCACTCGCCACCAATTAAAGCAGATGCCAAAAACATTGAACGCACTCCATAACTGACAACGTCCCCCCTGTCCCCTTTGCTCCTCACCAGCCCCCCGGGCCACCCCCAAGCCCCGGGGCGCCGCGTAAAAAATAATTGTTTACGTTTTATTTCACCCTTATCTGGAAATAGGTGCCCTTCGACTTTAGTTCCTATAAAAAATAAGCCCAACCCGGCCCCAAGAGCGGTCGCTCGTCGCCGAACAATCATTTTATTGTATAGCCTTTGCGCCATTGTTGACGACGAGCAATACTAATTATTCAATAAAGTAACTCACTGTATAAACTATGTGTGCCTACTGTGATTTGAGTGCATTAAAAGTGTCCCAATACAACACCGAGTTAAACACCACATTCGTATCATTAGTTATGTATAAAATACAAAATTTGACCTTTACAATTTATTTATGATAAAAGGCTTAAAATGTATCTTTACATAACCTTCATATTCAGTCGTATGTTCCTTATATTATCCTTATATGTTCGACATCATTTAAAATTAAGATAATACTTAATTCTTAAAATCATAAAAAAATACATATTAATTTACAATATAAAAACTCCTCAAATTTATGCAAATCATTGATTCAACAATAATAAGCATAAATTTGAAGGGTGAACAACTGAGCGAGCTCTGTCTATCTCAGTCAGTCGGCTTTGATAGCGATACAGGCTGGTGCAAACGTTCAACTAGCACCCAGCTACGAGCGACGAGCGACGAGCGGTGAGTGGTGAGCGGTGAGCGGTGAGCGGTGAGCGGTGAGCGGTGAGCGACGAGCGGTGAGCGGTGAGCGGTGAGCGGTGAGCGGTGAGCCTCAGCAGAGTCGGAACACAAAAGGGGGCCATTAACGCGTCTACTCGTATTCTATAGATAATTTATAGTAGAGCGGCAATGACGGTGATTGTGATCTCCGCCTTCGTCGGTGTAATCACTTTTATTGCGGACTGTTACTGCACGTAATAAGCACGTGCTGCACACACACACACAAACATACACACACACATGCGCACAGTGCGCGGACTCACTCGTACTTATAAGTAGCTGGCGACAGCGTCCAGTACAGTAGATATATATACAACTAAATGAACTACATACTCTTATTAATTAAAAACAAAATAAGAACATATTTTTTTCATTAATAACACGCACATACTACACGAACACGTACGCAAGTAGAGCGGTTATCCTATAATCTCTTTGTAGAGCCGCACCAGCTCTCAGTCAGTACTCAGTAACAACGCGCGCGAGAGGTAGCGCTGATAGCGATTACGGTTTCTTTCTACGAAAGTGAGATCGAGTGCGACCTGGCTATTAAGCCTTTAATACTTCAATCACTCTACTACTCATATCAAAGCCTAAAGGATATAATTATATATAACATTGTCGAATCTAGAGTTATTTATTAGTGGGAGGGGGGTGGAGTGGATATGTGTACTTTTTCAGGCCGTTAGCTTCCAACAGATGTACCTACGCCCATGAGCTATGATTATCTAAATATGTACTTGAGTAGAATTTGAAATCTGTGAAATAATACAATTATAATTGACCACCGAAGCTGAAATTTATGGAACTATTAGTCCGTAAATATTATATTTAAAATTTAAGCTTACTAGCGTAACGTATTTTGATCCAATTTTAAACAACTTTTATGACATCTGTCAGGAACCCACCTAAAGCGTCCGGTAATAATAAGTATACATTTGGTACATTATTCTTAAAGACATTTAAATACAAGCGTTTTTTAACTAAAGTTGGTGCTACTTCTGAAAGGGCTCACTTTCAAGTTAGTAAGACGAGTGACGAGTGACGAGCACTGCGGACAATTATTGTTAAGGTCCAGTGACATTGACGTAACGTATTATAATATCGATGTGGTCAGCAGTTTTTTATAATTATTTTATAATAAAAAGTAAGGATATTCCTTGAATACTTAGCTCAACTATATCATTTTTAATATATTATTCGTTTAGAAGCCAATTAATAAAATACTTTCATTAACATATTATTTACACGCTTATCAGTTTTACATAAAAAATAGTCAGTAATTAAAATGAAATATCACGTTATACAAGAATCATTAATTCACTCAATAAATCATGTATAAAATATGCAAATAAAACGTGTGAGTATATTACAAAATATCTGTAGCTGTATAATATAATCTTGGTATATGTATGTATATATATATATATATATATATATATATATATATATATATATATATATATATATATATATATATATATATATATATATATATATATATATATATATATATATATATATGTCACACAGGCCGGCCGAGGCCGGTCGTGGCGCAGCGGCACAAAGCGGCTCGAAGAGATGAAATATTTACTTAAATTTATATTTCCATTTCTTAGCTCTGGTGTCGAGGCAAAGCGCGGCGTTGAGTTCTGCCACTTAACACGCAATGCCTCCGGAATTCGGCAGAAAATGGGGAACGGAGTGTCTTTCACTACGTTCCGTCTGCCTACCCTGCAGTGTGCGGGATACAGCGTGAAGCAGTTTTTTTTATTTTTTTTTATTTTTTTACACTCTCATACACAAGGTAACAAAAAGCCTGACGCATTTTAAATCGTATCGACAAAATGATTGATCTATATATTATGAATAATTACTGCATATATTTAATCATAAAAATTCGCAAAATAAATTAATATGACCTTATTCTTACGATTACAATCTAAAACATATATACGTATGTATCAACAAAAAATCTTAGCTCCTATAAATTCAAATTCAAAATATTTTTTATTTAAATAGACTCTTATAAGGACTTTTGAATCGTCAAATGAACATATAAACAAAGAGATAAAACCCACCACCGGTTCGGAAGGCAGTTCTGCTGAGAAGAGCCGGCAAGAAACTCAACAGTTGCTCTTTTCAATCATCTTCGGAAGACTAATCTTACGATAAGTTTGTAATAAAGATTTAAGCTGAGCACCGAATGTCCACATGTCGTGTACTAAATGACGAGCATACGTTACCGATTTCATTTATATTGTATTGCACGTCGCACGTCGCGCGTCAGTAACGACACGTTGTCCGTTAATAAGCAATTAATTATTTGCCAAATAAGTTCCCAAATAATTGCTTTTTATATTGTTTTAAGTCGTTCGGTTTTTTTTACTTCTAATAGTAAAACTTGAACTCCTCTATTTGTAAAACAATTGTAAACAAACTCTATTTCCCGTTCTGGCAAGATACAAGTGCGCGATGACTTCCACCACTCCACAAGTAATGTCTCGAATTCAAGCAGAAAATAGAAAACGGAATTTCTTAACACTATTTACTGTCTATCTATTCTGTTATTCAGAAAAATTCGGTCACATTTATGTCGTAATTTAAATTTCGACTTAAAAACCTGGATTATATTTTAGGTTATTATTCTTGTTCATTGATACTTACAAATAATGTACGTAGGCTATACGTTAAAATGCATAATTTGCATACAAACACTCAATATAGCTCTATATAGAGCTGTATTCTATTATAATTCTGTTTTACAGCCCGCGACACCGCGACCTGACAAATAGTGCACTAAAACATTTTATTACAAACGGCTGGTATACTTTACATTGTGAGCAACTCTATCGTGTAGAGCTCGGACACACGCTACGATAACTAATTACCTCCTCACTCCTCATTACCGACCGACTGTTGGGGATGTACTTGTATAGCGAGCAGCTGTAGCTGTACGACCCGTACAGCTATAGGCTGTTTGGGGGGAACCAAGTGGAACTTTAAATAAGGAACCAGATTATTTTCAATTTTTACTCATCCCGCTGGATTAGCAGAGTGAACTGCTATGTCCGCTGAAATGCCCGCTCATATACGAGTATGAACTAGATCTGAACAGGCAGTGTAGTATTTATAATTGAACTATACTATCTCTACTTTACTATCCCTCCTACCATGTTTCGTGTAATGTTGTGCTTAAATACTGAAACATTATCAATTGTTAGGTTAATTTACTTTCATTCATTTGGCTTATTTTGTTAATAAATTTATTGGCAGTTATGATATTTATAGCTAATAATAATTTACAATAATGCGATTTGCGAGGGCACATTGCGCTGTAGATTATTAATAATTTGGATATGATTGGGTCCGCGACGCGACGCCGCGCGCCGTGCTGCTGTGTAAATAATAGACACCCTCCAGTACCGATAACAACTTAGTGAACCGCTGCCTGATTTTGATTAAAACTTCGTACCAGCTTGCTTATGATAGTTCTAATTTTATTTACAGAAAAGAAGCTTTTAGTTCTTTAGCTCCTGAACATATTTTTGATTAAAATTTAAAGTATTAGTATTTAATATTTAAACATCCATACTTGAGGAAGAATGGCACGAGGTATTTAATGAACCTACGTATAAAAGTAATATAATGATACCGATATACTTGTACAGGTAAATTTTAACAAAGCCCGAAACGATGAGCATAGTCGTATGTATGTACATGTAAGTAAGTCGTACGAGATATTTTTATGTATGAGCTGTTACATACATATTTATTGACGTTGATTGATGGAAGTTTCACGGTTAGCGAAATGTGCCGGCGCCGACGCGATGTGACATTCGGAGCGAGTGTATGTAAGCAGGTTATCTGTTTATTAAAGGCGCAGTGCTACCGGATGGGAGTGCTGCCCACCACGTACCTGCTCACATGTGTGTATTATGTTATGGCAAATGTGACGAATTGAAAAATATTAGTCATGTCACAAGAGGCGGAACGAGATGCCGCAGTGTGGGAGTCCCAGCTGGTAGCACCATCCACCAACCGCATAAACGAAAATAAAAAGACACTTGATAATACGCATAATATATTTCATTAAAGCATACAAACTGTTTCTCTAGTTCTGTTATAAATTCATATTAAAAAGCATCGTGAAACCCGTTTATCTGTGTGTATACTATTAAACATAATTTGCATTTTCTTTGTAATTATACCTATATAAGTTAGAGGTTGATGTACAAATATTTACTCGTTACGATATATTATAAATGACACAATATACACATAAGTATCACCCCAATGGGCAGTGAGCACAGTGACAGTCATCTATAAAATAAGATTACCGACTGTCTCCCCCCCAGTCCCCCTCATTTCCCGTGGCTCCCGCGGGAGCCGCTATGCCCTAGATTCGGCACAAACATGGATGGACTTCGGATTTTCGGAATGCTATTTGACGTCTGAATTACTACGAGGTCCAGAATAGCGAAACAAGAGTATTTTTTTATTTTTGTTTCTAATATGCGTTTTCCACGTAATACATATAGAAAATCACATAAACTACAGCATAAGAACGTGTGTATGCCACATATAGTTGCAACTTAGGGGCACAAAGTGTGTACTGCAAACTCGACTAGTTGTGGGTTCGATTCCCAAAATATTTATTTAAATTTATACTTTCATTTCTTCGCTCTAGTATCGGGGCAAAGTGCGGCGTGAGTTCCGCCACTCAATAAAAGTGAGGAACGGAGAGTCTTAACACTAGGTTCTCTCTGCCTACCCTGTTGCCTAATACGTAAGTAACACTAAGTATTCGTACAGTAGGTACACACACACAGACACAGACAGACGAACAAGTGAAGTTAACGAGTGCCATAATATCGCACAGTGAGAGCGTTGCAGCAATTTGAAAGCGGAATTGGACGCTTTAGTTGGCAGTAGACAGTAGTGCCGTACATACATACATACATACATACATAGATACATACATACATACATACATACATATATACATACATACATACATACATACATACATACATACATACATACATACATACATACATACATACATACATACATACATACATACATACATACATACATACATACATACATACATACATACATACATACATACATACATACATACATACATACATACATACATACATACATACATACAAACTCTAACAGCGCGTCACTGGTCACCCGACGTCACCCGTCGTCACTCAGCGGCGCCTGACAATTGCGCCCATTAGGGCGAGCGCAGGTCGCGTCCGGTCACCCTGCCGGCTAGCGGCTGTACAACTCCTTGATGCTACGAGAATGCTTACATGTACCTACCTACATGATAATATGACCACAATATAACCATACTCGGTTTTTCATATAAACAACTAATCCACATTACTATTATATATTGATATAATATAGGTAACAGGTAAACGAGGTATATCTGAAGAACCTTCATTGAAGCAATGTGCTTTCATTCTTACGCACATTTAAATAAATTATAATACACTACATATATGTCTTCTTCTTTCTTTATTTTTTATAACGCTTTATCAAGTACATCATTACTATTTGTTAGAAGAGATCTCATTTCCTTAAATGTACTTCAAGAGCTAGGCGCTCTCACACCTGACGACATACGAAATACTGAAAACTAAAAGAATGTATAAATTATGAACTAAATAATAAAAACGATCGGCGATCGTGGAAAAGGAATGAGCTTTTACATAACAATTCGTTTCACTTCAATGCTGACATTGGAGAATGGAAATGAGTGGAATGAATCTGACGTCAATGTTAATGTTTCCCCATACAAGATGTTTTTTAAAAAAAGATGATCAACCTGTAATGTCCAGAAGTAACCACATAAAAATTAATACCGAGCAAACCGTGGAAGTTGTAGTTTCTGGAGTTTAGCCCATTTTAATAAAAATTGTAATAAAAATTCAAAGGCTTCTTCTCTCAAATAACGTACAAAATGAGAGTAATAATTCATTTCCAATTTCAGGACCGGCAAGGATGGTTAATGTCGTGTCGCTGTGAGTACGAAAGACGCCGGAAATAGTACTAGCCCCTCGACCTGCCTACTAACTACTATCCACTACCCACTGCTTACTGCTCGTGACCACGCACGACTACAAGACAGCGGATACCAATTATGAGGCTTTATGAATACAGACGCGCACTCACCCGCGTGCACGACACTGTACACTATAACACTCCACACTCTCCACGAAAAGTCTGCAATAATTATGTGATTCTTAACAAGCACAATTACTGTTATGTAGCTCGAGTGTCGAGTGTCGAGTGTCGAGTCGAGTGTCGCGGTGCACGCCGCCGCAAGAGTGCTCTCTCACGCATCAATGGTGTTTCTATTACAACGCATCAAAGTCACTTGCGATCTTACAATGTCATCTCTAAATATCATTTGAGTGTAAATATTAAAGTACAAAAATGTTTTGACGTGTATAAATAACTGCCATCCAATTAAGTATTTCAAAACTAGTGAGCAACCGAAGTTTTTGTTTCAGTTTCGGTTTTAACCAGTTTCGGCCAAAAATGACAGTTATGTGGTCATTCAGTAACAAAATCAACCGATCTATTAAATAATAATAAATAATTAATATTGCAATAACAGTGTCTAAAAATAAAATAAATAAATAAATAAATCAGCTTCATATCGCTATATCCATTTTTTTTTAATTTAGTGTTAAGACACTCCATTTCCCACTTTCCACCGAATTTAGGAGGCGAGTCGAATGGAAAAATTGAGGTATTGTGACCATCTCAATTTTTTTCAGTTTGTCTTTAATCATTCTTTATATAGAAAAGTTTCAATTTTGGCCGAAATCCAAGCTGAAGGTCGATTTTGGTTTTTGATTTCGGCTAAAAATGATTTCTTGTGGTTGTGGTCGGACACTTTTTTTTATATAAAATTACAAGGCAAACGAGCGATCATCAACAACATCAACTGTGCATGCGTGTACGTCACACGTAGCTACTACCTACGCTAGGTACACGTTCACCGTGTAAGTACGAATTGACAAACCAACTATTTGTAGATTGCGACAGATAAGAAAACCATCATGACGAATATGACATATATTGATCATCTATCATCATTCATGTCATCATCCCGTCACCGCCGTCGCTCCCTCTCTCCCCCCACAACAAATTGCAACAATCAAATTGCAACAATCTCGACTTCATTTGCGACTTCCTGTCCATGTTGTTGTACGATGTTTTTGTGTAATGCAAAATTACAATAAACTTATGTACAGACGTCAAGGAATCAAATATACACGTATATAAGAAAATATACCTACTATGTGTATACTGTAAATGTAGATGTTGTTGGAACAGCATTTACTCAATACGAAGTGTTTCTTGTACATTAAAGAACATTGAATAAATAGGATTGCCAAAATTGTAGTATAATTAATTGTACACGATCCATTCATTAAGTAAATCTCATTTCTTTCGAAATACTATTCTATTGGAAAGTAATAGACCATCCATGGATACACCTACATTCGTATACTCTTACTGGGTAAACAGGTGTCAACTTACATACGCAACGATACGAAGGAAATATAGAATATTATATAGACGTTGTTGAATAAAATTTAGTTATATTACGAGCTTCATACGAGTATGCTGCTTGATGGATAGTGGTCAACATTTACAGAAATAAAGTTAAGGGATAGCGCAGCGTTGGGTTCCGCTACTCAGCATGCTGTCTCTTGGTACTTGGTTCTCTCCCTCTATAAGCGTGGAGTTTGTAATTTAATTATTTCTGTAGTGTTCAAGTTGCTTGCTTCGTTCGCTTCGGTACTAAAGTAGTCGCACAATGATGGGGGTAATCTGCGGTGTAGTATCAGTAGCGTCGCCGGCTGTGGACGGTCTGTTGATCAGATCTCCTTCAAGACGACACCAAGTAGATGAGAACTTTGTGATCGAGCTTAAGTTTTACTTAAATAAATTTTGTCTCTACATTCCACACTTGAACTTTTAATACAGTAACATCCTGCATATAAGATACTGTATAAGGTACTGCTGTACCGCACACGGTCAATGTTTGCGGAACATGTTTTCTATGGTTGCAATAATACAGAAAAGAATAACATTACGTTTACATTTAATGGATATTGCGTTATTTATTTTAATATATAATTTTTTGATACCACTTACATTTTACTTAAGTTTCATGTGTTTTCAACTTCTATACTACTGTAGGAATACTATAGAATCGAAGTATATTGTTAAAGCATTATTTAAGTTATTTAAATTCTCAGATCGCTTTTATGCACCCTCTCTCTTACTGACCTGGTGTTTTGGCGATCAATATGATTTAATTTAAAATCTCGCAACCCTCGAAAAGATAGTCGCTATATAAAAAGACTATACACCCAAGCAAATAAACTAAAATTTAATGACACAGAATATACCGTGGTTCAGCTTTAGTGTTTATAGTAAAAGCAAATAATTGTGACTTCAAACCAGAAAATCCACGTAATGTTTCAGTCAGAGATAGGCAAATACGTATATTATATAGTGTTGTTTGTTTAATAAATGAAAAGGAGGAAAATGACGGGAGCACTTCTCACTCCCCCGTTCCGTAAATTAAGTGGACCTTTAAAAATATTCGCTCACTTCACCGGCATCGGCCGCTGATGAGCGTGAAGAGGGAGGTGACGGAGTCCCTTCAGATTTCACCCCGACGCGACGTAAAGCGACGCGACGTGACGTGACGGGACGACGCCATACAGCGTCGTACTACAACTTGTATATAAATAAATAAGGCTCGATCATTATTTATAGCATGAACCGATACAATTTAAATTGTCTTTTTGAGATAGAGCCTAGATGCTGTTATTCAAAACAAAACTCGTTACAGAAGTATTCTATCTAATCACTTTTATAAGCAATTTTAATGTGACAGCTTCTTACGGTCCAAACGTAAGTTGTTACGAGTTCATATGTGAAAGATTGAATACGTGTGGTAGACATCATAGACTAACCAATTGCATTACTTTGATGTCCTAGCAATTGATCGCTGGAGGGCGAGGGCGAGGCCTCAAGTGAGACTGCAGATCAACAGAGACTTTCAAAAGAAAGACCTCCGTGACACGCTCCATGTCCACGAGTCAAAATACATTTTTTCAGGGAATATCGTATTAAGTGCGTAAGGTGACGTAAGGTGAGCAGCTGGTGCTTACTGCTCAGGTATAGTTGTCATTTAACGATTTAACATTTTGTTACACTGTGATAGATGGACTATGTAATTTTTTTTCTGTTAGAAATGATCTTAGTTTGAGTAATATATGTACATTTTAATGCAAACCTCAGCATAAAAATACTATTTTATATTATCCTTGTATTACGAGCAACGGTATCTAGTCCAAGCGACTAAAAACTACTAGCACTACTAAAATATTGTTTTCATTGAAATCGAAAACGTGTCCATATTTGAAAAGGAAATGAGATGATAAAAATGTTTCAATAATTCAAACAACAACAAATAAGATGTAATCTCCGCGTGCGAGGTGCTCCTTAAACTATAATAGTTTAATCAGCGAACTGAGCACGGCTCGTGAGTGAAGGAAGGAGTGCTTTATAAAGAAAACTCTCGATGGCTTTTCACTGATCCATACACGCTATGCGCTGCTGTGCTGCTGTGTGCACTGTGCACTGTGCAGTGTGCAGTGTGCGGTGAGCACGTGTACGTGACGTTTAAGAGATTCATTATACCGGAGTTATCACACTAAATAACGATTCAACGCAATATGAGACGTATCGTCGTGTATTACGGTCGTTAATCGCGCGAAGTGCTGCGCCCGCGCCTACGGGCGACGGCCGACACGGCTGGCCTTTTGATATCGCACAAAAGATGACAAATATGACAACACGAGAGCCGCTATTCTCCGCAAATGATAGCTTCATCTAACTAGGTCAAACAGACCCGAGGCTGATATGCTTGTGTACCTGCGCAGCCACTTGGAATGTAGGTATGTCGTGAAAAACTCCCATACGGTCAGCACTCAGCCCTCAGTCTTCGGAATAGGTCGACCCGTGGGTGCGGCGCCTCCGACCTGCACCTAGGACACGAACATCGTACATACCTACATGTAGACTCACTAACTCGCAGTTATTTATCAAGTGTGTAAACAAAAATTATAATGTTGCTTACAATTATCTAAACTAGAGCCTAATTGGAATTTTATTAGAATAAAATGTTTAATTAATAAAAAAAAACTAATAGAAATATCGCACAAAAGAATCGTCTTAAGAAAAGGATCATATACAAGTATATATACTCACGTATGTTTGTACATGCTTTTGTAACATATAACTACAATTTGTGGTTTTGTACATCGAAGTGTGAAATGAAGAATACCGTGAGTTTTTTATTAAGAATAACAACTTACACACGCTCACGGGTGTCCGAGCCTTTTTACGTGAAGTTTTACATTATCAAAAAAAAAAAAAAAAAAAATCAAATTAGAGGCCGGTCGTGGCGCAGCGGCACAAGGTGTGACTGTAAACCGACTGGTTGTGGGTTCGATCCCCACTCGAGGAGATGAAATATTTACTTAAATTTATATTTCCATTTCTTCGCTCTGGTGTCGAGGCAAAGCGCGGCGTTGAGTTCTGCCACTTAACACGCAATGCCTCCGGAATTCGGCAGAAAGTGGGGAACGGAGTGTCTTTCACTACGTTCCCTCTGCCTACCCTGCAGTGTGCGGGATACAGCGTGAAGCTGATTTTTTTTTACATTATACTTTACTGTTTTAAATTATAATGAAGTTTTATATATAATTATATATGTAGTGAGAAAAAAACAAAACAACGAACCTAGCCCTTTTTTCTGCCTTTGGATAAACAACAACAACACTGGCATAAAAAACAGTTTCTTTTCAATTTTCTTTCCTTCGTCGAATGCGTCGATGCTTGAAAGGACATTGATCAATGGCGAGGCGATCGGGAGCCTCGGACGGCGGACGGCGGACTCCAATATGAATAAATATCACATTTTATCAGAGTTCCCACTCCCGAATATAATATAATCAACAACTCATATAAAAATGGTTGTACATAAATACGTAACTAGTTTCAAAAATAGTTTTAAAAAGTGGCACTAATCTTGTATAGACTTTTTATATAATGTTCGTAGACTTGATTTCGACAGACCGATCCCTCCTAGATCTAGGAGGGATATCCATGTGGCAGGGGCTCATCTGGCGCTCGGGACTTACTACCATCCGTCCGTCGCAAGCGTGTCGCTTACCTCGTTCCTCGTGAGTCGGCCTGTGTGACTGTGACTGTGACGTGACGCGGGGATTTGTCAGCTTGCACACGATTTATGTAGCATGTTTAATCAACGATGGTGTGTCTTTTTTTTTATGGAAAAGACACGGCAAACGAGCGTGCGGGTCACCTGATGGTTAGTGATTACCGCCGCCCACGACCCCGTGCAACCCCAGAGGAGTTACAGGTGCGTTGCCGGCCTTTAAGATGGGTTGGGCGCCGGGGCCCGGCATTACCTGATGCGAAACGCAGTGGCATAAAGCCACTACTTCACGCCGATTTTAAATGCCGGGGGTGGTAATGATCCGGTTGAGTCTGCCCATGCGTGTTGCCATTGCTGGCAACGTGACTCTACCACACGTACTTTAGTCGCCTCTTACGACACCACCAGTACCAGGATGATCCTATTCTAGGCCGGGATCACACGGCAAAAAGTGTCTAAGTTTGATAATATAACAGGAGCAACATATTCATAATAAAAAACAAAAGTAAATTTCCGAGGTTTATTATATTTATAGATACAGTACTGTAGTATAGTACTGTACTACCGTAGTGCAGACACTTTAATTAAATAAAATGGATGTGAAACGAGTAAATAAAGTTTAATGAGTAGCGGGCAAATAATAATTCCGCGTGCAATCACTGAGAGGGATTAAAATTTCATAATCGAATTGCCTACAGCTATTGTGCGTGTTTACTGCACGCGGGAGGCGGCGGTCGGGGGAGTCGGGGGAGGTAGTGGGAGTGCAGGAGGTGGTATCGTCATCGGATTAAATTAATGTAATCTAACAAGGTCGCGCAGTGCCTGCGTGCCGCGGCGCGGGTGCTCGTGTCGCATTCAGAGGCATTCGAGCTGAATCCTCCTCCCGCTCTCTCCCACTCCCGGCCTCGCCAGCGACCGCCGTCACCACTCCGCTGCGCCGCCAGCGACTGAGTTATTAATACTTACGCGTGCGTGTACTCCATTTAATGAGCGAGCTCTCCTCGCTTTGATCATATCTCAGCTGCTGTATTGTGGGAGAAGTACGCGCTTATAGTTAGGAAACTCTTTAGTAGCCACCTGATGCCGCACCTATAGGTACCATAGGTATTTATATGTATTTATTGTGTTAAAATTTGATATAATTGAGGTAGTCGAATGTGATAGTAAAATATAATTTGGATATCTAAATCTAAACATGTTATATCACCATATTTTGCACGTACATATGAAACATATTGGCTTATTGCCGCTTGCGTCGGTTCTGTTCGCACTTCTATGTTTGCAGGCAATTTATTACGTTGTTGCAACAGGAGAGCCTCAATAAAAAGAGGTTTTAACGAGCCGTGAACAGCAACATGGACGCGAGGCGCAAGATCCGTAATGCATGCAACATGTCTAAAACAACGAGTGTTCGACAGCCTTTAGTAGTAGCCTTTATTGTGAGAATAATAATATGAAATTGCGTTTGCCGCAAAAGAGCGGCGACCGACGCCGGACCTGCATCCCGTAACGTGCGCAGACAAACGCTTGCGAACCGACCAAACAACCACGCGTTGTTGTAACTTATCCCCTTTCCCGAAATGTAATTTATTCAACTAAAATTGCAATTACAACGTAAAGCGCTCCTTTGAAGTAGAATATTCAAAAAGAGTTAGTTTCCTCCCCGACGTGACCGACACCGCTCCGCAATAAGCCTGCGATAAACAACGAGCGCGGAGACGAGTATTAATTGAACGTAATTTATCGGATCGTTTATTCTAGTTCATGACGCTCCGGAGCGCCGCGTCGTAGCCACGTAGCGCGTCTAGGAGACGAGCGACGGGCGACAGGTGACCACTTCGGCACATTTGTATGTTTATATATATTGTAGCCCGATCTACGGCCGCAAGCCTAGGTTCGAATTCTCCAGGGAATGCTTGCCGCCGACGACATCTTCTCAAGCAGCCACGTACCATTAGAGTACCCTCTTCCCTACCTAACTGGTATATCCCTATAGAGGCTAGTATTTTTATTTATTGACAGCCACGTTGAATTTAAATTACACAAATATATATTTAAAATAGAGACCGACAAAATAAACATTAACGTTAAGGGTTGATACTCCCGTAACTCCCTTACTGTAAGGATAAGACAAAAAAATTGTGTTATGCTATTTCGTGTAAAAAGTAATACAATCATAGAAAAATAATGTAGTTTGTCGAGTTAGATAGACTTTATATCAGACAAGAGATAAACAATAGGTTAATACCAAAACATAATACAAATGATCGAATTCGAACACGGCGGCCGCTTAGGTAATCTTGTGGCCGCTCCTGCGAAAGCGTACACCGTACAAAATACACGAAAACTACCAATTACTAGAACACGTGCGAGGCCGCGTGGCTCTACATCCGTGCCTTACTCTACCTGGTCTGCGACGCTATAAGGAGATGGCTCCATTGCGCATTTGAGTTTTTAATAGAGCTGTAAGTATCGCGGCGCGGGGGACCCCGTATTGCTCGTTATGGAAATATTTCTCATTAATTTCTAGCACGCCATTAGTATGATGGAATTTTTGCGAATGGTTAGTTTCACCGGCAGTGACGTCCGCGTCCCGGCGGGAGTCCCCTCGCCCCCTCCCCCGTGCTCAGCTTCACTCCCCCTCGCGTCCTCTCGTGCACGTGTTAATCAGTGCGTGTGCAAATGCCCTCATTAGCGCTCGACGCCGTCCGCTGACCAGAGACCACCCAGCACCGCCTCGACGCCCTCCTCGGCGAGCCAGGCCTGCGTGCTCGCGGTGACTACATTGTATTAATTTGGATTTAATTACATACTTAACAATAAAAAAAATATATATTTTACAAAAAAATACTATGATCTTTAATTTGTAATTATTGTTTTAATAATCAGAACTGATGGACAACTAAAATGACTTCTAATATGATTTTTTTACGACATTATCGTAATTTCTATAAGAATTTTTGATTATTTCGAAAAAAAAAATACGAGCAATGCTGATATTTGATTTATAAAATATACATAAAGTTAACTAGTTATTATACGTATATATTTTTGTAATATTACATTTTTTTTACGTTATGTTTTATGGTTTATGTTATATTTTTAAAACACTGATAAATGTGCTGATATCAGTTAATAATTTAATTAACTATTTCAGAAACAGCCTTAAATGTTAAATTATTGATTTGGATATTGATTCATAATATTCTTTGTAAAATAACAGTAATGATTGCATATTAACTCCTGTACAGTTTTTAAATTAGTTACATATATTATTAGATAAATGTACAATTGGTAAATATGTGGTTATTACAGTGTAGTGTGTTTTTAGGCATTTTTATATAGATTTATTTCAAACGAATGAATCAACCAAAAAATCTTTGTATTTACTTGATATTTCTTTCAAGATTAAATCGTTCTTTATCTCTGTGTTTTTAATTTGTTACGACTTAAACTTAACTGTTATGATTTATGAAGTTAATCTCCATTAACAATTCAATTTTGTTTACTTTATTGTATAAAATATTGTATAATAGTGCTTCAAAAATATATATTTTTATCAACAGTCATATAACGAAGACGTTTCGAATGTCATTCTTTGGCCAAGAATCTTACCAGCGCGATTGCTATATAACATTCGCAGGCAAACTAATGCCTTGAGTTAATTTCAATGACGATAACTTATTTTAATCAACTGATTTTAATAAGACAAACATTAATTGTTAAGTTGAGTTAAAATAAAGCTACTGGTGAAACTTTTTAGTAAATCGGTTCAGTACTTTCAGAGAAAATTGACCATACATATCGACAGAGATACGCCTGGATACGGTGTTAATTTGAAAAAAAAATGTATTATCATATTATTTTCTAAATTGAACGTGAATATTTATCTCGTATATAGAAGAGATCTTGCTATTAAGAGGTTATATCTCACTTTTTTGTCAGCAACTTAGTTAATTTATTCAATCCTTAATTATATGATTAAACATTTTAATATCAATTTTGAACATAACTGTTTAACATTGCAAATATAAACAGATTGATATGTATTTGTGGCGAGGATTTACGACCTTGCTGACATCGCTGCTGATCTGCTTGACCTCGATTAGTTTTAATTCATCCAAATGTCGTGAATGCGCGCTCAGAATAATACAATACTTTCCTTTAAGACATTCCTTTAGAAACAGAGTGTGGTCGACCCGAGGTGTGCTACAACCACAGACTGTGTGTGTGTGTGGGTGTGTGTGTGTCAGCCGTCAACGACGCGGCGGTAAAACTAGAGCTATTACAGAGCTCACGTACCGCGTACATTTCATTGAGCAATAAAATCTCCGGTTATGGCAATTCAATACCAGCACAATGCGTGATAAGAGCTGGCGGTGGTGAGGAGAGGGGGAGTTGAGGGGGAGGATGAGGCAGGGGGCACTAGCTAGTAGCTAGCACTCAAGCGATAACTGGCGTGAGGCGTCTCGCACTCGTAATGTGCCATTAAGTGCACCATGGGGGTGATCCCATACTTCGACACTCTGATGCAACTATGTCAATATTACGAGCAAACTTACACCACAAGTCGGTGTTGTTGTCGAGCTGTGCGTATGTTATAGACCGAGTCATGAAAGGACCATTTTTAGGATTCCGTACCTCAATAAATAAAAATGGAACCCTTATACGACGACTTTTACTATGAGTACTGCCCGTGGACCTACAGTTATGAAATTTTGGCAAGAAATGAGAACTTGTAGTACGAATTAAGCAAAAAAAATCCAAAAAAATGCTTGTATCTCTCCCCGCGCCTGGTCAAATGTAGCTTTATAATCACATAGCCAAACAGTGACTTAGCAATATTCTTAATGTCCATTCAATATGATATAATGTAGTTTAGATAATAATTAATCAGCTGGTCCAATATAGTTTGATCATTATACATAATTCATAATTCCTGGGCATTATAAATAATGTTCTTATTAATCACTTGGTCCACAACATATACATGTTGAACACTTATTACATGTTGCGCTGACCGAATCGATCAACTATGGATTTATTGATTAAGCCTCCATATTACTATTATATCTACATATAGAGGTACCGAGATTTATTTACACTTATCTTATGATAGTTCCATGAACATACGACTGGGAACATCTTACGATGCATCCGTCTGCAACAATGTACCGCGAACTCGAGTGTCTCACGCCGAGGACGTACTGCAGCCGGAATAAAGGCATAGCGATGTAATAGCGATGTGGTCGGTGGCATGTTGTGAATGTATGTCTTTGTCATCCTATTCTGATTCCATTCTTATTCTTGTTACATTTACATTCGACAAATAAGACTTAATTTAAGTTTACTTACAGAATTTAAAAAATTAAAGAAAAAAAACTTTTTTAAGAACAAGCTTTTATTATTTGTTATTAAATTAACTGAATAAAATTTTGATGGCGAGATCAAAAGAAGGTGCTGAATGTTATTAATTATACCATCAAAATGTAACAAGCTTTTATTATTTATTAAGTTTTATATTTTATTAACAAATAATAAAAGCTTGTTCTTAAAAAAGGTAGTTTTTTTTTAGTAGTATTTTTAATTCAAAGACTTTCAATAAAATCAAACGAGCCCAAATTCCGGAGTTACGGAGTTCCTATGGCCACCTTC
Source organism: Heliconius sara (assembly GCA_917862395.2). Classification (NCBI taxonomy): domain Eukaryota; kingdom Metazoa; phylum Arthropoda; class Insecta; order Lepidoptera; family Nymphalidae; genus Heliconius; species Heliconius sara. The sequence goes on along the minus strand of OU860787.2, from coordinate 34,375 downwards.
CAGCTCCATCATCAGATCAACTCTATGTGATAATAATATCGTATTGTCCTCCGATTTATACGTGCATTCAAAATTTTAGCTCAATCGGAAACCGGGAAGTGAATCTAACTTAACTTGCATGATTTGATCACTGAACGCGCGCGGCTTTAATTTGTACCTATTTGTGATTATTAAAAAATGTACTATTCGACAAAATTGCTACTAGCTAAAACAATGGTTTACATATTGACTAAATCTTTAGTTTTCAATGTTTTCTTCTTTAATTATTTTTTAGCTTCACGCTGCATCAGAGGGTAGGCAGAAGGAACCTAGTGTTAAGACACTCCGTTCCCCATTTTCCGCCGAATTCTGGAGGCATTGTGTGTTGAGGGGCAGGATTCAATGCATGGAATATATTTCGCGAAGCTGCGCGCTCCCGCTAGTTACTAATAATACTATAATCTTTCTTTTTAAATCAGAGGCAGGCAGGTCTTCGCATTGATAAGTTACGACCAGTAGCGGCCCGGCGGCCCGCGTCTACGCCTGATGGCTGTGAAGCCGAATACTAAACGAGGGATGAATATTAATTAGGCATACATTAATTAAAAAGGAAGCTTACTAATTGCCTAATAAGTAAGTAAGCTTCCATAACAAACCTTATGTTGGAATTACGATTAAGATTTTAAAAAATTTTAAAATACATAGATTCGTTACTACGTTCGTTTCAAAGATTTTTTGCTTACGAAGATGTTGATGTGTTTTCAAATAAGATAGGAGAAAGGTTCAGAATCAGATATAGTATATGTAGCTTATTTTTTATGATCTTTTTATTTCCTCCGATCAAAGGCAATTACTATTTAACTACTCACATTTTTACTACTCACACTTTCACATTTTACTACTCACATTTTTTGTGTTGGACAATATATATCTACCTACATAAAAAAATTATTTATACTTAAACATATTTCAAGTTCTATTAAATGTTTAAACTTCATTAAAATATAATACATATTAAAAATCTATTAAAAATATACAAGTCGAATTTGCTAAATTTTTATTAAAGGCGCATATTTTGAAAATACAAGTAATTCCATATTTTTTTATATTCACTGGTCAAATAATTTCATCTAAAACACACATTAAAAAATATATTAAAGTTAAATTTAAATCAAAGTAAAGATGGAAGATATTAAATGGAATATGGATATGGAAAGGCATATTGCTGCCGATAACGAAGTAAACGGTGCCTTAGCTGAAATGGATATGGAAAATTCAGCACAGCTGCACGTTTGGCCGTGCCCAATGTAGTGTTGGCACCAACGTTGTTATATTATAAACAACGAGACATGGGTATTACAGAAGAAGAATAAACGGATGATCGAATGCACAATGAAGAGATACATGTCACGTCATGATAATGAAAAAGAACGTGCTCAGTTGGTTTTAGCACATCGAACGATTGAATGATAAAAATGTAAAAAAACGATTTATAATGAAAAAATAAGACACCTCAGATGACTTTCAAAGACACAGTATCAAAGATGGAAGAAGATCACGTAAATAGCATGACCCCTCGGAGGTTATGTGTGAAGAGTTTGATGATAAGAGGCGAGCGAGGTATGCAAAAACTGTAACTGTAGCATTTGGCGCTCCCTTCTCTCTTGCTAGGGTAAAGCGTGAAGTATGTAAGTAAGTAACTTTATTAAAAGTATTCATTTTTTAATTAATACTTTTATTTCCGATCTGCCAACGTTTAAAATCATTGACTTAAAATTGATTCTGTCCAATATATTTTATATGGGACTACTTAAGTGTACTCCAAGTAAATAACTAAAATGGATTAAATGCAGTAAAATTTTCAGTAGTTGGATTTAAAAAAAACTGTACACATTACTGAATTATATTAGTAATATATTTTATTATCTGTTATTACTGATATCACTATGACAGCGAATGTCAAATATCAATTGTCAAGCCGCTGTTCCAGTGTCAACATAACCTCAAATGTGGGGATTAGAAATAATTACAGAAAGAACATTTATTAACGTGTTTTAAAAGTAAAATTTATATAAATAAATCATTATTTAGTTTATTTAATTAAATAAGTGCGTCAACTAATTCGCATGCAGCTAATGGAATGTGCTCTCAGTATTTCTATTTGGATTTGGAAACAACCTTGTGAGTATGGCTGTAATATTGCGTAACCAAAATTAAATGCTTTGTAAATATTTTTTATTAATTTTATATAAATTAGCCTTCAATTTCTACACATAGTAGCTACTTTTCTACTTATATTTGATTTTGGTCAAGAAAACCCTCTGAAATCAGAAAAATGCTTGATACTATGTAGTAACAAGAATGACTTATATCAAATTTTCAGATACACTAGTTTTACTTCTTGTTTTGTAGATTTATTGGAATAAATACTCAATTATATAAATATATTTTATTTTTTGTAACTTTATTATGCTGTTTTTAACATTTTTACAGTGTTATTCCACACTTAGAGAAGAAAAATAATTATTAAAAAATGTATACAAATTTGAACATAGCAGGATTTGAATCCGCACCTCTTTGGAAACACCGCTCTGACCAACTAAGCATGTTTTTAAGTTTAGTTGGTTTAAATTTCCATATATGAATTGATTAAAGTAAAGATAAATTTAAAATTAATTACTTTTATCAATGTGTAGTGAATTATTAATAATAAGTAATTAAAGTAATTCATTTCTAATTATTATTCAAATTTACCAAATCACACAGTTAATATTAATAATGTTGTAAAATTTTTATTCATTTTCTATTCATCAAATTTACCATAACATATATATTAGTAGGATTTAATAGATATTAGTAAAGATAAACAATGTTTTAATGTTTATTATTTAGTTATTTTTACTTATTTGAATCACCAACATAGCAAAAAAAAATTATACAATTAAAGAAAGAAAATTATACAATTAATAACAAAGTGCCACTGTAATTATAGGCTATGAGGACAAGCATCTTATGAAATTAAAAAAAAATTATATGTATACATGTAAAGGGACAAAATTTTGAAGTATCTTCATATAAAATTAAAAAAGAAATTAAATCAGCTTCATGCTGTATCGCGCATATAGTAGGGTAGGCAGAGGGACCCTAGTGTTAAAACACTCCGTTCCCCACTTTCTGCCAAATTCTGCAGGCACTGCGTGTTGAGTTGCAGAACTCAACGCTGCGTTTTGTCTCGACACCAGAGCAAAGAAATGGAAATATAAATTTACGTAAATATTTCATCTGCTCGAGTGGGGATCGAACCCACAACCAGTCGATTTTACAGTCACACATCATGCCGCTGCGCCACGAGTGGCCTCAATAAGCCTGGCCTCAATAAGTATAAAATTTTAAGTGTTTACATTATCATTTATCATCATAGTTTATTCATTTTTTTCTTATATAAAATTTTTTGTAATGCATGTTTATCCTAAACATTTCAGGAATTCACCAGACAGAGCAGAATTATCTGTGCAAAGCACACTGCAACAAGCTCTCCGTGAGTTATTTGGAGAGTGTTGCCCAGCACGTGCGGACGTGCTACGTGTTAGTGCCGGTGGAGCACGCTGCGTGCTGCGCGTGAGAGCGTCGCACCTGCGCCACGTGCGTGCTGCACTCGCCCTCGCTGCGCCTCCGGTGCGTGTGCGAGTGCAGGCCGCCTCGCTTCAGGCACTTGTGTAACAAGCTAAAGAAAGATATATAGCTAGCTAACTACAGAACATGAGCTCGCAGACACGAGCCTCTTGGGCTCTGGGCGAAGGCGGCAAGGATGTGGTAGTGGTGGCTGCACGTGAAGAACTGGCGGCGCCCAGCACTGTGGTCCTTCCTGAACCAGAACCCGCACCTGGCCTGCTTCTTCCTGATGGAAGCATTAATTGGGGATGCCCCTGCCTCGGAGGGATGGCCACTGGACCATGCGGTCCTCAGTTCCGTGATGCTTTTGAGTGCTTCCACTACAGGTACAAATATAATTCCACATACCGAGGTCAAAACAGGGTTAACCCAAAAACAGCCTTATACACTATATTACTTTGTTTAATAAACATACTAACATTGCTGGCATGTACATTGTATATGTAACTAAAATATATAAACATAAAGTACCAAATGTAAATTTTTGTGAACATTTGCAACCAACATTCATGATTTTTTAATTATATAATAAGTTTATATAATTTTGAGTTCTGTTAGCTCATCTCTTTTTAGACTATTACTTTTTTAGGATTTTACCACCTAAACTACCTGTAGATGCTAGATGCCAAATTTTATAATTCTAGGTCCACCGGAAGTACCCAATTTAATTTTGATTCCCTTTATAGTATCGAAATACGGGTTTTTTGCTATATAACCAGCCATATCTTTGTTTAAGTATCATGTCATGTCAGTTATATATGAGGTATATTGAGTATATCGTTTGAATTTGAACTCGATATCTCCCGTTAAGTCAAGTCAAGTCAAGAGCTTTTTTTATCTCAGTAATGGGACAGACAACAAAGTATATATATTTTTAAGATTCCAAATCTTTTATGGAAAAAAGGAAAACTTATAAGATCACTTTGTTGTCTCTATATATATATATATATTCGTTATGTTTAAAAACAATGAAACATTTATTGTACATATGTATTGTATGTGTATAATATAATTCCAGCGAGGCGGATCCGAAGGGCAGCGACTGCTATGAGAAGTTCAGTGTGATGCAGGAGTGCATGGCGCAGTATCCTGAGCTGTACGGCAAGGACGACGATGATGAGCTCGCCGCCGCACTCGACGAGGCGGCCAACTCGGCCCCCGCTCCTGCCACTCCCACCACCGACCCTGCCACTCCCGCCGATACCGCCGCGGACCCCGCCAAATAAACACTGAACATTCATTAGAGATGCATGAACTCGCCACCGTCCTCGACGGGGCCGCCGCCGCGACCCCCGGGACCCCCGGGACCCTGCCTCAGCGACCCCGGCAAATAGACAGTGACCACACATTTTTGGACATGCATAAATTACGCCACAATGCACTTTTAACCCTAGATGGAAGGAAGGTTCCTTGTCGCATGTATCACATTTATGACACCTCTCTGTTTAGTATGTCCTCATAAATTATGCTAATTTATATCTACAAATAATTCAATTCAGCATCAAATTTTATTCATTTCATTTTGAAACATCATTATCACTAATTTAGACTAATTAGGCACTAATTTAGAACCTGTTGAGTGGACTCACGCTGGGCTATGCCTTAACACCGGAGAAAATTAAATATATCGTCTAGAGTAGGAATCTATCCCACAACCTGTCGCGTTTAGTCACACTTTATGCTCCTACGCCACGTCTTTATAATAACTTATTTTTTTTCTTTTAATTATTATTTTACAGACAGAAAAGCATTTTTTGAAACACAAAGTTTCAACACAATATAAAAGATATAATAAGATTTGCTGAATGCCTGGCATTTGAATCTTTAAGTTAAATAATGAATGTTCACAGTGTTCCCATGTCTTCTTTGACACATTGTCATGCCACGGCTCAAATACATGTTAAGTTCACAACTTCATTACATAGTTATATTGTTAAAGTAGAACAGTTTATGTTAATTTATTATGCATTGTGAATATGAACTAGCTCAGACATACTTTCTTACTACTTTTATTATTTAGTGTAACGGTAGGTTATAGAAAAAAGAATTGTTACATATAAATTGACGTTTTTATTTATTTCTAATATTCCTTGTACCTTGTTCCTTAGTCTATCTATAAGTTATATTTAAACATCACATACATATGTTTTTAAAAGTATGTTTTTAGCGTCATGGTGTATCTCGCACATAGAGGGGTAGGCAGATGGAACCTGGAAACCCAGTATTAAGGCATAACTGTTCCCTCACTTTCTGCCGAACTCTGGAGGCATTATGTGTCGAATGGCGGGACTCAACGCCGCAGTTTGCCTTGTTACCAAAGCAAGGTAATGAAAATAATTTATTTCCTTGAGTGGGAATCAAACCCACAATCTTTGGCGTTTACAATTGCATACGTGTTCCATGACTGGCTTCATAAATATAGTATTAATTTTTTTCAAGTTATTTATTTATGCGGCCCACCAACACAATATACATACAGATTTCATGAAATATATACAAGATAAATGAAATAATTCATTGCACACTGCAATTATTCTCCTTACAGGTACTGACACTAGACACAACATGCACCAAATAGTACCTACATTTATTATTTGCATTTTAGTTATTAGCTTAAAAAATGATTACTGAACAAAATTTTGCCACGAAGTATGAGTAGATTGAGAAAAAAACAGTGTAATAGGATCAGTTTTAACAAAAAAAAAACAACAATTTACCGTCACCGAAAGAGATAAATGATAAAACAAACAAACAAGAGAGTTCTTAAACTTCCAAAGGCATCGTCCGCCACATCCAATCACCTGTGGTAGTGGAGCTTGTTATACTGACCAGACTGTCGGTTCGGGAGAATTCACTCCTAACTTTGTTTTTTATAAAAGTTGAATACACTTAATTTTATTTGACATGTCTTCCTGAATTGTTTCATAATTCTCCTCTAAGAAACTAATGCATGAGTGCGACTGACGTCGAGCTCACGGGAACAGGATTCATTGCACGCATTGTTACATTTTGAGAATCAGTTACTGAATTAGCTCCCTCTCGCGGAACACATTTGTATTTCGTTTCGGTTTAACAGACGACATCTTGACGTTAAATTTAATAGTAATTATTATAACTTGTCACTGATTGCGTTAATTATTTTTCTTTTTGTTTATCTTCTTAAAATATCGTACACTATTTATATTAAATATAATTGCAATCTTGAATACTTTGGACAAATAATATATTTAAAAAAACAGTCACAATTTTATTTTGAACTAGCGGACCAGCGCGGCGACTTTATTTGAGTGACTCGCACACAGAGGGTTCTGCACCAATTTCGGAATCGTGATTGTGAAATGACCTTATAGGTTTTGATGATGCAGTGAATCAAGTTATAAAACTGAAGTTTATGGGCGTATAAACTTATTTTGTAGAAATGAACAAAAACATAACTAATATTTTTTTATGAATATCTGTTATCTATTTAGATTGATACCTCATCGAAATCTCAAGTAAAATGGTCTTGACAGACGTACAGACGGACAAAAAAGTGATGCTAATAGCATCACTTTTTTCCTTTTTTTATTACGAGGGTTTCCTTTTTTTATTACGAGGTACAAAACCCTAAAACTGGATGAATTATTTTAGTTATGTTATGCATTAAATAAATCGTAATTTAAGTATTTTGCGAATTGATTTAATTTTCGTATTTAATAGAATAATGTTTGAAATTAATCAGTTATCCCCAATAATTATTTTTTAGAGCAGGAATGCCGAAGTCACTTAACGAAATGTATCATAACCTCAAAATTGACATAACCCGAGATTGACTGGCGGTTTTTTGTAGTTTTCTTCACCAACTACATGATTAAAAATTATTCAAATATTTTCGAAAAAATACTCAAAATGTTCAAAATTACACTATAATACCACATTAGTATCGACATTGTACTTTGTTGCATATAAATGCAATGTTTTTATGAAATAATGTAGATTGTAGAATATGAAAAGGTAGGGCCTTTTTATCTTATTCTTATTTTACCAGTAGTATAACTACTTTCAATTACTATCAACAGTAAACAGATAAATTAAATAATTTAGTTTTACTTGAGAGTAATCAACGTAATTTAAATTTTAAGGAGGGTTTCCATTCGATTGTAGTTTTTTACATTGTTACCTCAAACTCGATGATTCTTTTTTATTTAAAATGGTACAGAATCGACTTTTGTAACCTATTATATATAGATTATTAAATTGTAGGCGCAATATAGTATTATAAATTACTATTAAATATATTTTATTAAATAATTAATATTTACTTACTAATAATAATAATTATCATCGTCATAATTAATAATTATTATCATTGTAATTGTTATTGTTAATTAAATTAAAAAACAAACATATTAAATAGTGTGTGGTATAAGGGATGGTATTTCATTATCTGTTACATTATAACTGCAACTTACATATAGACATCATATCATAAGCACAGTGACGAAATAGTGCGTAGCTCCTCACTAGTATAGACTATTTATTTAATCATTCAATAATAATAATAATAATAAACCCGCAGGGCATCTTGTGGCGAGCTGTTGGGGAGTGGCGACCCCACGGACCTGAGTCCCCCGGAGGGGAATTGTAATCTATCCCCCACCTCTGGCTTGCCTTTATTGGCCGGTAGAGTGGAGCGCAAGAGCTATATGCTCGAAAAGGTGGAAGTGCTCAATCTGCGTAATAGCGGGGAAACCCGCTCACGAGCTCCTCGTGATGGTGAAACCGGTGCACACCTCTCTATACACTTAGCCGACCACGCCGATGTTGCGCCCAAGGCATTACGCCGCTTTGTGGGGGCCCATCTAGTGGGAGGGCGAGTCACCGTCCGCCAAACATATAATTTGAGACTATTGTAAAGGCGGACGTCCGTTAGTCTCACTCAATAGCCCAGTAGCCAGTCCATCCAAATTCCATTCCATAGTCATAGTTTAGATTTCCACATTTTCCATAGTTCCTACGCATTAACCGGCAACCATCTGAGAGAGTCCTTATTAGAAAGATAGGATGCATTTTCATTTTTGCATATGGGAATATAGAAATCACTAAAGGAGGGGTTAAAAAATTATTTGATCAGTGAAAGGAAATAAATGATGGCGATGAAGGGGGGGAAGAGAGTGGGAGAGAGGGAGTGGAGATGGGAAGAGAGTGGGGGAGAAGGAGTGGAGACGGTAGAGAGGGAGAGAAAGAGAAGATAAGAACAGTGAAGGGAGATGGGAAAAGAAAAGAAAGGGAAGGAGAGAGGTGATGGGAAGAGAGTGGGAGAGTGAAGGGAAGAGGAAGTGAGATGCCAAGAGAGAGGAGAAGGGAAGAAAATGGGAAGAGTTCGCAGAAGGGTCTGGGCGTGAGCCCGCCTGCAGCCTCCGTCGATGCAGATCTTGGTGGTAGTAGCAAATACTCCAGCGAGGCCCTGGAGGACTGACGTGGAGAAGGGTTTCGCGTGTTATCTCGGAAATGAACGTTCAGAGATGAGGGGAGAGCGGTATGCGTGTACGTGCATGTGCATGTGCATGTGCGCCGCCAAACCTTTTCTTCGTTGAGCGCATGCGCGGCGCGTCGGTTGGGATATATCGGCGTGCCACGTTCGCCAACATTAAACTTTTTTATAAAAAGAAAGAGCTCGCCTGCGATCTCCGCTCTCTACACCAAGACGCGGAGGTTGCGGGTGTGGACATGACATAATTTAAAAATACGTAAGAAAATGTTTCCATACATAAATATTTAATCAATATTTATTATTGAAATTGTGCAGCAAGATTGATATGAATACCTTTTGTGACGTATTTTGGGCCCAAATAAAGCATTATGTAATCTCCTAACTGTCATTTAATTATTATATACAGGGTGAAATCGAAGTCATTCGAAGAATTTTATTAAACTGCAAAAAAAAACCTTCCATCGAATCATGTATAATATGACTCTTAGAATCGCGATATCTCAGGAATGGTAACTGTTAGGAAAAAAAATATTGATACCAATTTTGTAGATAATTTCAAGATCTAAAACTTTGGTTTGAAGTTTTTTTCGATAAAACTTACCGTTTTCAAGCAAAATCTAAAAAACCTCAAATTTTGACCTTTATGGCTCTAAGAGTATATTGCCGTTCCGTTCCAAAATTTGACTTTGTTCTCAAAACATCTATTTACCTACCGATGTTTTCGAAGTCAAAACATCGATGTACCGATGTTATCGAAGTCAAGTCATCGATGTTAAAACATCAATGCTTTTTAGCTAAACACCGATGTTTCTGAAACATCGATGTTTATCGATCATCCTTCGGTGAGTGTACGGTGTAGCGACCAGTACTGACGTGTACAAAAAACACGTCAGATATTAATTATTAATAGTGATACAAATGCCGTTTTATCTTTTTTTCATTATGCAATAATTAGTTCTTTTTATTTTTTATTTTAATATATTTATTAGGGAAAACAAACACCATAAAAATAATGTTATTTAATTATGTCGCCAACTACATTTTCCACAAATTGTTAAATTTATGAAGAAAGGAGGGACAACTTTGCTAAAACTTAAAAAAAGATAAACTATATAATACTTACAACAATTTAAAATTCTAAAACCGGTAAAAACATTATAGTGAAGAGATATAAAAAGTGATAACACATTACAACTTACATTGTAATGTGTTATCACTTTTGATTGTTGCGATTAACGATGTCTTGAATTGATATAGTGAGGATGCAAAGATATCTATGTTCACAAATAATTTATTATAGGACTATATAATACTGGACTATATAATACCATACGTCTGATGGGTCCCGTAGCCCGGAGTTAGTATGACAGGTGTTCAATCAATGCAAATAATAAGTGCGAGCGAGTTGGACGCAAGTTACATGTCCGGGGAACAGCGTAACATAATTTACGGACCAAATCTATGCAATCAATATTATTACATACAATGTAACTGTCTGGAGATACATTCGTCTAGACTGGTTCCTGTAGTATTACCGTCTTTTATGTTTATTACTTGTACGACCATGATATATCACATCTGCCGAGTCCCGTGACGGCTCAATTTTTTACAAATTTCCTTACAGCATATTGACATTGACAGACATTGTAAAATTATAAACGACTTTATGTTCTTAATTAACAGTACCTAGCTATTTTGATTTGTTGGACACACCTGTAAGGACGGTTCATAGAGTTGATCTCAGTCCTAAAGCTTTTATTACATTTTTTGTGAAACTGTCGTTGATGTCGCTTAAATCAATGAATAAATGTTAACGAAGTCTGAACATCGACGTTTATCGATCATCCCTAATGCGCATAAGTGTTTGTATTCTGTGAAGTGTGCTTATCAACACAACGTGCACTATTGTTCCGTGAATGTGTGAGTAATCTTCTAAATCCGTAATTATTATATTATTTCTTAGTCGTGGTGTGCGCGTGTGTCTGACACTGCGCAGTGAGCCAGAATAAACTAAACCGCGCCGCCACACCCTCGCATCGCTCAATCATTGGTTATTCTTTATATGCTTGTTGTCTTAAATATTCAAGAATTAATAATTAATTTGAACCTTCTGTTCATATTGTAATTATTGGAATATAAACATTGTCGGAATATACTTTCGCAGAATCACTGTGGTAAGTCATTTTATAATTAATCTAATAGCGATTTGCTTCCATGAATCTGTTTTTGTATCTTGAATAGATACAAAAACAGATTCACGGAAGCGTTTGACTTCATACAATTTTCACAGTTTTTTCAGCAATATCGACATAGTCGATATCTCTGATTCACTCTCTTCTTCAACTTCTATTGGTATTTTCTCATGAATTGTAGCTTGTGGTAACAGTCTACGTCTCATTTTATATTAAAAAAGCGATACTCCAAGCTCACTTTGTTATCATCTAGTGATGCTGAAGGCATATTACGTCGTGTTGAGCGACAGGCATGAGGTTTTCCCCGTATGAGCAATTAATAACCTCTTCCTTTTTTGAACTCGGTTACAATGTAAGCGATCGGATCGACTACGCACGCCGCTTCAAGGTTAAACAAACAAACTCTTCAGCTATATATTATTACTATCGAAATAAAGATGAATTACAAAATGTGTTGCTTAGCGCAAAACTCGAGAATGACTCTACCGATTGGGATAATTCTTTTTGAAGTGAACTTCTTTAGCAACTCTGAGCGCGTTTTCGGCGAAAAAGTAAGTAACGAGAAACCTGTTCCACCTGTTCCAGTTCCACGGGAATATTTATTTATTTATTTTATTTACTTAACACAAAATAGCTATTTTGGCTATTACTGTGAATTAAAGCTCGGTGGGCAGTATTATTTCACAACAGGTGAAAGTTGGATTAGTTGTGACAACTGTCGTTGCTACATCACCAACAGCACCACTAGCCAGCCAACGAAAGAGAAGAAAAGAATGGGTAAATATTGATATCAGAAACAGGCAACAGTACTGTCATGAATCTCATGAATGATCTTCGAATGAGCTTCCAATGAATGAATGAATTATTATTTATTTTGCTCAAACATAGGTACATAGTGATGTTACAGGCTTAAAATTAAGTATCTCTATGTTTTGCCTGTAAGGCGTACAAAAAATACTTACAAATAAATACATACTTAAAAATAGAAGAGGTAAAACACAAAATTCGATAATCAAATATGGTATCAAATTAACAATTATATATTGATATTAAATTCTTATTCATATTTAAATATCATTAAACATCAATGGTCTTATCTAAAAATTCCTTTAATGAACAGTAACATTTTGATATTAATAACTGTTGCAGACTTCGTTTGAAGTTAAGTATATTGGTATGGTCGCGGATATATTTTGGCAGTTTGTTGTATATGTGTACGGCTATACAAAATACACTTTTATGTATTATAGCGGTTCTTGATGGAACAATATCTAGCTTTCCTGCTCGCCTCGGATTTTTTATTATTTGAAATAATTCTTTATTCTGTTTCACGAAACATGCCGTTTCTATAATGAACATGCTCGGCATTGTCAACATATTGTATTTAATAAAAAACCGTTTGCATGTTTCAATTTGACTAAAATTAAATATTGCCCTAACACATCGTTTTTGCGCTTTAAAAACTAAAAGCCAGTCAGTAGAGTTTAATAACTATAAAAACTGACAAGTTTCATTTAATTGATATTAATAAATTATTTGAAATCATTCAATGTTATTATTTATATGACTAAAGGTATTTATTATTATTACCTACCTTTATATTTTAAGAGACAAATAGATGGGTCGCTATCTTATTATTTTAATATATCGGCCAAGAACTTGGCTACGAACATTGCTTCTTTTGAGCAATACAGTAAATAAGATAATTAATAGCCAATACTTTGGCAATTAATAGTAAAATGTAATAGGTAATTTGTACAATATTAATCAAACACAAAATACAAAACACTTTAATTTTTTTTGTTTTCCACGTGGCGCCATTCATAATTTTTATGTCAATTTTTTTTGTTTCATCTGACATGTGAGAAAAAAATAAACATGTTTTGCGAATGTCGAAAGGAAAAAAAAGTACTTAACAAACTTATAAATAATTCTTGAAACATTTCGATAGATACATATCTATCGTTCGCGTCAGTTAGTTTTTCTCATGATCAGGTCTCGTTGTAGGTAGAAAAAAAAACCTAACATGCCTAATCAATTTTCGGGTGAATATTGTACAGTTTCGGACGCGTTCGTTACATTTTCTCTCCGTTTTAAGTTAAACCACGCAAAACAATAATTACTTATCACTTTCATAGTTGTTGTTGTTGTTTTTTTAATATTTCCATTTATTTACAATATTTATAACTAAATAAGAAAACTAAAAGAAAAATAAAAAATAAATCTGTTTTTGTTGTTGGTAATATATACATATATAAATAAACGCGACTTGCGCGCGTCCTTCGCCACCAACTAAATTTAACCAACTAAATAATTAAACTGGAAATAAAGAAAAGTATGTCCCATGTTCTAGGTTCTAAAGAACAACAAAAAAATGGTATTTTTGTGTTTGAGTGCCTTACAATTGCGCTAGGAGGACCAATGAGGTGTCTCTGGATTCGTGAGAATCGCACCAACACGACTGTATGGTTATCAGAGTAGGTGTTAGTATAAGATGATTGAATTAGGGGCGACAAAGTGGCATGTGATTTAGGAAATGCGAGTATTTTGGACGAGAAATGAATGAATATAGGTAGAGTAGATTAGAAATCGGTGTATTTTGTGGATCCGATAGAACCCCAAATAATTTTGTAATTAAGACCAGAGAGAGAAGTATGTTGAAATTTAGAAAATGACTATTTTAGCTAAATACTATTGAAATTATTATAATAAAATATCAGAAAGTAATTGATTTCGATGAATCTCAAATATGTATGTTTGCATTGTTTGTACAATTTCCTAACATAGTATCATACGTGCTTAGTGAATGGAACCACTAAAAGGGCAAAAATGTTAAGAAAGTGGGTGCCTATGATTTAGACCAATTAAAAAAAACTGGGACCGACTTCACTAAACAGTTTTGCTCATGAATTTTTTTTTTTCAAGGCGGTTATTTTATTTGACATGTTTTTTAACAATTAACCGTGCAGGCAGGCAGGCAGGCAGGCACCTTCTGCCCATGTAGGCACACAGACCGTCGAGGTGGTGGCAGTTGCATGTGGTGTAGAAATGGGCGGTAAAATACCGAAATAGTTTTCGTACCTAGGTATTTTACCCAAACTCAAAACCGGGTTTTGGTATATTACAAAACTTTTTTTTCTAAATACCACTTTATTTCCACGATTGTAGGTTATGAATGAAAACGAACGAAATACCTAACTGTGGTAAAAAAAATTATTGGTTATTCGACATACCCAACCACTTAAATACCGTACCGAACCGAATGAAACCAATCCGCGCGTAGTATACCTGTTAGTGAATGAGAGAAAAAACGAGCGCTCGGTGCGTTATGGGTTTTTATTTTATTTTCATGAAACATTGCGTGTTCGCTTTTATTGTATATGAATTATGAATTATTTGGACACCCAAACGGCATTGGAACTGATCGTGATTAATAAAATATATTAATGATTTTATTTTCAGAATTAGGTAATGAAGCTATTACTTTTTTTAGTTTAATTTAGATTGGCCTTTCACGTAACGTGCTGACGTCTTTCTACCAAATTATGTGTATTTGTGAATATTAGTAATTAATGTGTATATACGTACATTAAAATGGACGTTTATAATATAGCTACAGATAAAACAATTATTAGATTAGTGATAAGAGAGTTGCTATTTTCGAAATGTACATTTTCAATTTCCTGATTGGCTATGTTTAGTTGTTCCTTTAATAGTGTTATTTCTTCTTGATCTATTCTATTTTGACTTGCAGTTAAGGATGTGTTTGGCAAACTCATTATCGCTAAGATGGTGAAAAAGGCTCACCGGGCCCCCGCCCGACGAACCTGCGACCCCAGAGGCCCCCCCTTATGGTGGGGGAACACCAGGAGGGCCGCGACGAGACGCACCAGCGCCCCGACGGCGTCCTCGTCGAGCGGGATGCGAGGTCCTCACACGCTCCCGCTCAGCGGCCTCCTTCCGGGACATCACTGTCTCACAGAAGGAGGCCACGGCCCTCCACGCCGAATCCCCGCCAAGCATCGCCGACACGATTGCTGGCAGACATCAGGTGCACTGCACCAAGGGTGTCTGGTCTTGGACGTACACGCTCTGCAGGTGGATTTTTAATTGAACTGCCTCGACTGCCCTCTGCCATACTGTTGGTGAGGTGGAGAGGATAAGGTCGTGTGGTGTGTGGACTCCATGCCCGACGGCGGTATTTGACGACGATCCGTGACTCCTCGCTGTCGAGGCCGTGGAGAACCACCCGGTTCTGGTTCTTAAGAGCTCGTACGATGTCATCATCGCTATGTGCCTTCAGCACGCTCCTGACAACCAGAAGCGGGTCCTTGTTTTTCACGTCCTCCGCAACGTTTTAAATCGGTTTCACGGCTAAACCACTGAGCCAATTTTGATGAAAATCCATATGAAGATAGAAGTGATCTTCGGAAAGAACATAGGCTGCTTTTAATCGCGAATAATTGTCGCGCGATATAACCGAATTCCATACGGGTGGAGCCGCGGCCGTAAAGCTAATTCGATTGAATTATGTAATATGTATATTGTTGCAATTCTAACCTTTCTAACCTTCTGTGTTAATCGTCTCGCTCATTATGTTGTTTTTATTGTAATTTGTGTTGTTAATCTATTGTATGTTTTCTGCCATGTTGAATAAAATGCTTATTATTATTATATTATCAAAATATTCATGATCACTCGGATGACACTGGATACAAATAAAGGAACCAATCCCTCACGCCTATTGTTTCAAATCAACTTTCATGGTGGCTCGTAACGAAGCACAACAACCAGATCCTTCACTAAGGATCGACCACACACTATCTCTCAACAGAGATCCGTCACACCAGCTCATCAATCAGGGCTTCCACCAGAACAACCTGTCAATCAGAGTTCCTTCATAGTGACCTGCTCACAAGGTCCACCACAATGATCTCACAGGTCCTCCACAACGATGGTCGGACGGACGGTGGAGTTCGGAGGTCACGCCAACTATGGCATTGCCGACCATTCCAACATTTCCTGTACGTATCTGATAGATTACGCTAAAACTCATGGGAATATGTAGATCATTTTTTTTTAATCCATCATACATTTACTTATATATTATTATATTCTTTGCGGTTTTTGTAATATTTCAGTTGTTATCAATTAATAATCAAAACAATTAAATAAAAAATACGAATGAAACGTAAAATTTAAAAGAATTAAATCGGTCGAATTTCATTTGACATTTATTACTGGCAACATTTTCCAATGCAAATGGCGGATAATTGGTAACACTGTGTGTTTTTTTAGTTCGTTTGCAATTATTATTCACCGTTTTTTCAGTGGTTATAATCAATTTAGATTGATTTCGTCACGACACCGCCACGAGGAGTTAGTAGCCCAGAGGCACTAGAGCTCCTCTCTGAGTCGAGCGCACGGCAAGACTGATTTATCACGACACACGACAAGTACCGTCACTAAGGAAACTCGAAATATTACAACATAACAGCACGCTCCTACATACATAATATACTGGTCTCAAGTTATAGCGAGACTAACGAACAGCAAAGCAAGCTTTTGACAAATCAGGATAAAATTATCGGGATAACATTTTTTTGTGAATGAGCACGTTTAACGTCGATACTTTTTTTTTTTTTTTTTATGGAAAAGACACGGCAAACGAGCGTGCGGGTCACCTGATGGTAAGTGATTACCGCCGCCCACGACCCCGTGCAACCCCAGAGGAGTTACAGGTGCGTTGCCGGCCTTTGAGATGGGTCGATACTTTCCAACACAAATACCTGAAGTTAGGTATTTTGACATTTGCAGATTAAAAAATGCCAGGTGTAGATTGGATACCGGGTGTATCGCACTTGAAAGCATCACTTCAAGTGGTTACCGGTGATGTTGAAGGTGCCAAGAAAACGATGGTCAATTTTCATAGAGAATGTCCAGGAGTTTCACAAGTAACTTCCGTGGTGCAACTTGTTGCGGGAGATGCGGAAGGTGCTTTAGAAACTCAAAAAGCTTGTCTGGGTACTCTAAGTAACGTGGCTGATTGCACTCCTGGTGTTGGTCACATAAAAGGTGAGCTACAATGTAATCAGCTGAAAGTAACAGACGGTAAGTACGATTAGTGTAATACTTTTGTATTTTCAGGCGCTGTGCATCACTTAGTTGGAGATCACGAGGGTAGAAATAGAGCGCTTAATGCTGCCACAAGGACTACAGTTGTCATGAGTTCTGGTGCTGTTGCTGCCGTAACAACAGGAGGTCTATAACATTTACATATATTTGAATTATTTTTAATTTATAGATAGATAGATAGAATATACTTTATTGCACATTAAGTATATGGAACAAAACAATGAGTAATAATTATTGCAAGTAAATTGTACATTGGGCGGTCTTATAGCTATCTGCGATCTCTTCCAGACAATCTTTGGGTGGATTTGATTAGAATTGAGATACAATCAGATGTGGGATAGATCGGTGTAATTTTCTTAAAAAACAACTTAAATTCTAAAATGCAATTTTTAATTCCCGACTCCATTTTTAATTTAAGGCCACAGCTTTTACAAATGCCCGGTTTACAACGACAAATAATAATCTTTAAGCAATTGTTTGAAGATCGTTAGGGTATTAGCACGTTTGACGGTTGTCGGTAGGTCA
Source organism: Heliconius sara (assembly GCA_917862395.2). Lineage (NCBI taxonomy): Eukaryota > Metazoa > Arthropoda > Insecta > Lepidoptera > Nymphalidae > Heliconius > Heliconius sara. Next base: position 16,399 of record OU860787.2, on the reverse strand, counting down.
TTCCACTATTGAACTGCACGGATAGTAAACAAATTAGCGTAAAACGATTATTTAGGTTTTACAGTGGTCTATTAAAAATTGTTAATATTTCAGGACTTGGTGCTATTCCCGCTGGTATAGCAGCTGGTTGCTCCTACGATGCTGCGGCAACTTTGATAACTGGCGAAGACCAAGGATACTTTGCGGGAATTCAAAAAGCTATTGATGACCCTTCAGCAGGAAACATTTTTGATGCTGCTGCTATTCCAGTGGGTGATGCGTTGGCTGGCTATTCGGGTGGGAAAATGGGAACTGACATTGCAAAAACTGTCAAAATAAATAAATTAGAAGCCATTAGAGACGCTAAACTGCAGCAGATGGAATCGGTGCTCGACAGTCAAGGCAGTAGTGGTGCAGCACTGCAGTTGGGACGAGAAGTGAATGCTTTGACTTCTGAAATCAATACAATTCAGCATGGATCACCAAAATATTGGACAGATCCTAAATCTGGACCAAGTCGCGCTAATGCACCCACCTCCGTTCCCACAATGCAGGGGTATGTTGACAATCAAGAAAAAAACAAAGAGTCAGCTGCCACTCAAAGGTTTGTTTAAGTTTGAAATTATTGATTATTTCCTCTGACCTTGAAGTCTCTTGAAAGTTTTTCCCTGGACATAATAACTGAGATAAAATATTTTACAGCGTTCCTCGAGTCTATCTTGAAGAAGAAGATGCTCTGTACTATGATTCATACGTGGATGCCACCATAACAGCATCTAATAAAGCAGAAAGAAAGGCACAATTGGAAAAGCATGATAATACTTCACCGCAAGGAAACATTGAGGATAAATACAAAGGTATAAGTTGGACTAATTCAGAGACATTAGAGGATCTGCTGAAGGCTTTCCGCAGGGATCCAGAACGTTATCCAAATGAAGTGAAATCACGCGTGAGCCAAATAATAAGCTGGCTCTGGCTACTTCTGATTCTACCAAAGGAATTTTTATATACGGTAAAAATAAAAACTATCCTACTAATATTATAAAAAAAGGAAAGTTTGTGAGTGTGTTTTTTACTCTTTCACGCCAAATAGGCTATTTGTATTCTATTGAAATTTTGTACAGACGTAGCTTATAATCTGGAATAATACCTTTTTGGAAGGGAAAACATAGCTAATTTCCACTAAAATCAACAAGAATTGAAAATAGATGTCATGTATATATGTCAATATGGCGCTGTAGTAGTTAATGAACCGCAGGTCACACCGCGGGGTGCAGTTAGTATTTTACAGAAATAAATTTCACAGTTATTTAATTTATAAGATTTTAGAGAGAAATTGATCAGTCATTGTAATTAATAGGCTTATGTGTTATCTTTCTTCTTAGATCGTGGTTCAATTGAATAATGAGAGGCAAGGTTTGTATCACAGTTTCATTCGTCATATGAACGAGTGGAGAGATGTTATTGCCTTTGATGGAACTTTAATTGAGCGTCTCTCTCCGCTTCGAACGGAAATTGAGGCTCTTACAGCCGCAGAGAATCAAAATGCTGCTGAAGCAGCACGTAACGTATTTACAGAAGCTAGACAGCGACTAAAGCGCCTATTTCCAGTAAATTATAATGGTAAGCATCCCGTATTTTGTTGTTCGCTTCGCTAATACAGGAATAAGTTTTTGAGTACTACACGCGAAGTCAGATTACTAAGATATTTAATGAAATTTTAATCTCTGTCTTCAGATGTTCAACTAGCGCTAGTTGAGATTCAGTTATTGTTGAATCGTTTTATACAGCAAAATATAACCTCGGATAATTTTCTGGGAAGAAACATTAATGCAAATGGTGCGGAGCAATTATTTTTCAAAGTGAAGGCAAGAAATGGAGACACACGAGTCATGGTAATTGCTGTATCAAAAGAGAAGTTCAACCCTGTGCCAGGAGACAGACGTCCAGTAAGAACAATTATGACAGTTTTCTTTAAAACGTGGCCAGAATTTAAACGTCAAATGTTAACTGAAACTAAAGAAGAAATGCTAAACAAAAGAAACAAGTAACTTTTTTTTATACACATACTTAGTATTGTCATAATATAAGGCAATTCACAGACTGTCCCGGGCTCCAGTGGTAGATTTTAATATTGTATGTAAGTAATATTTCGAATTTTAAAATGTTTCGAAGACACGCCAGGTCCATCTCATCGCTAGCAGGTCCTGCAGCCGGACGGGCCGAAGTTTCCGAAACAATACAATTGGACCGTCGCGCCAGTCTCCGAGCAATAACACCCGCTCGGGAGATCTTTTCTTTCTCGAACAATCATCTAACCTGTCCGCTACACTGACAATACGGTGCTGAGGTCGGGGTCGAGCGGAGGACATGAACCGAGCGTCAGACACCACACTACCGTACGAATACATAATAATATTAATAATATAGTGATTAGCGTTGTTCACACAAATAGGTGTAAACGTTTCAAGACACCTAAGAAGCATAAGCATAGATTAGTGATATCGTCTCATAAACTAGCTACTCGTAAACTAGAAAATAGCGTTATATTCGGCCTCGACATGCACAGCCGTACAGAACGTGCTACAGATGCACCTTCCGCATATTCATTCAACAAGTATTTAATCACAACTTAGCTTTTTACTATAGATCTAAGCTGTACACTGTATAAGTACTAATTTCGATTATTTATGCTTTTTAAGTTACTTTTATACGATTTTTATTCTCATGGTTTTATTTTTATTGTATCAAATGAATGCAATATTATAATGTATTTGATATGTAACTTGGGAGTTATCAATAAAATGTATTGTATCGTATCACTGGTTTCATTTCAGTCTTTGTATTCATTTACCTCAGCCATACCTGGTTCTAAAAAGACAAATATAGCAACATGTGAAACATAATTATTGTGAAGGTGACAGCAACAACATTTTTATTTCAGATCGAATGGGACCAAAGACTACTATTGATTAATGGAATGGGACGGTGTTCCGGTATTTTTACATTAAAACGTACATTCGGGCAATCCTGTTGGATATGCGGATATCCTGTTGCGCTGTTGCCAGGTGTATAAATAGTTTTTGGACTTATTCCTCACACATGAAACCTCTCTAGGATGAAATAGACAAGACAACGTTCATTATTGTTGGTGCTCAACAGAATTACTCGCATAGAAAATTAGGTGAAGTGTTTGAGAGAATGGAAGACTTCGACAGCTATGACATGGTTAAGACCTCTTCTCTCAACTATTACGACTATTGTAGTATTAGGACAGTGTGTGTCATTAAGAACTTTCCCCATTCATTGTGAATAAGTGGCTCCGGGGAAACGGTAATTACAAATTAATGATCCTAAATACTTTTCACATCTTTTTACCAATATCCTTACCTATCTCATCACAATACATTTTAATTGGATTTTTGGAGGTAAAAGTGGGCTCTAGATTCGCTTTTATGCAACTGCCACCGACTATAGGAGTCTCAATAGACACCAACGACCCACTATCCTGATTTAAACGCACTGTGATGGAGCACTGACATTCACAAAGATGTTAATGATTCTAATCGCTCGGAATTAAAATTGCATAAATCAACCAGGTTGTCCATAGCAGAAATATGCTCACCAATGTCCCTTTGAGCCAACCTATAGTTGTTATTAATTGAATTACTTTTTTCTCGTAAATAAATAGTACAATAACACAAACACCCAGACTCTGAACAAGTGATGTTTGTCTATCATAAAAAAAATTACCGCGCGGGAATGGATCCGGCAACCTCTTGCATCGTAAGCGGGCGTCACACCACTATACCGCAATATCTAATTAGGTATCTAACTTTTTCATTAAATTGATATAATACTGGCTTCGGCTGCATGGAATTCGGTCATATCGCGCGGCATGGTAAGTCCTTTCCCAAGTTCTGTTCTATCTTCATGCCGAATATCATCAAAATCGGTTCAGTGGTTTAGGCGTGAAAGCGTAACAGACAGACTGACAGACTGAGTTACTTTCGCATTTATATATTAGTAGGGATTATATATGGATTTTTGATCTTAACTCGTCATAGGCATTGCGGGTTCGATTTATAAGTGCCCTAAGATGCCCTAAGAGATCACCATTTTATGGTTGATACCATAATACGCGTCAAGAAAACTCCCCAGTTTGTAGCAGATGAAAGTTTATTGCTCTTACATGCTATCAATGTCCCTCAGGTGCAAGTGGACGATTACAATTCAACATCTATTCAATTAAAAGTAGCTAGCCTTAGAGACAGATAAAGTACTTTTTAGTTCATTGTAGTTTAGTAGGAGCAATGTTGGTCTAATGGTAGAATTGTCTCAGGCGACAATTCTACCGGCATTACGCGCGACACGACACTACGCCGGCATTTCCCGTGACACGAAGCCGAGCCGGCGTGCATCAATGATTTTTTCCGATTTTATGCGCATAACAAGAACCCTAAACGGTGATGGAAAACATCGTGAGGAAACCCACACGCTCTAGAAATTTGTTTGGAAGGAGTGTCCGATCCACCAACCCGCATTGAGCCAGCTTCCTCCAAAATAATAGAGGATAGGAGACCCGTTCCAGCAGTGGAACATTAATGGGTTGTTGATGATGTAGTTCACACACAAACACGTTAAATCAAACAAAATTTATTTTTCGCATTTATATATTAGTAGGGATTATTATTTATCCTCATCGTTCAAGGATTCATCAACTTTACCACTTTCTTCATCTTCCGTGGACTTTTCAGTTTGTTTATACACCTTAAGTTGCTCTTTCAATTCTTTTTGATTTGTTATTTCGATATCTGGATATACTTCCTCAAGTGTGTACGGACAGCATTCTTGATTGTCCAATTCTCTGAGCCTTTGCAATTTTTGCTCATGAGTCTTGTACGGACCACTTTCATCTTCTTTTGTATAATTATCGTAATGAAGAGCATCCTCTTGATAACACTCTGCAGTAGATTTATCTTCATGGTTAATATTTTCATTGTCAGTGGCAGACGACATGATCCTGTAACATGGGCATTTAGTTGTATGTAGTGCGTCAATTTACAAACGCCACAGAAAAATCGCAAAGTTTGGTTTTAGATGATTACTCTCACTGATTTCGTTCGAAACAACGAGTTTCTCTACGATGCTAGTCGATTGTGTACTGTAATTCAGAGTATGAGGTTGAAAGAAACGAAGGTTTGTTACAAATAACCTCAAAATTAATTAAACTCCTCATAAGCAACTGCAATCAATAAATTATCTTATTAATATGAAAAGAAGTTGTCGTCTCTTACCTTGTAGCAATGTGATGGCGAGGCGAGTGCGATGGTGGATGAACCAGTAAGCCGGATGAATAAAATTCAGGCGTTGTTGAAGGCAATATTGCTACGAGAATACAATTACACACTTCACAATCACACAACTCACGAGTAAAGTACAAACACAACAGACGTAGAAAGAAGGCGCAAGAAAAAGAACGAAAGCGTATAGAGTGACAGCACGTAAGATTTAAGAACAGCAAACACGTAAGCGCAAGCGGCTCGTAAGCGGTGACAATGGACGGCGATGTGTCGAGCGACACGAGCTTAGGGATGATCGATAAACATCGATAATATCGGTACATCAATGTTTTGATTTCGATAACATCCGTAGGTGCATCGATATATTGAGAATAAAATAAAATTTCGATTTGAAACGACAATATCCTCTTAGGGCCATCTTACATGCAGTAGGTCTACTAGTATAGGTCTACGTTTTTTTGCTATTGCTGGTTTAAAGTAATGTGTATTAAGTCACTTACAATTTAAATTTATTATATGGTCGAATTTCGACCACTGGGCGACAACTAGTCATACTAATTTAGTGTTTTATTTTATCATATTATATTAATTACGAAGTTCCTGTTAATTAGCATATTTCACTAAATACTAATTAAGTATTGCTTTAAGACATTTGTAAGGCGTTAAATTAAGACAGCTATAACCTTTGTTCAATGTCAGTGTTCTGTTCGGCTTCTACGTTTGGAACGAAATACACATTTTTATCTCAAGTACTGCAAGTCCTATTATTTCACGACCTATACCTACCCGAGGTCCACCCTGCCGCCGCCCCATGGTCCCACGAGCCTGATTCACCAGGAGAAATTTGATTTTCGGAAATTTGAGTGGAGGTGAACAACACGTGTGTTGGTGTGAAAGTGGTTTAACGAACTTTAATTTCAATTAAAAACACAATGTCAAGTTAGTTAAATATTTATTTCACCCAACACTCATTAAATTTACAGATATTCAGTATTTCTAAAAGTATTAAGTAAGTATAGGTAAGGACATAAGTTCAGGTTAGTAACATTTTTATATTTAAATTACAGTTAATTAATTTTAAAGTGTATTTACAGTCATTATTTACAAGAAATTATTTACAAAGTAATACTCACATAGTTTAAAGTTAAATTATATTGTTATAAGATTCTTAGTTAACCAGTAGGTACTTATTCATACAGTACAGTAACGTATATGTTACATTAGTTAGCTAGTTATTTCATTTAATTTCAAACAATTATTGTTAACCTAATCAGACTGTCATTTGTTACATCCATTTAATCAGTACATTAAAGTTATTATATATAAATCTATTGGAGGAGGGGCGCTGCTGTGCCACAGTTAACATCAGCTCTGAGAATAATTTTGGTTATTTATTTAATTACTGTATAAATAGTAATCAAAAGTGTTGGAATATATTCATGGACCACAAATGGACGCGAAAAGTGTAAAGTGTCGGCGATTACGATCATATAAGTGCAAAAACAGTGACAAAGTACCGGTGACGGTGTAACGGACGAAAGACGGTTGTGTTTGTTATAGCTTAGACACTAAATTGATGGTGTAGTGAACGTAGTTCTTGGATAGATTTATTGTTCCATTCTGTCTATATCTGCTACTTGTAATAATTATTGTAAGGACTGTAAATTTAGGAATTTACTAAAAAAAGCAAGGCATTTCGTAAGGTAACGGCGACAGGACCGGAAAACGCCATCTCGCAGATAACAGACGTAAATACATAGATCTGTTAACGTAAATCAATGGATTAACTTTGTCACAATTAGGCTAAGAGCTTCTTCTAGTGATCACAAGAGGGCAGTATCATACATTAAAAATATATAAATAAAAATTAAAGCGATATTCTAAGAGACGACAACAAAGACCACTACCTGTCTAAAAATAAAACAATTACACATAAAATCATGGAAGAAATCCTAAACGCTCTTAAAAAAATTACAATCGAATTGAACGATCAAAAACAAGAAATCAGAGAAATGGGAAGGAATGTTACTGAACAACTAACACTAAATATGAGCAGAATGTTTGAAGAGAAACTTTTATTAGTAGAAAAAAACTACGAAAACGTAAAAGATAGAATGAAAAATCAAGAAATAAGGATCCAAGCCTTAGAAAGACAGGCAAGGAAAAATAATCTGGTTTTTTTCGGTATAGAAGAAAACGAAAAAACCTACGAGAACCTAGAAAGGAACGTTATCACCTGGGTGGAGCAAAATCTCTCTGTAAAGCTAAAGTATGCCGACATTCAAGAAGTTAAAAGAATAGGAAAGAAAGATGAAAGAAAAAAACGAAGTACACAATAAATCTTCCAACTCGGCTGGTCACCGCGGAAGAGTACGACCAAAACCCTCCAAAGAATAAATCTACAGCTATAAAGAAAGAAAAATATGTAAGAACTATATATAGCAACATATAATGTTAGATCTTTATTGTTTTACGAACGATAACTGGAATTAGAAGAAGCAGTACATCTGAAACAATTACACGATGCGAAGACGACATAAAAACCGCTGGCTTCAAGTGGAAGCAACCTGCTCTGAACAGAGAAAAGTGGCTATATTTGGAGGAGGCCTATACCCAGTCTGGGGACCTTGCCTGATTTTATATTTAAAAACTAATAATTAGTCGATGAGTAATTTAGAATACTTATAACAAATATACAAAATAACTTATTATCTAATAAGAGTTAAGTAAAAAAAAAGTGAATTATAAAAAGGGAAAAATAATTATAAGTAACGTTTAGGATTAGAAAATAAAATGTAGCACAAAACTAGTATTAATAACTAGCAAGAGATAAGAACATTTAGAATAAGTAAATATGTAAATAATTATTATAAATAAGCATTAAGTTTGTAACTGAGGCAATCGTCAATAAAAGGCTTTTTATATATTTATTTTATTTATATAAATCTATTGTGATAAAACTTAGTTTCAAACATTAATATTTACATAATTTTGCCTACTTAATCTATATTTACAGTTATTGTCATAAATAGTACCTAAAGCCCTTTGTCATTAGATATTTACATAGTATTTGAAATATTAACTATAAAGTTTCAGATGATGTCCAATTCGAAATAGAATGTGCATGTGACAATGTAGAGGCTGAGGCTCAAGAAAGATCTACTTTTGAATCTTTCGTACTACATATTGGTATCTCAAGCTAAGACTTTGATCAATAATGCCTCCAAATCCGATGAAGATGAGTCTTTAAAGTCTATTAAGTCGACTCCAAATAACAAGCGTCAACTAGTTAGGTTACCTACCATAGAACTGGGCAAGTTCTCAGGTTTATTGGAGAACTGGCTAGAATTTAACGATACCTTTACTAGTCTCATTCACGACAATGACGACATTGATGATATTAATAAATATCATTACCTGCGACCATCCTTGGAAGGTGCTGCTGCCATAGTTATAAGGTCAGTTGAGTTCTCTGCTCAAAGTTATAATGGTGCATGGAAATTGCTCTGTGAACGCTTCGATAACAAAAGGTTATTAATACAAAATCATGTTGCGGCATTATTTAATATCAAATCAATTACAAAAGAGTCCTCGAATTCATTAAAACATCTAATTGACAATTTAAATAAGAATATTAGGGCATTAAAAACGTTAGGGGAACCTGTACAGAGTTGGGATACATTATTAATTTATATTATTACACAAAAACTAGATAAACAAACATTTAGACAATGGGAAGAACATAAAACAAACTTAATCAAAAATAATTCCATTACGTTCGATCAGTTTACAGAATTGTATTCGCGACCGTGCTAACTTAATCGAAACATTAGAAAATTCACATCATTCCACGATTAGTAGTCCACACAACACGAAATTTAAAACGATGATGTCCACAGATAATTCTGGTTCCAGTCGTATCTCGATGATCATAATTTCAATTCATGTCCACAGTTTTTAGCATTAAGTATTAGTGATAAAATGCTTTCACTACCAAAGTTCAAGGTATAACTGTTTTCGTCGTGGTTATTTTTCTAATAGTTGTAAAAAACCATGTTGCAAAATATGTAAACGAAAACACAATACAATTATCCATCGCACTGACATATTATCTAGGTATCCATCTAATGGTTATTAAGTTCAAGAAGATAAAAATAAATTACCAGAAATATTGTATATTGGTAAGAAGAATAAAAGTCATATGCAAAAATTATGAATGAATTATAGAACTGCCACAATTACAAAAGGATGATAATGAAATTCAAAGTATGTTAAATGGTGAAAATATGCGATATCAAAAAAGGATAATAATTGAAAATAACATTGTTTATTACAAAACAAAGGAGCGATTAGTAGTTTATTTACCTGCAATCATTAAAGAAGACTTAGTAAATCAAATTCACATTGAAATGGGTCATCAAGGTGCTTATTAAATAATCAAATATATCAGAGATAGAATATTTTTTCAGCATTTAACTCGAGATGTAAAAAATATAATAAAAAAATGTCACATATGCCAACTATCCAAATCTAATAATATAAAGTATGTCGGTCCGTGTCAATCAATAATCACAAATAATGTTGGGGAAATGGTAATGGCAGATCTTTATGGACCGTTGCCTTCAAGCAAATTCGGATATACATATAAATTCGTGATACAAGACGCATTCAGCAAGTTTGTTAAGTTTTATCCTTTAAGGAAAGCTTCAGGACAAAAAGGTTTACTAAAATAAAACATTTTAATGGGTTAATAGGAATAAAATGTTTAATGACAGACAATGGCTCACCGTTTCTAAGCAAAATTTTTAACAAAGTAAGACCTTTGTTAAAAATTTTGCTGAGAAGATCTGAAAATTAAACTAGTACACACAACCATACGAAATCCACGACCCAATAGTACTGAGCGTGTTAATAGAGAAATAGGTAGATTATTTCGCGCATATTGTAGTAACAATCATAAATCTTGGGCTGTGTTATTACCCGATATGGAAAAATTACATAACAATACATATCACGATAGCACAGGTTATACACACACACACAGGTTATATATATATATATATATATATTCCAGAAGTTCCGGTGGTGGTGTGTGGTGAGCATCCCATTCCTGCCGTTCTACCTAACGGGTCTCGTGCTGGAGTTGGAGGCGCTGTACCTGCTGAAAGCCTTCCTGCTCGTCTGCTTCTACGCGCTGCTGCACTTCCTCACAAACGCGTTGTTCGACGAGGAGCTCATGAACATTTTCCCGCTCAGCGTGTACCTCGCCACCAAGGCGTGGTTCTACATCACGTAGGCGGCGCTGGTGGCGCCGGTGGTGGGCGGCGCGGCCACGGCGGCCTTCCTGGCGTGCTCGCTGGCGCTGTGGTACACGTTCGTGCGCACGTGGCGCAGCGACCCCGGCGTCATCCGCGCCTCGCGCCAGGAGCGTCTGCGCACCATCCTGGAGCAGTCGGAGCGCGGCGCCGGCGGTGGCTTCGAGCCCGCACGCATCTGCTCCGCCTGCCTGCTGCGCCGCCCGCTGCGCTCCAAGCACTGGTCCGTGTGCAACCGCTGCGTCGCCAAGTTCGACCACCACTGCCCCTGGGTGGCCAACTGCATCGGCGCCGACAACCACCGCTACTTTGTGGGCTTCCTGGCCAGCCTGCTGGTCATGTGCGGCTGGATGCTGTGAGGCGGCGCGCGCTCGCTGGCGGTGCGCTGCGGGCCGGCCAGCGGGCCCGGCGCGCTGCTGGCCTGGGCCTCGTGCGACGCTTGGCTGGCCTGTGATGCTGAACGCCGCCTTCCACCTGTTCTGCTACCGGCACTTCCAGGCGCGCGGCGGGCGCTCGCCCTTCACGCGCGGGCTGCTCAACAACCTGGCGGACTTCCTGGGCTGCCGGCTGTGCGGGCTACTGGCGCCGCGCGCGCGCGACTGGGCCGCGGCCGGCCTCGACGACCTCGACGACGACGCGTACGTCTTATTAATCGTTCCATTTCTTATTATTAACACAAACTCTCGACAGTACAGGATGAATTATGACATAGTAACATTGCGAGGCTTGTCGCGGTAGTGTCAGTCAGTGTGGAGGATGTCAGTCAGTATTAGCACGTTTGTTTAGTGAGCGTTGGATGTAAATACTTTTAACGTATGTATATTTTATCCCAGATATTTAAATAAACTCTTTCTAGACTTAGGTATGCTTCATATCAAGTAAAAATATTCTAAAGACGTATTCCTACGATTTATTAAATTTATACTCGCTCCGCTTCCCAAGAGAGTCCTGAGGTCTAACTTATTGACTGCTGTCTTTGTAAAGAAAGATGAAAAATTATATATTACGAAATGATACCAAATGCATTTGAATTAAATAAACAATTAAATTTATATTGTTTTTTATTATTATTCTTTTACGTTACTAATTATACATAAGTTTATGAAGTATAAAGTTCATCATGTTCATATATTTTTTTTAGAAGACTAAATGGCCAGTCGTGGCATGGGCACTAAGTGTGAATGTAAACGCGACTGGCTGTGGGTTCAATCCCCACTCGAGGAAAGTCTCTGTTGCCAAAGTTCTGTGACAATACACAATGCCTCAAGAATTTATATTTGATTTTTAACTAAATGGTCCCCACTTCCCATCTCTATTTGAGAAATGACATATTGAGTGACGGAACCAATGTTGCTCTTGATTTTACAAGACAGCGTTTTTTAACAGTAGGGAAAGAGCTTAAATCTTGAACGATTACACAATATGATAAATATAGCTATACATTGTATACAATCTATACTAATATTATAAAGAAGTAAGATTTGTATTTTTGTATGTATGTATGTGTGTATGTTTGTAGAGTTTTCACGCAAAAACTACTGGACCGATTTCAATATTTTTTTCACTATTAGAAAGCTGGATCTTCACTGACCAGCATAGGCTATATTACATTTTCAAAAAAAATAGAAATCCCTAATAAAAATGCAATAATGTAACCCAAGGTGAGAAGAAATCGATCTTAACAATTCTATCATCGTGTGCGCTGCGAAAACTATTGATGATAGAACAAAACAATGTTCTACAGTATTATAGAGCGCATCAATATCTATATAAAAGTCCGCGATAGCATATGTCCAACTACTGTAGTTATGACATTAGATTCTCTCTGCCTTTCCTGCTGTGTGAGGCATATAGCGTGATGTTGACTTAATTTGGTTTTTTAATATTAATTATATTAAAATACCACAGACGTTTATGGTCCGTGCCCTTTTCAAATAATTGAATAAAAATATAAAAGTGCTATTAACAACTTTATGTTTTGAAAATGTTTCTTATTAAAACGAATAAAAGGTTGCAAAGTGACAATCGATTGAAATGCATTGTAATCCACATTTCTAAAAATGGGTAAAAAATAAGAGATTAATTGAAAGCAATAAACGGTTACTCTTGCCATACTAAATATAAATAAAAAAATAAATTTTAATTGTGACTTTATAAATCGATTACTGAATAGCGCCATTTTATTTTTAAGTACAAAAATCTATATTATGTTCTATTTTATGTTAATAGAAATCTTCCATACAAAACACACATTCTGATTGATTAATTATATTATTTTTATTTTGATGTAAGAGAAAAAGCGATACCAAGAATAGGCATTCCCCTTTGGAATTTCTTACCAAAGAGAATACTGTGTTTAAAGTGGCCAGCACGACAATTTTATATTACAATTTGCATTTTTATAAAGGCTTGTGTAACTAACGTAATATAATTATGTATTATTATACAAAATAGTGCGTAGCCGCTTGGACAATGTACGTATTTTATTTTTTATTCTATAACCTATCTCAATAGAGACAATTTCCAAAGACTAAAGAGTTCTACAGATGTCGCTAGTTGTTTGACATGTTATTGTTGTATGTAGGTAAATAAAAGACCGATAGTTTGAACGTTTATTTCCAGATATAAAATATGAAAACAATATTTCAAAAAGTATACAATATGGACAATGATATTATTTGTGGGCAAATTAATTTTAAAGTGAGCTCTCCGGCTCACTTTAAAATAGAAACATTTTTAGTTTCAGTACAAAAAATATATCAAATTCTTTTGACTTTTTCTGTACTGAAACTGATAACTAAATTAAAGAGTTTTACAAAAATATAAAATAAAACCATAAAACATTATTTAACAACAATTAGGTAACAATATTGATAATCATTATTCAATAAATCATAATTAAATTAAAATTTTGATTCTTTCTTTAAAATGCAAAAGTACAAACATTTAAATTCAATAATTAAGTATATTATATAAATACAATATTAACATCCAATCAGTAATTAAAATAATGAGTAGCTAAAAAAAAATACAAAATTCAAGTTTTTCTCTGCTATTTTCATTTTTCTTTTTATTGAGGTTGTTTTGTAATTATATTATTGTGACACTTATTTACAACGAGGAACCTGAAAACACATTAATTTTATTCTAATAAATACATTTATACATTTCTAAATAGGTTTTTAATTAATTTATTTTGAATTTTTTAAATTCTAATATCATCATACAGTACATAAAAAAGTATATACCCCGTTGTATGTATTAAGCTGTATAGTTTTTCTCAATATTATAATACAAGGGGATGTCAGACATTCTTGAATATTGTCTTCTAATAGACTAGTGAAATAATTAAGATATTATATCCTTTAAAACATTTTATATATTTAATGTTTCTTTGAAGTAAGTCCATTCCAGGTAAAAAGAACCAAAAAAAAAAGGTACCTTTACTCAGTAGTCTCCTTAAAGTAACTCAGATACTCTAATATTTGTATGTTTCTTAAAATATCTGAAAATGTCCCATCCTGCTAGCCGTTGATACTTGTAACAAAGATTAACTGAGAATTTCTGGAAATAAAATATAAAATTTAAATTATAAATTAATTAAGACATTTTATTCAGCGTAGGTTAGTAACTAAGTATATTTAAGAAAAGTAAAAAGAAAATAATAGTAAAATAGTATTTGATAGTATTAAATTACTAATAAATTACTTATAAATTACAATAACATAATGAGTAGGCATTCGTTCAAAAAATTCAAGTAAATTAAAATAGCCAAAGAAGGACTAAAATACTTCCTTCCTTTATATTTTATATTATTAGTGAATTTTTTTAATTTATATTAAAACGGAAAAATAGAATTTAAAAACTTCTCACCATCATTTTTCACATTTTTCATTCGTGTACAGAACGTGTAGCCATCATATTACAGAAGTAAGATAATTTGTAGTGTTAAATATTAATAAACATAGATTTTTATATCACAGTTTTTACATAACTTGAAGTACGAACATATGTTGATTTTCAGTAAAAATTAAAGTTGTAACTTTGTTGTTCTGGTGAAAGAAAATAAAAAAAACACTACTACTGAATTTTTAACAACCTAGTTTATCATTTTCTTTTAAAATTATTAATTATTAACTAATAATCAATGTCTATATCACTGGCAAATATAAAATAAACGAAACCTTTCATTTACGCCTAAGTGTCAACATTATTATTGCGTAGTATGACACTCAATAATAACTACATGACGCCATCTTGTCCTCGTCGTTAACACTATACAAAAAAAACATTTTAGCGAAGTAAATCACGAATTCATACTAACGACTACATGTTGTGCAACAAGATGGCAGTGACAAAAATATAAATAAAATAAAAAAGAAAAATTAAAAAAAGATGTTAACTTAAATTAAATAAGGCAGGCAGGCAAGCCCCACGAATCTGGGGGGGGCCAAGATTACCGATGTGTTGCGGGAGAGGGGCCCGAGAAGGGCGGAGTTGGTGTGGAAGTAGAGAAGTGCGGAGTGATTGTGCCTGAGACGGGCGGAGTTTATGTGGAGGCGGAGAATGGAGGAGTTGTTGTGGCACCTGAAGAGGGAGTTAAGAGTGTGTTGCCCGGGGAGGGTGCGGAAGATGTTGTGCCTGATAAAGGCGGTGAGCAGGCCTCTGTGTCTTGCAGTAAAGGAGGATTGCAGCTGAAAAGCGCAAAAGTGGTAGTAGAACGGCTGGACCTGGCGGAAGTCGCCTCCATTATCAGCGGGAGGTCCAGGTCCGCATCTACATCATCACGGGGTCGTTTCTGGGCGGCCTCTGAATCGGAGGTGGACAGTTGCGTGTCCATGGAGTTGCAGGAGGTAGCGACTCCGACAGAGACTCGCAAATATCGGAAGAGGCCGAGGAGTAAGAAGACCAACTCCGGCTCTTCCGATAACGACGACGAGAAGGAGAAACCGAAGGCCAAGAAATCCACGGCCAGGCGGGAAGAGCTTCGGCTCCAAGCGGAGGAAGAGGTGGTAGGTATCGCCCAGACGGTACAGTCCAGAGCAAGCTCCAGGCTCTCGGATGTAGCGGACTTGGCGATACCTAGGGTGGATGGACCGATGGTGCAAGATCTGCAGGCCCAGGTCACTGACAGTCTGGCCATTATCAGCAAGGTCGCCTGCAGATCCGGCAACCTTAAGGGTACATTTACAAAAGCCCTTAAGGATGCCGCCGGTGCCATTAACACGGCCGTGGCGATCTTGGCCAACAAAACCGCCAACGAGGAGATTACGCAGCTCCGAGCGGCAAACAGCCGCCTGACACAGGAGTTGTCGGAGCTGCGTAAGGAGATGTCGCTGATGAGGGTGGAACTCGAGCGTTCCAGGACCTCGCGGCAGGCTCCGGAGGCAAAGAAGAAGGAGGACGAAATGGCGCGTACGGTGATGGTGCAGGTCGGCACCATGCTGAATACGCGCCTGGCTGCGCTGGAGGACAGGCTCCTTCCGGCAAAGCCCGTGCGTCCTCCTTTGGCGGCGGATAAAAGGCGCCAGGCGGCCGTCTCCAGGGTAGTGGCAGAGCCTACCGTGACGACGTTGGTTGCGCCTGCAAACCCGGGCCCGAAGTCACGGCAGGGCTCTAAGAAGGGGAAGAGCAAAAAGGCTCCAAAGCAAGCCCCGCAAGCCTCAGCGGCCGAGCCTCGACCGCTGCCTCCTGCCCCGGCGGACATGAGTGAGGGCTGGAATCTGGTGGTGGCGCAAAGGCGCGAAAAAGAGGCGGCGCGGCCCCAAAACGCGACACGCAGAAGGGGAAGCAAGTCGAAGC